>QMIH01000055.1:121431-200158 GCA_003987875.1 Clarias batrachus
TTTTTTTTTTTTTTTCCCCTTCCCTTCCGGCCGTTCTGCTGAAGCAGATGGTGCCGTCTGGACTGGAACAGAGGTCACCGTACTGATTGCAGGCAGAGAGGTGACCTGAATGGGGATAGTCAAGGGAAGACCTAGAGCCGTCCTCACCAGAGACCTACACTCCAAAGAGGGAGAGGTTTACCGCAGACCAATAACAGTCATACAACACAAGCAGCTTCCTCCACTTCCTCAACTGTCTCCTAAAAATCTGACAAATCCTCTTTTTGGCATCCATGTTGGACCATACGGGGGATGAGAGGCTCTCCCTCCTTCACTCTTCTCTCTGCCACTTTGTTCCCAGAAGACTGGTTATTCCATCACATTTCTCTGCTAATTGCATGTTCTTTTCTACCCCACCAGCTTAAGAAGTGACTTCTACAGCAGCTGGCTCTTACCCAGAACCCTGTGCTGCTGCATGTAGTTTTATAGCAGGAGGTGGAGTGCTTTAAGTAGCTTGTTTTACTGCCAAAAGTTAAGAGCCTATGATTTCCTCAGCTTTCAGGCAGATTAACTTTTCTCTCATGTAAATATAGATATTCAGATTTTTCCAGCTGTGAGAAAAGCATTTTTTTTTAATGCTTTGCACAAATCATTCTACATGGAATTCTACATTCTACATGGGATTTCTAAAAATCAACCAACATGATCAAATGTTTATCAGGTTCATGTTTACCTGATCATCATGGCTATGAGCTTGTTGAACATCCCGGTCCTGATTTAGTCCACTTTTGCGGTCATAATGAGATCTACTCTTCTGTGATTCCGTTGTCGAGTAGACTTTTGTCAACCATATGTCCCAGTTCAGTACAACGTTTCAATGAAACAAAACAGCATTCCTCCAGGACCAAGGCGCTACATAGAGTACATACAACATAAAATAACAGAACTAACTGGCTAATTAAGACACCTTATTAGCTGACTACCTAAACTGACAACCTAAATTAACAACTGTCAAAGTGCTTTACAAAAACACAACGTAGTGTACGTGCAATTGTGATGAATTCAGCTATCAGGGGAATTAGTGACTCTGATGTGTTATGTGAGGAGGCTCCAGTTCAGGATCATCCCATGGGTGTTCAGTTATCAGTTGTTATCCGTCATCACCCAGATGAGGAAGGATTCCCTGATGAGTCAGGTTCCTCTCAAGGGTTCTTCCTATTGCCATTGTTTTTTTCAATGGCAATCTGATCATTTATAATTTATACATAGTGTCTTGCAAAAATATTTATATTCCTCAAACCATTCCACATTTTGTCACATTACAGCCACAAATGTGATAATTTATACATTGGGATTTTATGTAATTGACCAACACACAGTGACACATAATTGTGAAGTGGAAGGAAATTTATTGATAAATAATTAGCAAATTTAGTTTTTTGCCATTAAAAATCTGTAACGTGGAGTAACCTGACTCAAAATGCAGACAAAATACCACAGTGTTTTTTTCAGTGTTGTCGGGGTATGGACGTCCGTCATTATATCCATATATACTGTACATCCAGAGGGAAAATTATACTAAGCAAATGTGTCACGGTACATAAAGTATGGACAGAAGTGTGTGGATTCCTGACCATCGCACCCATTTGTGGTTGAGGTTGTAACACTAGAGCATGCGCAAAGACATTCTGTACAATTGTCTCCTTCCAGTTTCTCTTCACAAGAATTAAGATCATCCTAAACATCTTTAAGATAAACTGGAGCACCAATTACAACTAAAACCTCCGCGCTAATGCTCATGAAGCTGAATGATCACTAATCCCCACAGCTGTGCTCGAAAAGTCTAGCAGGAAGCATTCACAGAATAGCGAAGCTTATTGTAAGAGCAAGGAAGAAATACATCTGAAGTGAGATGTTCAACAAGCGCGCATGCGATGGTCCAGTATTCGCAATCCGTTGGCCGTATAGTGTACACGTAGTAAAATGATGTTATGATTTCTGGGTCTCCCGTGTCCTTTATAGCCGATTTTACCGCTACTTTTAATTTCCTTTCCGAAACCTAGGATCTTCAGTGTCTAATTCTGCCTGGCGTTGTCAGACCAACATTCTCAACTACATTTATCCCTACATCTCCACCAAAATACCAACAGGGCTTAGCGGTGTGTACAGAGAAGCTATACACATCAACAACTCTAAACTCAAAATCTGTTGTTGCTGATCGCTCTAAACCGAAGGGAACTAAATTGCCAAGTGGTGTAGGTTTTTTTTTAATTTTTTATTTTTTAATTGGCATATACATAGTTCAGGTCTTTTTTTTTTTTCTTTCTTTTTTTTAATAAACCACACTAATGTCTAGCATATGTGCAAAGTTGAAGGCTTAATTGGTAGAGGATTGAAGAAATATGTCTCATGGTAAATCGTCAAGGTCGTTTCAAATACAGGCCGAAAATGAAATGTCACAATTCAGCAATAACATGATTTAACGGGATTTTGCTGTGGAACAGGGAGCAATGTGTTTGCATTTAGTTTCTCTCTTCTCACTCCCTCATTTTTATATATATTTTTTTCCTCCAGAGCCAAACCACATACAGTCGAAACTAATTTTCCACTAAAGCAAAATGACTGCCTTCCAGTTAGTGAACTCCTCCAGTTTCTGGGTATAAAAAAAAAAACACTTTGGAGCTTTCACTTGCACAATTTATTGAGTTCATGATTTGTCTGCCTCTGTATCAACGTGGAGTTTTGAATCACAGTGAGCTGCGGCAGCCCTTATTAACAAAAGGTGCTAATAACACACTGAAGACACGCCACTTCACAGAGGAGCCGTTTCACTAAAAGGGCATCGTGTCTTTCTTAAATGTCAGATCGATTTATGTAAAATAAATTCAGATCATTCCAATCCGTCTTTTTTTTTTATTTTTTATTTTTTTGGGGGGGAAGTGTCCATCAAATTTCCCCTGACCTCTGCATTTATTCCCAAGCCTTATTTATATTCTTATATATAAATAACAATAACTTGAACAAGTAGGATATCACAAGACTATCCTGTTCATGTTACACATATGCACACACTGGGGTATCAGAGTTGAAGGGGCTAAATACAAATGCACACCACAACTTTTCCGATTCACTTTTCCTTCCACTTCACACACAATTATGTGCCATTTATGGTCGATCACTTAAGATCTCAACAAAATACATTTAGGTTTATGGTTGTAATGTGACTAAATGTGCAAAGATTAATACTTTAATTAATACTTTTGCAGGGTGCTGTATGTTCAATTTTATTCTCATTAAAAGCTCTCGTATATTCTAGACTTATTACATGTCATGTGAAATATTTCAAGCCTTTTAGGATACATTTTTTGAGTGCGACTGTTAGATCCTGAAAATGAAAAATCTGGTATGTCATAACATTTAAATGTTCACTAAAGCCAATCAAAAATGTATCAGTGCAGAAATTCTGAACGGTAATGTTAATTTACAAACTCTTCTTTTATGAACGCTTCTTTAGACTGTAGAACTGACCCAACAATACAGATGAGCTGAAGGCTGCCATCAAAGCAGCCTGGTCTTCAGCAGTGCCACAACCTGAGCGCCTCCACTTTGTCCATTTACACACATTTTTACATTTACATACCTTTCTATGTGGAGGGTATTAATGTAGGTATTACTTCACAAACAATACTTGGTTCGAATTTGCACCGTACCGTCTTTAATTTGTAAAGCTTTTTTTTTTGTTAACAGTGCTACACAGATTGAATTGAGTTAATGTTTTTTAAAGCTGTATCATATTTGTCTTGGAATCAGTGGAGCAAGTGTTCGTGTTGTTAAGGAAAATGTAAAAATGATCAGCGCTGTGGTATAACATTGGACGTACGTACTGTATATATGCTGTCAGATAAGATTTAAAAATGACGATCTGTTTTTGGTCAGAAGTGTTGACTCAGCTGAGCGTAACTAAACATTCCTTACTCTGGCCCAGGCAGCTGCACAAGAAATTTATTTATTTATTTATTTATTTTAATACCATGTTTTACACCCATTCCTTGTGTCATTGTTTACACCGTTAACAGTTCTGTGTTTAGATTGGATCATTTGTAAGCATGTGCTAAAGGAATAAACGTGCAACAGGCCCGTTTGCTTTTCTCGGTCAAAGGAGACACGTTTGTTCTCTGGTTTTCCATCGGGCGCCTTTCATATGCGAGTAATGAACGTCGGTGATATTTACCGCAGTCGCCCGATTCCAACCCAGCGGACGCCTGTCTCACCTGCCGTCGCTGCCTTTAAATACCAGATCAATTATTCACGCGCGATTAACCTCACCTGACATTTCTGTCGAAGGCGTCATTATATTTCTCTTTCAGTTGCGTCTAATCACGAGATCGCTCACCCGCGGCAACCAGGTTTCTATTTCTGGCATTTAATGAATACAAGTGTTAATAACCGTTAATGACTTTCCAGATGATTAAAGATGCATTTTATTCATTTATTTATTTATTGACATGCACAAATAAATTGTTGGAGCAGTTTGCTCGTATGTCAGATAGGGGTGCAATCAGTAACCGAAGTTGCAGACTAAAATCTATTAATCAAATCACGCTTGATTCTCACACAAATTGTGAATGTTTTAAAATGTAGGTGTTATTGTTTCTCTCTCTCTCTCTCTCTCCTTTACTCTATTTATCTCTCTCTTATGCTGTTGTCCTCTCTACATTTTTCCAAATTGCTGTAACACACACACACACACACACACACACACACACTGGCGTGTCCTTTTCCCATGTACCTCACTCTCCGGCCCTTCATGCTTCACTTCATTTGACCACGCCCCTTCAGACACTTTTCTTAACCTAATGTCCATCGGTGCCACCCGCCATTTTTAAGCTTTAATTAGAAGTTAGATTTTATTGTAGCTGTTTTACTTTTCCTTGAGTTTCCCTGAGTTTTCCTTGAGTTTGAGTTTCCTTTAGATTTTGTTTCATCAGAAAAGTTTATTAAAAGACATTTTATTCTTTTATTAAGTATTCATCTTTTGTTATTTTGATAGTCAGTTTCCACATGCACAAAACAACCGCAGGCTAAATTTAAACGCCGTATTTGTAATCCGATTCATCGTTTTTTAATAATCGATAGCTTACTCGTTTACCCAGATGGTCATGAAATCTCATGAAGAGATTTAATGGCATTTCCTCTGAAATCTTTTTTGTGTGTGTATTTTGTAGGTGATTCTTGTGTCCGCTAATAAGCTCACACGCTACATCGAGCCTTGCCAGCTGACCGATGAGTTTGGAGGGAGTCTGCAGTACGACCACATGGACTGGCTCAACAAGAGGCTGGTCAGTAATTATATATTATTATTATTTGAATTCAGATTGTTACAGTGTAAATTCTTTATGAACTTGTGTTTGCTAAACGGTGTCAAGGTTCATAGCACTACAAAGTGTCTCCTGTTCTGATTTGCTTCATTCAGTTTATCACTAAGCAAAAAAAAAACACACTCGTGAGTTAAAAAGTTCTGTTTTAGGTCAAAGCTTAAACCCTATGATGGCTTGTGTAATTGCCCTCCCTGAACATTTGTACGTCCTGTAGTGTTACAACATGTTCCACTTTTGGCTGTAATTACAGCCGCAGCTCTTCTGGGATATGACTCTGTCAGCTTTGCATATCTGGTTGTGGATGGAGCAAACATATCCTCATTTCAACCAGAGAGAAACGATCAGATCAAGTGTTTACGTGGCTAATGTTGACCTGATACAGAACAGATTATCAAAGGTTTACACCCCTTGATTCAGAAGGAGTTCGACTTCTCCAGTTTTTATTCCACCTGGGCTATAATTATAATATTAAGCTCCATTTAAATGTACCTACTGACTATGGCTGTACTGTATTTAATTTTTTATTTTTAATTATGGGTATAATAGATAATGCTGGATAATTTATTTATTTTAAATACCAAAATGCAGAATTATTGAACCCAGAATTATTTTAATAATTTTATTTGAAAGTATTCTATGAGATCTTAAAATCATTTTGATTTGGGTGGTTTCACAGTAACAGAAGTGACTACATTTGCATGCACACATTTTATTTATTTATTTGTTTATTATTTGTGAGTAATGTTGCAAACTGTATTGATTTTTTTTCTTCATGTTTAAGGATTATGTATTATTGTCATGAAACCACAAAAGAAAAAGATCTCAATTTATTTATTTTCATTCCCAAGCTGTAGCATTACAAAATGTTTATTTATTAATAATTTTTTTCTTTCCTCTGATGGCTAATTTTGCCCTGTGTTATTTTCCATTTTTTTCCCTGTGTTTTATCCAGGTGTTCGAAAAATTCACAAAGGAGTCCACGTCTTTGCTGGACGAGCTCGCCACCATTAATGAAAACGAAAAGACCAGTCAGCCGGATAAGTCCAGGTAATCACTGTCGCCGTGTTCAGATTGATATGCTCCCATTTCAGTTTTAGTGCTTTCTCTCTCTCTCTCTCTCTCTCTCTCTCTCTCGCTTTTATTAAACCATATTAAGTATTCATGAAGTCCTGTACTCTCGGATTACTCGAGTGAATCGCTGCTCTCGTCTGGCCTCTCAGCAGAATCTAGTGAATACACGCCGATAATGAGAACAAGGGAAAAGGAGCACTTCAGGTTGTTCCGTAGAGTTCATAAAAGACTTAGAGATATGAAACTATGCCGGCTCATAACGGAGTCGTAAAAGCTCAAATAACTCTGAACTTGTCAGAATGTAAAGCAGTGCTGTTCAAATACAGATCTGCAGACCCGGGGTCCAGCACAGTTTGGGAATTCTTCTGCTTAAACCCTGCTGTTTCAGCTAATTTCTTAAGTGTTGGTGAATTACAAACTGCGCTGGATACAGGCCTTCTACAACTGGATTTGAACATCTCTGCTCATACTATATTATACAATATCATATACAATGTAGAGTTATACAACATTTGTTAATTGGATGGGAGCGATTTCACATATGGTGGTGATGGACGGTAACATCACTGGGGCATTTAGCTATTTGGATCTCACTTTGTTTCACAGGTTTTCTGATAACTGTTAATCACAGTGACGGTCTGTCGCAGTAGCCCTGTACGGTCCGCAGCGCTGAGGAAAGAGCGGCTGCCTGTCAAAGACCACATATAAACCCACTCACGGAAGCACTTTGTGCAAGGAAACAGTTTTGATATTTCATCTTTATAAAAAAAAAATATATATCTATAATGTCTTCCAAGTCTTTTCCTGAATTGCCTCAATGATGTTGTATGTTTCTAGCTACGAAGCTGACTAGCTTCTAACACAAGGCTGTATACCAAATCAATCTGTAACCCCTAATCAAGGGCACTACTTGATAGGTGGGACAAGTGATTATGCAGCCTAGCACACTAGCTCTTCAGTTAATACAGTTTGGGATTATTATAATGTCATTTTAATGCTGTAATTTTAGCTAGTCTACTTGTAGCCTTTTTAATACCAGTGCCAACGCGTAAATAGTCTGCTATTTACTGTATACTACAGCACAGTCTAGAAGCAACAGCATATTTTGTGGAGTACCCTAAGAAGGTAAGTGGTATCTGTCCCTTCCCCATGCAGAAACTCGGTAATGCCACTGTGATTGACAGGGGAGAGAGAATATGCCCTGCCCACCCAGAGAGCATGTCTAAATTACAGTTTTATGGTTTCAGTATTTCTTTTATTATTTTTAATTCTTGCATCTGGACAGCAATAAAAGTTGACCAAAAGAGGAATGAGATTCAAGCAGATTGTATATTCAATCATATTCTGTGATTGTTTTTTTCATATGATCATCCTCCATTCACAACACGGTGTCTTAAGCAGTCAAAAAGGCACTGGGGTAGGGGCTTTAATGACAATCTGAGGTGAACCGAAGTTTCAACAATTATCTGAAAATACAATAGAACAAAAAAAAATGCACTTAACAGCACTCAAACCCTTTTTTCCCCATCAAAGATGTCTTTTTGCATAGAAGACCAGATGACCGTATCATGAACAGTAGATAATTAGGCTTGTAATTTTCTCAAAGGGAGATGGTGAAAAAACACAAATCTGTCCAATGTGAACAGGGAGAAAGTAACAGATGAGCTCTTGTAAAGTAGCGAATTACTCTGTGACCCCATGTAAATTTAATCCAGTCTAAATAGGACTTAAGACAAGCAAGGTTTAGGTAATGTGTCTTTCTGCGGAGTCTTGTTGTGTGCTTTTCTCTGGGAAAAAATGACTCATCATTATGTTCCCCAAAAAAACCCTACATAGTAAATCGTCCTTGTGGTTAGGCGCATCAGAGTAGAATTATTGCCCCAGACACTGGAGTCTCCATTATGTGTTTTTATTTTTAAGCATGTGAAACGGTTATTATGTAAATGTGCAAGTGTTGTTTATCTCCTGGTTTTAGATCACAACGTTGAATGTCAGGGCTCTGAAGACATTCTGAAGACGTGAATAATAATAATAATGTTTTTGTTTCTCTCAACAGATCTTCGGAGTGTAACGTCCTGCCATCTTTCGACCCAGAAACTGTTCTGCAAACTGGTACGCCTTACTCTCTGTTCAAAAATGCACTTCAGGATGATCATAAAGAAACACGGTGTTGGAAAAAAGTCAGCTAGATAAGCCATATGATATTTGTATAATTTGAGGAAGTATTAAAATGTATACCCTTCATCCTGGATAGTTTGACTTTTTTTTTTCTTCCTCCATGCATTCGGCACTGGTTCAAGTCACAGTCCTGTCAGAGTCTAAGTAATAATTTATAAAAACATTTCTGGTAAGCTTTACCACGACAGGATGTGACAAAAGCCGACTTTTCAGGGTGGAATTTAAACCAGTGTGTGGTTTCCAGAGCTCCAGCACACTGTTTTCCCCTGTAAGTGCAGCGTAGGGTGCAGTTTTCCTATGGCTGAAAGAAGCACTGTCTTCTTGCCATTACAGTGCAACACACACGCGCTCAGCTGAACAATGCCATTGTGATCTCGGATGACTCACAGTGAGTGTGCAAAGGCAGAGTACAGAATTCAGGTCCTTCATTAGCTTTGTTTAGATTCTGTCAGCACAAGTGGATTCGTTATGCTTCTAGTTTGAGTGGCTTTTAAGGATTTTTCCTCACAAAAGTTGCTGTGAAGGAAATGCTGATAGATTGTGATGTTCTCAGTGTGAATAAACGAAAGCAGTCTTACTCATTCGGCTGAAGTGCTCTTTTTCGGTGCACTTGCCGTTTACTCATCCATGACCTTGTCACTTTCTCACTTTTCTTCCTAAATGGCTTCAAATTCCACCTGTTTCACAGGTGTTGTTTATTTTTGCTTTCTCTGTACATTCCCCGTCCCTTTTTAAAATTTTTAAATTTATTTAATATTGTAATTGGTTCCTGCCTCAAATCTTTGTTAATGAATCTTTTCTGCCCTCTCGCTCTCAGGTCACGAGTTGCTGTCAGAGCTGCAGCAGAGGAGGTTTAACGGCTCCGAGGGCGGAGGCGGCGGCGGCGGAGGAGGAACGGCCTGGTCCCCGATGGACGATGAGCTCCTGGCTCAGCCGCAGGTCATGAAGCTGCTCGACTCTCTGCGCGAGCAGTACACCAAGTACCAGGAAGTGTGTCGCCAACGCAGCCGCCGCTCACAGCTCGACCAGATTCATACCAAGGTCATGCAGGTAACATTTGCTCTTCCAGTGTTCTCCTGAACACCTCTGCGATAAATGGGAACGGAGTCTCCTCGACATCCCGATACCAGAACCTGACACTTTAGAAGTACCCTTTAGAAGTACCCTTGTAGCTTAATGATCAGAAAACTCATGATAGTCAGGGGTCCAAAAATTTCTGGCCATAAAGTCTGTAACTTTTTTTTTATTTTTAACCCTCTACCTGCATAAATAGATCAAGTCCTCTTACAGTTTCAGCTTTCTTGTGAACACTGCAGCCCTTCAGTAATATCACCGTTCCCTGGCATTGCTTCCTTGAGCTTTATCGAATGCTGTGTTGGGTTCCTTGACATTAATGTTGAACATTTACTTTGTTAAAAAAAAAAAGACTAGATTTGTGTATTTCTGCAACGAGGATTGTTTAGCACCGATTTCTTTCTGGCACGATGATAAATCATCCTCCTACAGACGATCAGTTTACTTAAGAGAGAATTGCTGGTGGCTGCTTGAGGAAATAGCTGTATTAATCACTCAGGATTATCATTTCATCCAAGAGCCAACAAGTTTAATAGAGCGTGGACCACAAGCGCTCCAGCCCCGGTCCAAGTATAGCTCTGTTTTTATCGGCTGGTTTGTGTTCAGGGGAATAATACATCTTTGTGATATTAGAAAAGGGAATTGAGCTGCAGCTCTGCAAATATTAACATGTCACCATTGGCTTTTTGGCCTTTTTTTTTTATAGCTGCTGTTTGGAGATAGCTGGGGCTACACTCAAACACAGCTCGCAGTCAGCAAATCATTCAAGTGTAACAATAGGCATGTGTTAAATCTTATTACGTTTCTATATTTCATTAAATTGGTTGTCCAAGGTATATTCTATGGAGAAAGGAAGTGAGCACATGGACACTAATGTGGGTCTGGATTGAATGGCTCTGATGGAAAATGCATGTTCACATAGAGTAGTGTGTTGCACCTAAGGAGATCAAGACCCTATATCAAGCTGTGTGTAATAATTAGGCAGGCTTCTTTTCCTCAGACGAAATGGGCCAAAAAAGATAAGTAAGGACCTTGGTAAGGAAGGCTGAAACTCGAGTCAACTTGACACATAAGTTGAAATGTCAAGACTGGGCCAAGAAATATCTGAAGACAAATTTTTCAAAGGTCCTGTGGACTGATGAGATGAGAGTGACTCGTGACGGACCAGATGGACGGGAACGTGGCTGGATCAGTAACAGACACAGAGCTCCACTTTGACTCAGACGCCAGCAAGGTGGAGGTGGGGTACTGGTACGGGCTGGTATTATTACAGATGATGTATTTGGATCTTTTTTGGGTTGAAGATGGACTCGAAATCAACTACCAAACCTACTGACGGTCTTCAAGCAGTGTTACAGGAAAGATCCAAATCTTTCAAGAAGACCATGATATTTATTCAGGACAATGCTCCATCACTTGCATTGAAGTACTGCATGGCTAGCGAGTAAAGGCCTTAAAGAAGAAAGAATAATGACATGGCCCCCTTCCTCACCTGACCTAAGCCCTATTGAGAACTTGTGGGCCCTTCTTAAATGAGCGATTTATAGTGAAGTAAAACAATACACCTCTCTGAACAGTGTCTGGGAGTCTGTGGTTGCTTCTGTACAAAACATTGATGGTCAACAGAAACTGACGGACTCCATGTATGAAAGGCTTATGACTGTTATTAAAAAGAAGGGTGGCTATATTGGCCATGTGATCGATTGATTAATTTATTTTTGTCAGAAATGTTTATTTATAAATTTTTTTATAAACTTTAACAGATGAAAAAATATATACAAGCGAGATGGGGGCAAGATTTGTTTTTTTATTTAGTTGCATACTAATTTTGCACACTAATAGTTGCCCAATAATTGTGCGAACACATTCTCCTAAGAAAGCCAAAACCTCACTTTTACTTTCTTAAATATTTAAGTTTGAGGATTATTACCATTTTGGATTGATCGAGAGCACTGTAGTTGTTCAATAATAAAAGTAATCCTCAAATATGCACAGTGTAAGGAATGTCCCAAGACCGTGGACTGTGTGAAAAGAACTGGACGAACACTCTGTGATGTCACCAGTATGTTCAAATTCAAATTTTATTTGTCACATACACAATCATACACAGTACGATATGCAGTGAAATGCTTAGGCAACTGCCCTGACCTTAGAACAAGAAAGAAACAAAAAAACAAAAAAGTTACTTATCTAAGAAGGAATAAGAGAATATCTATAAAGGAAATAAATATTAGAACAAAAGTAAATTTGAGAAAATTATATACAAGTAAAATTTGACTAAGAGAATAAAATAAAATATAATAACATATAATAAAATGTATGTATGTATGTTTTCTGAAGAGCAGTTTTGAAGCTCAAATGTTCGGATCTCTGGCCCATCACCATCTTAGCAGCAGCTATCTCTACCTTAATCCCAGTTAATGGTTGGAATGAACAAATGGATGCATATTTATGTATGTATGTGTAGGTACAGTTAAACCTTGGATTGCGAGCATAATTCATTCTGGAAATATGCTTGTAATCCAAAGCACTCATATATTAAAGCGAAACACTGGAATTTTTTTTGTGTGTGTGACATTAACATGGGGAGAGAGAAGAACCATTGGCTTAGTTATGATCACGTGACACTCGGCAGACAAAGCAGATACATACTACTTGTAGTGCAAAAGCTCGCTTGTTACAATTTGTATACAAAGTTTTGCTTGTCTTGCAAAACACTTGCAATCCAAGTTATTTGCAATCCACGGTTCCACTGTATATAGACAGATAGATAGATAGATAGAGGATGGGTGAAAATGTTCCTTTAAGAGATCATTCAAAGCACTTATGTTCTAATTATAAGAACCATCTGCTGCCATGCTGATCAATGTATATAGTGTTTCTGGCTAGCTTCAGGAAATTAATCTAGTCCTTATCCCGCGTGAAGAACTGCCGCTCGAGCAGAACAGCGTCGCGCCTGAACCACTTGCTCACAGATCCATTAGCGTCTCCTCACTCAGCAGATTCGCCACAGCAGTCTGGTTACTCTCTATGCTCTAATTCATTTAACAGCAGGAGGGAATTAAATTTGTCTTCTTGACTCTAATTCTCTCATGAAATCACAAATGCGAGTTAGCTTACATAGTGGAGGATCTCTCGAGAAATGGCTTTTAATTAACTCTCTCGCGTCAGCACGGGGGGAAAAAAAACTGTTTATTTAAAGTTGATCCTGTTTTCGTTCTCAGGCTCCACCGCTACATATTACATATGGTTTCCTCCGTGACGTGTTCAGAGCGAAAGTGAGTGAAAGAGAGTTAAAGTGGCAGTTGTGTAACTAATTTACATCCCAAATAACGTCAATCAGAGCCAACAGGGTATCCCTTCACTTCTCCCTGATCGAATTGCTCCATGGCGGAGGTCTGTGCAGCAAGCAAGAGCTAGAGTGACACTTCAGCAGCTTATTACTTATTCACGGTTGATCTGCTTTTCATTCTGAGAGGACTTTGATGGCTGTAATTATCCGCCCTCGTGAGGAGCGTACCCGCTTAATTGTGACTTTAACGTTTAATTTTAGTAGTAGACGGATAGCCATATTAATTCCCAGATCATGTCAGTCAGAGTCAGTCTAATTTGATCAGGTCATGTTGGGATTTCTGCACTACCTGAAGGGAGTACTGGGGTGGAACTGGCTCATTTACTTGTGCGCAAATTATTTCTGTTGTCTAAATCCAGTTGTTTTCATGTGTTTAATGTTGTTTTCAGTCATTTGTATATCAAAGCCTCGTAAGGGAGAACTTAATGAAACAAGAATTTATTGACGTTAGCGGTGTAACGACATTACGGGTCGGTACGTGTTTTGATGCACTGAAATAAAAAATAAAAAAAGAGAAATACATAAAAATATAAACTTGTACAAACTTATAAGCAGTGGCAAACTGACCATACTTTCCAGAGCACACAAGAAATGCACAAATTCAATCACTTGCTTGCTCATCTATACCGCTATATCCTGTATACAGGGTTCGGGGAGCCTGTAACCTATCCCAGGAGACCTGAGGCACGAGATGGGGTACACTCTGTTCATGCTGATACACACACACTACGGCCAATCTGGGAACGCCAATTAGGCTAATCTGCATCTCTTTGTACTGTGGGACTTGACCACAGTACCCAGAGGAAAACCACCAAACTCAGGGAGAACATGCAAATTCCGTGCACACAGACCCAAGCAGGAATCCAACCTGAATGTTGGAGGTGCAAGGCGACATTGGTAACCACTGTGCCAGCTAAAGTCGAACACTTTTCTTTAAAAACTAAACAAAAAACAAGTCTTGATCTAGCTATCTTAAGTTGCTTAAGAACAGCACCAGCACTGTCTAGCAAATGGTGCAAACAATGGTTCTTTTAAATAAGTGATATTTTTAAAGGCTGTTTGAATGATTTGATGGCAGTTTGATGGCAAGGTTATTAATACAAATCAGTGAGCCTTTCTTTCTCAATAGAGTAAACGGGAATGTCTAAAATGGCACCTTGAGATTTTATTCACAAAACTGAGTCCCCGTGTCATATACAAAGTAACATCGGTCAACGCGGCAGCTCACATCATCAGAAATAAAAAGAGGAAAACTTCTTAACTTTTACATGAGTTATACCCTATATACACAACAACCTGTGGTGGGCCGAGTGCACAAATTCCATACTGAGTAAAAGTCGGGCTACCCAAGATAAAATATTACCCAAGTAAAAGCAGAAGTCCTCTATTTAATTTTCTACTTGAGAAAAAGTACAAAAGAAGTCCGGTTCAATTTTAGTTGGTATCATCAATCCTGGGTCCGTAATAGCTCACTGTGGCCTTTAAGTCACGGTAAGATATTTAAATATTGTGCAGTAAGTTTTTCACTCATTGGAATTAATCGAATTAATCCCTAGCACTAGTTAAAGTTAGACTGTGTTTATGCCAATCATAACTCGCACCGAACAATAAGATATGAACACCTGTACTGTAAGATCCCCAGGTTTTTAATATTTATTATTCTGTTTTATATTTACACTTGTTTTTGTTGAAGTTATCATCACATTAAATACAAAGACAGTTTTTCTTTCTCTCTCTCTCTCTGCCACATTCAGCTTCACTCTTCGTATGTGTCGTTTGTTTTTTGTTTGACTCGGGATGTTTACTAAAAGCTACTAACGTTAGTTGTTTAGCACCCCCTGCAAAATATGGAGAAGTCCGTTAAAAGTGGTTTGATATTAATCCAGCTGTCGGCTCCCGGGAGAAGCCAGAGCACGCCAAGTCTCTTTAAAGTAGACGAGCATATTGGTGCCATAATTGGCGAAACCTCAATCACAGGAAACGCCAGATGTTATCAGGGATAGTGACATGCCCCAGGAGGCACAAAAAAAGATTGTCACACTCCATATGTGAAGCAGAAGGTAAGGCTTTAAACCTCACCCATTGGTACCTTTTTTTTGTTTGTTTTTATGTTTGCGTCTCTACAGTGCTATCTATGATGTACAGAAATAATCACAGGCAATAAGAACATCACACTGGAAACACTTGATTATTTCCATAAAATTTCTGTGGTAAATGAGTTATGAAGCGTATATAAATAAAATTCTAGTGTTTAATATTTTTAAAGCAGATTAATTCAGGCTTGTGTCTCCTTTTTATTGAGTTTTTTTGTAAACACGGTAGAGTTGTGCTATTATGCTAACTAGTCTGATTGAGCTTTTTTTTGTCGATTTGATTCATAGGAATAATGGGTCAGGTTTTGATTTAAACTTTTAAAATTGTTTTGTTAAACTTACAACCATTAAATGGGGAAAATTTCTGTGTCCCTGAAGTAAAAAAAAAAAAAAAAGTTACAACATCCAAATGCGAATACCCCTCCAAATCCTTTTTGGTACTTTAAATTCTTTAAAACCTGTCAGAAGTTTACCTGCTCAAGACAAATAAAATAATGCAGTTACGAAAATTAATCAACTTTTTCAAAACTGTATTCATTTTTTTTTTCCCTCGTGAGAACTTTTCCTTGGGTCTGATAATGGAGTATTCACTACACAAATTAGTTTCATAAAGCTTGTTAAAAGGTGACACGTTGTTAACTCCAAAATGATTTAAAGTCATGCTAAACGTTAGGAAGCGTGTTTAGGATTTAGAACCAGAGAGATGTCTGTGACATTAAGCAAGGAAGTCGCGCTGACAGGAACACCAAAACTAATTAAATTTAGCTCTTTTGTAGCTCTGGGTCGTTCAAACCTGCTTGAAAATTCATGGTGTATCTTCTTAGCAAATTGGTGTGAGAGGTTTGATTTGATGTGTAGCTGTAAAAATCTTTCCCTTTTTCAAAAGTGTTAGTTGGCTGCTTAACGATACAGGCCTAGGAGAAAGAACATGTTTACTATGAGAAAGCGGCAGGGTGTAAAGTTAGCTGCTTATTATTTATGTAACCTGGTTTTCTTGGTCAGGATACAATTCAAGCTTCCTGTTCATGATGATGAGTTAAGGAAGAAATAATACAATGAGAGACAGTGCTGTTATATGAAAAATAATCCACTTTTGGTGTGATGCAACACGACGTGAAGCAGCGTGTCACGGCCACCCTGAAATACGAGAGGCGTTCAAGTCAAACCAAGACCTTTGATCGCGCAGAATGGTTATGATTTATAAATTTGCTCCTGTTATTTCTATATATATATCTATATATATATATACCCCTGCTACACTAATGCACTTATCCCAGTGTTTTACTAGTGCTTGGGTACCATCAAGGTAAACTCTGGCTTCCCAGGAACTCTTTTAATCGTCCAACCATGTGCAAATGTGTACCCATGATAAACGTTTGCACCCTCAAAACCCTGTCTCTTCCCTTTAAAAAAAAAATAAATAAATAAATAGAAAATTTTTTTCGAAATCTGTTTATTACTATTAGCTCCTGTGACATTTCATTGCACAGGTCCTTGCGAGTAAGCTGTTACCATGTCGATAACCTGTTAGTGAAAGCATGTTAATGGTAATCCATCATTAATTGAGCATGCTGTTCTACAAGCTGAATAAATCAGATTTAAGAAAATACCCATGTCGTGATATAAATGGCATCAACAAATGATTCATTCCTGTATGCACAGTACAATCTAAGAATAGAGCTGAGAGAACTAAGACTTGCGGGTCATCTTTAACACCTTCACAGCATTTTTCTGACAGTCCTTCTGGCATTTAAACTCTTTCCTCCTGTCAGTAGTCCATAAGCGCGCACGCACACCGAGACGTCACTGCGCCTGTCACTGTTAGACAGTTAGTGGGTTATTGTGTTGGAACATTACATTAGTCTCTGTGAGGTCCTCAGTGGTATTATGACACTATGCTTTTTTTGTCATCGTGTGTATGTGTAGGTGGTGAACTGGCTGGAGGGTCCTGGCACAGAACAGCTCCGCACTCAGTGGGGGATCGGAGACTCGATCCGGGCGTCACAGGCCCTGCAGCTGAAACACGAGGAGATCGAAAGCCAGCACAGCGTAAGAACGCAGCCATTTTACCCTCACGCTAACACTTATGTCCTAAACAGCTCTGACTGATCTTAATACATTTCAATTCAATTTTATTTGTATAGCTCTTTTAACAATAGTCATTGTCGCAAAGCAGCTTCATACAATCAAAAGAATTGATTACACACACACACACACACACACACAGCCTGGGGTGTCTGCTCGCACATGAGCAGCCTAAAAGTCTGAATATAAAAAAGATTAACTTCTAAAAAAAAAAAAAAAAAAAAAAAAAACGACAGGCCAAATCACATGTAGCGGTTTATATTTTGCACAGGTGATCTCATCACAGTTTAATTAGAACTGTAGTGATGCTCCAGGTTTGAAATTAATAGAAACGTTACACTTAAGCCTAATCAAATACCTTAATCTTTCTCTCTCTTGTTGTTGACGTTAATAGACTTAATTGCATGATGGATGAATTGTTTACTGTGAATGTTACTAATATTAAATTAAAGAGCTAATTGAGCACTGGAGTTTTTAAAAAAAAATTTTTTAGTCTAATTAGTCTATTAGCTGTATTCACATTGCACTTAACCGTGATAGTCACTAATGCACACCCTCTAATAGTGTATTGCTTTAAGCATACTGCTATCATTTATTTAAAAAAAAAGAGTAGATAGAATACTTTATTAATCCCAAAAGGAAACCATCTAACAATTATTTGTCAAAAAAAATCACCAGAATCATATCTAAATATATCCCGGTAGGTCATATTTGATTTATTTTCCATTCAAGTAGACTTTTCAAGCACATTCAAAACATCACAAAAGATATATCTCTTAACAATTAAACATATAGGGATGAAACTGCAATAGAAAATAATCTAGCAGGAATAAAAGCTAATACACAGTGAAAATTGTGACTAAATTGAAAGGCAATAAAACTGAACTATAAAGTTGATTATAGACTAAAAAAGAGAGCTATAATGTACACTTGCCAGAATGAAGTTGGATTTAAAAATCTGCATGAATATGGAGGTTTTAATTTAAAAAGAAAAAAACAAAAGAAAGAAAAATAAGGTATTGGCAGTCCCATATCTTAGGAGCAAAATAAGGTATTGGCAGTCCCATATCTTAGGAGCAGAAAAAGCTCGCTGGATTGAGAAACGGGTAAAAATTGCTGAACAGAGTACCTTCTGGAGGAGGGTCGAGGACAAACTTTGTCTACCATGTAGCTCAAGGCCAACACATGTAGATAAATGATGAATAAATAATGAATTGGGTAGTAAATCAGACGGGTAGCCTTTGGAGGGAAGCTGAGGTCGAGGAAATGTTCTCCCTTTTTCCTAATTCAGTCAGAAGCCTGGCATAAGAACTCTAAACCAGTTGCAAAGGAGAAAGAGCGGACTGAGTAACTGCTATATAAAGCGAGTTATAAAAGTCCAGGCAAATTCTTCTATCAGTACCTCGAGATTTTCCAGCCATCACTCCCACCTGGATGATTTTTTTTGTTGAGAACTTGTTTTCCAAAAACGTGGGATGAATATGAACAAGAGTATTGGCTGAATCCTAGACAGAAGGGTAAGAATGGCCAGGCTGGTTCAGTAACTCGCACAACTACGTGATACAACTGTGAGCTGAAAAGCAAATCGAGATGCAGGTAATAACAAACCTTGATATGGTTGTGGCTACAACAGCAGAAGGTTTCACACAGACTACACTTCTGTCAGCCACGAACAGCAATGTGCGATTTCTGGTACACTGTACACTGTTATTTCCTGATGGTAACACGTTCACTTCTAACACATCGCCTGTAACCACCTGGTATTGATGTGAGCTCCGTTTCATCGTCCCTGCTGGCTTCCGTCAATATCAGCCCATTGTTTAGACTACATTTTTATAACTAATCAATTGTTTCTTGCTTGCACACTGGGATATTTAAAATAGAGTGCATAAAAATCCATACTTGGATGGATACTTGGAATTTCCTATAGGAATAAATAGGTTTGCTTTACAGTGTTGTGTCCTGCAGAGCACCGTCTCTAAACTCTCATCACCTCACGAATAAATCGACTTGCAAGATTTGTTTTGTTTCATCAGATGACGATGACAAAAGGTGCTAGGTCTGTCCATTAACACCTCTTATGAGGAAGTGACATGCAGATTAATTTTCACTTCATCCAATTCACCACGAGCTACTTGTGCATGCTGTGACTGCGACATCCAAACAGTGCTGAAAGACGAGCAGAAATAATGACTGACAGATGAATAATGGATTACATTACTGAGAGAGCGTCATCACAGTCTCGCAGGCTTTTGTTGGTCATTACTTTGAGTGTGTTTAGAAATCATTAGCATGAGGGCCTTTTGTAGTGGTTTAATTATATTTATTTCCATGGACACTCGAACAATGAACAGAATTGTGAGATATTATGGGATGGTTATTTAAACACGAGATTTTCATGTAGTTCTTTTGAAACCTAGCTGATTAAAAAGTGGTTTCAAACATAATGTAAGATTGCAAGCAGTTAGCTACATGCATTAATATATGAGCTATGAGGGACAAATGGGCCAGTTCAGTATGTTTGTCTTCTATTTTAATTTATCATCACATTATTTGGGAGACACCCTTTTCCAGAGCACTAGGCATGACTGATTTGTACTACACCCTGGTATGATTGTTATATATTTCATATCTGATTCTATCCATGCCCAGGTATGCCGCACCATGCTTGAAACCACCTTTTTAAGTAGACTTGGGCACAGTTCTCGTACCCAGTAAGCTTGTGCCCTGAATGTGAAACTCTTAATCAAGGGTAAGGGCAATTTCTGCCCTTAACTTCCAAATGGAGCACACTGTATTTGTGCCTGTGACAAAAAGGTGGTTGGATAACAGGAAATGTTCTAGAGTATTATTAACTGAGTCTTTTCCAGGGTCTCTACACACCTGTGCTTTGTCCATCCATTCTTGCTAATTACTCTAATTAGTAGTGATGGCGGGGGGGGGGATCGATTCAGTTACTTATCGTGATGCATGAATTGCCACACAAAAGAATCTCTATAGGTTTGCATTTGAAGTGGTACATTTGAAGTGGTGCCATTCCTCTACAATTCTACATACGGTGCACTCTGAACTGTTTGAACAGCAACCTGTGGCAGAAGAAAATTACTTGCCAAGTTTTAGGATTGTAAAAATGAATTACTGTAAAAGAATCTTACTGTAAGTTATTTTGACTATTCTAAACAATCTTGGAAAGATCAGTTGGTTCGCTGTGGCGACCCCTCAACGGGAACAGCCGAAAGACTCACAATTACAGTAAGACCCTGGTCTGAGAGTGTTTTGCAAGACAAGCAAAACTTTATAATAAATAAACAAGCGAGATCTTGTTCTTCTCTCTCTCACGCGCGCACTGTGGGATTGTGTGTAATCGTCTCCCATACTCAGTCCCAGGGAGTCGCGTGTGGCAATCGTATAGTCAATCTCCATGCGCGTATGTACTGTTTACTATAACATTGTGACCAGATGCATGTGTGCGTGTAAAGCATTTTTTTTCATTTTCGTAATTGTACTGCAACAACGGCCTTCGTGAAGAAAAGGGTTAAAGTGCGGGAGATTAATCTGTTTGACAATAATACACCGTCACATTTCCACAAAATCCTCAAAAGAAGGCGAAAGCAGGCGTCACTGGAGAGGCTCCTTGTTAAAGTGATGCATAAGGATTTATCACCATCTCGGGGAGTTGTTCATTGCCACCGTCACCCTCGGCTCGCTCATCTGGAAGCCCATCCTCATAAGAGAATGCAGGGATTGATCTGCAGTCATTCTGTGTTAGAGGGCTGGACGTTTAGTATAACAGGAGAGATATTTAAGTTAGTTTGGAGTCCACTTTTGTTTTCGGAGGCTCAGATACAAAACTGGTTGTGGGAATTTCAGTCCTGAATTATTGAGCGAATGCAGTCGCAAGTCATCAGAGAGAACAGCTGTCTGCATCAGCCAAGTCCAGGAACATCTTCATGGTCAAGTGGAACCGTCCCCAGCTGTCCATTTGCTGAGCGAATGCAGCTTGTCCCAGGATCCCAGGCTTGTGAACTCTCCACCCCTGGATTAAAGAAGGAACTGTGATCTCTGTGCCGGACAGATAGACAGAGGTTTTGGGACACCTCCATGTAACCAGTCAGGATGAGGACAATAGACATTGTCTGGGAAAACAAAGCAGCTTCACAGAAATCTGGAACTCGTCCTCATCTTTACAATGTCCGAACGTGAGAACTTGAAATATCTGTACACTAAATGTTGCAGAGCATAAGTTTGAGTATTAGAGGTATTCCTGATTTGATTGGTTTTATCTTAAAAGTCTTTAGTATCAAAGCGAAGAAGCCAATGAAGAGCATCAACATCCGTCTCCACAATGTCCATATAGTTATCAACCTCACAAATTCCATGGTGATCTTCAGTCTGTTCATAACATAACACATCCTCAGAAATAGTGTAGGATTGTCTAGTGTTGAAGCAGAACGACCAACAGTTTATGTTCTCTGGAAAACACTGGGTTTATTTATTTTGTTTGTGTTTTGAGTTTAAGAACAACTTTCTATTCCTTTTAAGGAAAGCATATTAAGAATATGTCCTATTAAGGCCCTGAACACTCTCTCTCTCTCTCTCTCTCTCTCTCTGGTGAATCATTTCTGAAACTTCATTTTCTTAGTGACTTTCTTTCTTTGATTTATTTACTCACGAATGTCAGAAAGCGAGAAAATCATGGTTTGTCAGGCTTGTTGTAAACTGTGATTAAGGCTTTCCGGATCATTTTCACAGCTGCTGGGTGTCGCCGCTTTCACCAGCAGCAACAACAATAAAAAATGTAAAAAATTTACTCCAAAAATGAGATCAGCCTTAAAGAGAAAAAGATAAAGTAACTTTGACATTATGTAAAAAAATGTTTTAAAAAATTTGTTAATTTCTGTTTCATCTTTTTCTCAAGGTAATGAAAGCTGTGTATCAGAGTATGACTTGTGGTCGCACACCACTTCACTGGTTCCAGCACTCCTTCTGTGGTTTAAGCGAGGTTGTTTACATCTCACTGTGTCTGTAAGGATGGTTTGTGGATTGGTGAAAGTCTCATGGTTGATTCATGGGGCTTTGCATCTCAGAATGTTTGTCTGTGGTTAACCAAAAGGTATTATGGGAATCATTTGGTCTGTAGTGCTCGAGTGGCGGTTACAGTGCCGGTAGTGTTTCAGAGAGTCTTGTGGTTTTTGATTCTCGGTTTTTACAGGGTAATAACTCTATTTGTCTGAGGGAACTTTTAGGCTGTGTATTGTGTGTCAGTGCTGTTGTGACCATGATTTGTGTTTTTAAGGTTTTGTGCTAAATTATACTGGAGTAGCAGTAAATCTTTGTCATCTTGAATAGGACACAAAGTGCTACTGATGGGGAAACGACACCGTTGGAAAAGGTGGATACTTGCTGTAAATATATACATTTGATGAATAAATCAGGGACTACCTTTTATAGCCAAGGCTTTTTGTATTACATCTGTAGATCCAAATTTTTTTGCAGTGTCGGAAAACCTTTATGTTGCATTTATAGCTCACAGCCAAAAAAACGAAACCACAGTTGTAACCTGTAAGGATTTAAGGTTTTAGCCAGTGGTCTGTAAAAATAATTACAGCACGTTTTATAATGCAGCTGGAGTAATCTAGCTGCGAATAACTGTATCGTTATTCTTTTCTGTTGTAGTTCATGTATCGCCACACTGACTTCAAAATGTATTTCTATTTATTTGTGTCAAATATGTTCATTTCTAGTTAGTATACATAAAACAAACAGTATACCAACTGTGTGGTCTCATAGATAAACAAATGCATGAATTAGATGTACAGCAATGCTTTAACCAGATCAGGCCTTGAACTCTTTGCGTGTTAAACTCTGTACACAGCAGCCCATGATGCACTGAGTGTTCTGATACGTTTCTTTTATGGCCAGCATTAACATTTATTTACTTTGGCTTTTCTTTGGGATTGGGCTGGCAATAAAGTCATAAAAAGTGGAGCCGAAACAAATTTAGAAAAAATTCTAAATCCATGTTGTCATTCACATGAGACCTTGACTATTATCAGACTAAACGTGTAATATAGTTTAAGCTTACTCATAATGTTTATCTTAAGCTTTATCAGTTAGTTAAGTTTTAGAATGATCAGAATCATTTTCTGTCTTACTAGCTGAAATCTCTAGGGCAAAGAAAGCATCAAATTTTTTTTCTTTAGTGTTTTTATGATCATGAAAGTGTGTGAAATTTTATTTCTTATGAAATAAAATAACATGTTAAAACTATTTGATATACTATAATTCTATAAATATTTCCTTGAATGAATAATGACATAATTATGACCCTTCAAGAAAGTAGTACCCAACAAGTTTAAAGATTTGATTAGACTCATTTGTGCTAACATTACGAGGCATCTCTTAATGACTTAACTTAATATTTGTCTGGTCACAATTTCAATTTAAACTAAATGCAAAAATAATCCAAACATAACTGTCTGATCACAGTCAAGTAGTTTGTGTCAGTAAAGAAAAAATATAAAGGTAGATAAAATTTCTTTCTTTTGATGATTTCGTGCCAGCTTTACTGGGGTTAGCAGACTCCTTCTAAACTTGCGAATAAAGGACTTCACCATGCCAACAAGTACGCAAATTTTTGTAGTGTGTAAAGAGACTGTGACAACAGTACTTGAACAAATTAATGTAGAACTGGTAAACATACTAGAGCAAGTGTATTTATATAATCCTGTGATTTTATTATTTTTTTTCCTGAAACTGTTGCTCTTAAGAACATTTAAGACCAATCAGGATAAAAACTCAGCAGTGATGTGGTGTGAATATTTTTTGTGTGATGTTCAAAATTCAGATTTGTCAAATACACATCCATGTACAGTACAATAAGCAGTGAAATGTCTGTAACCTAAAAAATAGAATAATTACATTTACACTACAAGTTAAAAAAAAATAAAATTGACTTAAAAGCGAAATTGAATTTTACTCTTATATTGATGCAAATTAATTCACTTCATTTTCACATAAGGATTTTGTCACATACACCGTCATACACACCATGATATGAAGTGAAATGGTTGAACAACCACCCATGACCTAAAAAACAAAAAAATAAAGGTATTCAAATAAAGAATATGAAATAAGAATATAATTAAAATGTTGTACAAATATAGAAAACGAAAACCTTTTTTTTTTTTTTTACACTTTTTTTCGTACACTTTACGAAGCAGTGTTCCAGAGAAAATCCTATGGCGAAGTAATGGAGTGGCTTTTTAATAACAGTAATATTAAAATTAACTTATGTTTATGAAATTTTGCCTGAAATGTTGGAATCTTTTTTTTGTCTTTGTTGTTTTCTTCTCAATTAGCTGAAAAAGACCCTAACATTTACTCCGGGGTTAGTAAATGCTGCGATTCTGTGTGTTTGCTCGCAGGAGTGGTTTGCAGTGTATGTGGAGCTAAATCAGCAGATGGCGGCGCTGTTGAGCGCAGGAGACGAGGAGGACTTGTTGGAGCTGAAGAATCTGCAGCAGCAGCTGAGTGACGTGTGCTACAGACAGGCCAGCCAGCTGGAGTTCAGACAGAACGTCCTGCACTCAGCCCACGAGTTCCACAGCACGGCACAGGACGTATGTGTTTCTCATAACTCTGCCGAGCACCAATGTCTCCTGCCCAGTTTAGAAACCTCATCCCTTACTTTTACCAGCCAGTTCCAACGCCGTTTTCTTTTTTCCTGCTTTTAGATAATCCCTTTATGATGGCAAGAAAAGATCTTTTATGTGTGTAAGCAGCGTTACAGAGAAAATACTGTGCAGAAGTAGTGGAGTGTAGGCTTCTTAATAACAATAATGGTCATATTTTTGCAGGACATGTCGCCATCCTTTTCATGATCTGTTGCTCCAAAGCTAGTGTAGAATAATTAAAAATCCCACTGACCCAGTTACCAGTCGGCGGGGATGATACTATTGCATGCTTCAACTGAGACACTTAAAGTTATCAGTGCTGCAATAATCACTAGTTAAATGCGTTTTTATGTTCTGCAAAATTTAATTACAATATTGTCCTCCTTTCTAATAGGGCTGCAACGATTCGTCGACGTTGTCGACAAAAATCGATAATGGAAATAGTCGACAATGAATTTCATTGTCGAAGTTGTCGCCAGACATGTTTTTGCGACCGAGTGAGGCATCTCGCTTCATTACAATCTCTGCCGAGAGGCGCACATCCAAAACGTCTAAAGTTTGGGAGCGTTTTAGCCTGGATACGGCGAATAAAAAGATTACCTGCATGGTTGGCAAAGCAGTCCTTGCGTATCACTGCAGCACCTCGGTGATGCACGAACATTTAAAGAGAAAGCACGTCGGACAGTTTAATGAAACGGAGTTTGACTCGCCTCGGTAAGATTTAAATAACATGGAAGCCAATACGTTTTGATTTGGATGTACATTGTATATTTTATATTTATTATTTGGACAGGGCATTTTTATTCACTTTGAATCGACCTATTAGCAGCAAAGTTAAATAAAACCCATTCTTTCTTGTGTTTACTATCATTAGTCGACTATTCTTTTTAATAGTCGGTGACTAGTCGACTATTAAAATGGTCATTAGTTGCAGCCCTACTTTCTAAGCAACAGAACACGTGCATCATGGATATTTGGACAAGGTGACATTTAGATCTTTTAAACAGAGCTCAGATCTACTGAACACAAATAAAGACTCGGCCTGCAACTTACAAATTTAAGTATACGTTATCTATTAAATTCATGGATTAACTTATTAAAACCATTGTTTTTAGTGTTTTGTCATCATTGATTTTAAAATGTTAACAGTTAAGTATGGAAAGGTTACAAGACTGAAAGTTTAAACATGTGTGTAAATCCTTATATAAATATAAAAATATATAAATAATTAAATCCTTAAAAATTACAATGTTATGTGCTAATGGTTGTGATGCGAACCCATTTCCATGCTAATGCATTATTGCTTTGGTATTCCGCTTAGTTGCTAAGGTCTTGCTAGTTGACTTTTAATCCAGGTGGTTGCTAAGGTGTTGCTAGGTAGATTTCTATTCCAGATGGTATGCTAAGGTGTGTTGCTAAGCATCTTTAATTCCAGGTGGTTGCTAAGGTGTTGCTATGTGACCTGTTATTACAGGTGGTTGCTAGGTGACTTTAATCCAAGTAGTTTGCTAAGGTATTGATAGGACATTTTTATTCCAGGTGTTTGCTAGGTGTTGCTAGGTGACTTTTATTCCAGGTGTTTGCTAAGGTGTTTCTAGGTGGTGTTATGGGGTCCCAGGTGATGTCATAGGTTGTATAGGAAAACTAACCGTTAATAAAGATTTAAAATGTTAAATTAATAAATGTTCATTCTTAAGTTTCATTTAAACAGTAATGGAAACCCACCCAAACTGAGTTCAAAACAAATAAATGAAAAACAATAAGGCTGTTGAAAACACTGAATAATTAATCAGTAACCCATGAGAGGGAGTGTTGTTTTTGAAGAGGTTTTGGCGAGCTGCTGTCTACTCTTCACCCGTACTGCGACTGACTGAGGGTAATTAACTGTTATTAGTACACCTGTGATGTGGAGTGATTACATCTAGCTAAATGTCAGTGCTGTTATCATCTATTATCACCACTCAAAACATTAATTGTGTTAATCATCACAGCCTCAATACCATTCCTAATAATAAAAAGCAGCAGTAAAAGATCATTAAACATTATGTTGTCTTTGTCAAGCAATATTATTATTTACCTCCATAAAACTGAAGAAATTAACATTCTCGCATTTGTACGATTCCTTTTTTTAAATAGTAAGTCATAAAGCTGAGTTGCGATCAGCTCTCATCATCTTCCTTTAGCACTTGTCTTGTTCTGAGAGACTCTGTTATGGTGTAATGAAGTAGATAAGATGATTAATACAAGCTCTGTCTCATCATCTTCATCGTTCCAGCTCTCTCAGCAGCTGGATGGTCTACTGGGCATGCTCTGTGCAGATGTCGCCCCTGCCGATGGAGCTGCCATTCAGCAAACGCTCAAACATCTGGAGGAGAAACTGAAGAGTGTTGGTGAGAGCTTCGACATTGTCCTTCTCCTCAGCTATAGAGCTGAGCACTTTCATTTGCAAGTAGAGATATATATCACTTTGGTTATATTAAATATCTGTTATAACATTTTGTTCTCATTCTTGTGTGTGTGTTAGAGGGAGCTCTGCAGGGCCTGCGGGAGAAGGGTCAGGTGCTGCTGGACCAGATTTCTAACCAGACATCCTGGTTCTATGGGAAAGACATGCAGATTGAGAATAAGGAGAACGTCGACCACATCCACAGCGTCATGGAGGACATGCAGCTGCGCAAGCAGAGGTTCAGCTCTCGCTTCTCTTCTTCTTCTAGATTCACCTGTGTTAATGCTAGAGTTTGGCAGCTTCAGGTTGTATTAATGATGTTAGAGACATGCGTTTAATAGAGGAAGCACTAGCAAGAATTTTCTCTTATTCTAGCCAGGTTGTTGTTTGAAAGTAATACATTTGCCATGTAAGTTGCCTTATAAGGTGATGGAGCGAAGCTGAGCAGCACTGTTCTGGCTGGAGGTAGAGCATATTTCTGCGTTTGAAAAATGTTAACAGGAACCTGAAATGAAGAAGCCGACCATTTTAAGAAGATAAGCATATGTGGACCATCTGCCGTACAAGTCCCTGTGTGTATGAGCTGTTACTATGGAAACAGCAGCATATTATAACGTGAGCGTTAATGTTAACCATTCATTCTTATCCCAGCCAGATGTACAGTGCAAGCCTTGCTGTTATAGGAAAATAATCCGACCAGTCAGATTCAAGCATTCGACCGCTGTCTGGTGTAATCCCAGCTTTGTGTCTCACGCACATTCAGTCCCTGACAATATTTTGGATGGATCATGGATCGGACTTGTTTGTTCAGCACATCCCACTGTTGCTCGATAGGATTGTGATCTTGGGAATTTAAAGGTTGAACTTTGTCTTGTTCCTCAAACCATTCCTAAACACTTTTTGCATTGTGGCAGGGCGGAGTGTCCTACTGAAATAATGCTTTATTTTCGTTGCCGTCACTGTTGAAGTTGCTTCCAACCCCCTTTTAAGGCCACTTTTGTTATACAGAGCAGGCTTAGGGCATGTGAATCACATGTTGCAATATGCAAACAAAAGCGAATGGGACACTATTTAATAATTTTTCAAAACTCTGATGGTCAATAAAATGGAAGACACCTGATTTAAAAGAACCGTGATTCATCAGACCTGGCCGCTTTCTTCCTTTGCTGTGTGGGCTAATTCTGATGCTCACCTTAGACACCTTTTTGCCAGAGCCAGCAACAACTTTTTTCTCATCAGTATGTGCTCACAGTCAAATCTGAGAACCCACTCCTTGCTTGCTGTCTAATAGTGTACATTCCACCTCTGGACAGGTGCAACTGTAACCTGAAAATCAATGTTATTCACTTTACTCATCAGTGGTTTTAATGTTGAGACTAATCAGTGTATAGTAAGTTTAAACTTTTAATCCCTCCTACCTTCTTCTATTTCAGCAACTCCTGTGTTTAGGATTTAATTACCTCTTTAAGTATTAATCAAGCATCTAATTGCCCCATTAATGTGTCTTGTAGCCATCCTTCTGTTCAGGACAGTGAAGGATTTGAAGTACTCCTGTATTACCTGAGCTTAGAAGAGAGCTTTAAAACAAAAAAAGTTTTACATCATCCTTGACAGGTACTTGTGTGCTGAACTGTGTGTTAAAGGTGCGAGGACATGGTGGACGTGAGACGGCTGAAGATGCTGCAGATGGTCCAGCTTTTCAAATGTGAAGAGGATGCTTCACAAGTAAGTGAGCCTCAATGTCTTTTGAAGGCTGAGCCCATACAGCTTTAAATTCATTTTAAATAGAACTCCACATTTATTATTATTGCATGTTTTTTCGCTTTATTTTTCCCCCAACACCTGAGGGCTAGACATGTGCCAGTTAGTGTACTGCAATATCAAACGCACATAGTATCGTCAAGGACACCTTTTTATGAGGTTCATGTATTTGGTTTTGGAATAAAGGTAGATAAAGGCGTATTTAAGCAGCCTGCAGGGTTTAGTTCTGGTGATGAGGAGTTTGCCTTTGCTGTAGCAGAAAACGAAGCTAATTTGAGCTGCTTGTGTAACTTGACTGCAACGATTAACATCCCAAAAATAGTGTTCCAGTCTCTCATGTCTCCACTGACAAAGTAGCGTTTCCAAAAAAATGCACAAGAGCGTTTCCTCTTGCATGCACAACCGGCAGTGTTAAAGCAGACTCATTCAGGCTAACAAACAGAAAAAAAATGCTAGAATTTAATTTACTTAGTTTTGTCATTCTGAGCTAAGGATTTTTTTTAGTTAGAGAAACTAATGTGAACATATTGAGCCTGATGGTGTAAAATGCTGCCCCCTAGACAGAATTTTATTATGCTAAGAGCAGTATAAGAAATTATTAGTATTCTTATTGTTAGCATGCTTATTCCATTCACGTCACCAGATTTTTTTTTAGGAATTATTGATTTGTTGGTGTTATGGCTGCAGAGTTATGGAAGTATATCATTTTTCTGGCTCTCTCAGGCTGTAGAGTGGCTCACTGAACTGCTGGACGCGCTGCTGAAGACCCACATCAGGCTGGGAGACGACGCACAGGAAACCAAAGTCCTTCTGGAAAAACATAGGAAGTTTGTGGATGTCGCACAGGTAACCAACCAAATCCCACCAGAGGGGGAAAAGATGGATGGGTGGATGGATGGAAACCAGAAAGATCCATTTAAATTGTGTTAATCATTTGAAATGTTTGTGTTCTGGTTACAAGCATTTTGTTTATTTTTGGAAAATAATTTGCTTACTTTTCCATTTAAATAATGTTGCATTGTAAGATGAATAATCTATTACGTTTACATTTAGGCATTTGGCAGATTCCCTTATCCAGAGTGGCTTACATTTTTGATTAATAATTAATATGGGCAGTGTCTGTATGTTTTTCTTTGTTGCATTTGGAAGACGTCTGCTCAGATAAACGCCTAATATGTCTTAAGTACACTTAATTTGAGTACAAGTGATGATTGCCGAGATTAGGTCCTGAATCTGTACTTAAGATGAATTCATTCTGACTTGGGGAAGCCTTCGCATGAAATCCTGCCAGCGTTGCTAGTTAGCAAGTCAATATTTTGGTTTATTAAGAGTCAGCCCAATTGGAGGTTTTATCAATTTATAATTTAAAGCTAAAGTAAATAAATGTGGTTTGTTTATTTATTTATTTATTTTGATTTAGTGGCTCATGTTTAACTTTTGTTGTTCCTCTGTTTGCAGAGTACGTACGATTACGGCAGACAGCTGCTGCAGGCCACCGTGGTGCTGTGCCAGTCTCTGCGCTGTGCCACACGCTCCTCGGGCGACACACTACCCCGACTGAACCGCGTCTGGAAGCAGTTCACCATCACCGCAGACGAGCGCCAGCACCGCTTGGAGACAGCCAGAGACTTCCATTCTGCTGCTGAGAGGGTGGGTTTACAACTCCTACATGTGGAGTGAACTGTGTCTCATATACAGATACAGTGCAGATGGAAAGTTTTCTCACCCTGTCAGGTTTTCTACATTTTGATTTGTTTCATATCTTAAAATTTAGTTAATTTTATATTTAAAAAAAAAGACAAATGTCACGTTTACATAAGTATACAGTGTACAGAATTAACCCTGGGACATCCTATTCTTATCAGTGCTCTTTGAGATGCTTCTACAACATGATTGAGCCTAAGGGAATTGAGTGGACATAATTAGGTAAATGGTGTATGTCGCAATGAAAACCAAGGCATGAGGTTAATAGAATTATTTATCGACTGGTGAGACAGTTGTCTCAAGCCACTGCAGCATTTAAAAGTCCACAAGACCATGATGGCGTCAACCAGAAAGTATTTGAAATGGCCAACGCTCTTCCTAGACTGGTTGTTAAGCCAAGCTGATGAAATCAGGCACTGCGCATTACCTTATTTAAACCATCCCTACAATCAAACGTGCTGGCAGCTTCATGCTGTAGGGATTTCTTTTTTTCTGGGACTGGGACTGAAAGATTAGTAAGTATGGAAAGAAAATGGATAAAGAAACCTAAAGAGCGATTCTGAGTGAAAACTTTCTTCAGAGTGTTTGAGGACCTCATGCCGGGCCTACGTTTTAAATTTCAACTAGACAATGACCCGAAGCAGGAAAACACAGCGGTGGCTTCAGAACAACTCAGCAGAGCACCTCTGGAGAGACCCAAAAATTGTGTGCCCATATAACCTGGTGGCACTTAAATGATTCTGCCAAGAATAATGGAAGAAATATGCAAAACAGAGATGTGCGAAGCTTGTAGCGTAAAGACTTGAGGCATTGAGTCATTACTGCTTAAAGGTGCTTTAACCAATACTTATGTAAATGGGATTTTTTGTCATTTTTATTATTATTAAATATGTTAACAAATTTGAGAGAGAATTATTTGAATAATAATTATAATATTATTTGAGTCAGTTTCCTGTGTTGTCTGCCTTTTTCTCCTCTCATTGAGTCACTTGGGAATGGCAGTACTGTTATTGGAAGACTTGTAACTCTTTAGTACTAACTATGTTTTTTATATTTATTTAGAATGATGGAGTAATGATGTGGTTTGATTCAATTTTCCGAATATTTTCAACAGAATTTAGATGAAAGAAATGAGTGACTCCATTTTATTTCTGAATAAAAAAAAGTCCAAAACAAAGTACAATTTTGTCTGTATTAAAAAGAGTACACTAAAATTGCTATGGAAGTACATTTGATGATGTAAATAAAATGTTCAGGTAGTCCCAGACGTGCAAACGAGTTTCATTCCTTGAGCATGTTCGTAAGTTGGATTTGTTCTTAAGACTGTCAGTCTTTGATACAAATATATAATAGAAAGCTCACCAATTACCAATGCATTTGACTAAATCAGTCCCCTTTCCCCACACTGCCATCACGTGGCCAAAAACTGTAATTGCGTCTAAGGAAATTAATCTCTCATGTCAAATAAGTGTTGTCGCTGTGCTTTTAAATGACATGGGGAATCCCAGAAGACACCATTTTGTCTTGGAGCTGTTTTCTTCTGTATTGGACTGTGAACTCTTTTTTTTTTTTGAGGATTTTCTGATATTAGGATTATTCACCATCAGGACAGACATTTTCCATCATCGTGCTCCCGGATTGATTAAATGAAACCGGTTAGGCCAACTTATTTCTTCCGCACCCCCACATGCACACATGTACAATATACCGGATTTTTTATACATTGACTTACACACTGAAAATGTTGCATGTAACTGTAAATATTGGTAAGACACGTGAGCTCCTTCTGTGATTTGTTTGCATCTACGAATGTTTGTAGATCTGCAGTCCGTTCCTTTCTCAGGAAATCCGTAACTCAAATGTTTGTAAGTCGCGGACTACCTGCAGTTCAGGTTCAAAATATGTAAATACATTTATAAACTATTCCTACGCCATGACCTAATAATCAGCTGAAACATTAAGAGCTTAGTAGCAGCTGGTTAATTGAGTTAGACCTGAGGTGTAATTTTTTTAAAAATTTTTTAGCTTGAAACAGAGCTCCAAAGTGGCCTAAAATCATCCCTTTCTCTTGCACAGTTAATCACAATGGTGATTGGTCGGCCATTGGTGTCCTGAACTATTAGTTTCTTTTCATGTTCAGGGGTGGGGACATGACATGACCAGGTGACTGGTGTGTGCCCGGTTTTTCAACTCTGTGTGATGCAGATTGGGTCCTCTGGTGTTAAAACAGTGCAATTGAACTAAGTGCCATAATTAAGAAAATGCTCATTCACATGATGCGGCTCACACATCATCACATCTTGATGCAGCACCTTTGGATTGTGACTCAAGTATGCTTGTCACTTATCCTCTAGAATTAAAGTCATTAAAGTTCTTCTCTCCTCAGTCCTGCCATCTTGCTTTATCCACTGTGTTGTTGGTTTGTAGAGAGAATTACCAATTCTGTGATTTTTGTGGAATGTGTCGTTTGTGTAAAAACAGAGAAATATATTTTATGATTGTGCAATAACAAATGATTAGTAGTTTCATCACCATCATATGTAAAAATTTCCGAGTACATTTTCCACACTCGTTTTCTCGAATGGAAAGCTGCCTAGTGCAATCTGGCAAAGAAATCCTCAAAACCTCCCAACAGCTATTTAAAAAAACAGTGCTGGTTTTGGGTTTATTGCAGATTATTGGGTGTGTTCTGGGTTGGTGCTTTTTATGTTTTGCAAGGATTTAATGTGGTGGTGTGCCTTCATTCCGTGTACCTGCTGCATGACATTCTGTGCATGAAAACAGAAAGAACTGATCTTGTCAAAGCAGGATTTTTGATATTTTTGTCCATAGTTTCTTGGAAACCAAACACCTTTACATGCACTTCACTTTCTAAATGCCAGTCGATGACATTTTGAAGGATGTGTTAGTCAGTGTGATGGTGGAAGATGCCTGTGTTTTGGTGATCTCACCCTTTGTGTGTGTGTGCATATGTGTGTGAATAATTGATGCTGCTCTCAGGGATCTGTGCACTCTCTGGCTTCAGAGGTGAAGCTGAAAGTCCCTGGCACGGCAGTCTGGAGCTCTGTAATGTTTCACACAATAACTGTTCTGTCTCGTTTTTTTTTTTTTCCTCCTCTCTCCCGCCCCCATTCTTCCTTTCGCCTCTCTGAACAGGTTCTGAAAGATGGCCCGGACCAGGCTGGGTTACTGGACGTGGAAGCATTTGAAGAAGTCGATGTGCTTGGGAAGGCTCTGCTGGACCGTCTGACTGTGCCAGTTATCTTTCCTGATGGGTAAGAGATCAGAAGTCACGCACAGCTGCAAAAGGCTACAGAATATAGAATTTTTCTGTAACAAAGGAAACGTTATTTTATCTCACAGGAGCGAGCAGTTTTTTGGCAGTCCCAGCGACATGGCCTCCTCAGCCGAGGTCATTCGCGACAAGATGAAGTTCGTGGAGGACAAAAGGCTGCTGCAAGAAGAATCAGCAAGAGATGTCGAGGAGGAAACCGCTCCAGAGGAAGAGCCTGAGGAGAGTTAATGTGTTATCTAATCACCTCGAAAAGCCACTACGTTCTAATATGCCTTTCCAAGCCATGTTACCCTCCCAGGATCAGTTAAATGTAGTATACATGTAGACTCGCGTCACATTGCTTACATCTATATATGGCAAAACACACACACACAAAAAAAAACAAAGCTTTAATGACACGTCTCCTCTGGAGAGGCGACCCGAGCTTGTATTGGTGCTACTAAAGTCTATAGAATGTACAGAAACTACCATCCCTCTGCTCCGTGCATCTACACGGTGCCGTAGATGTTTAAGAATCAAGCAATGTATTTTTAATTCTTAGCTGCTTTCAGTATCCAAAATATCATTGTTTTTTTATTTTACCCCTCAAAGCCAACATGATAAAGGTGTTTGATTCAGGCATATTCTGCCCAAGGTACAGTTTCTTTATCGGATAGCTGGAGGGAGTAAGAAGCTGGGTGTGTTTTTGTACGATGTACAGTTATGTGAGGGGGAAAAAAGAAAAAAAAAAACATTCCTTTAATCATGAACTTTGTGGAAATTGTACAGCATTTTTCTTTCTTTATAAAATAAAACAGGGCTTTCTCAAGATACATAAATATCTAAAAAATAAATAAATAAAATACGGCAGGTTGGAAAAAAACAATTCCATGAATAAAATGTGAAACCAAAATAATGTTTCATCTCATACTTGTCTAATGTGCTGCTTGCGTATCGAGGCTCATCATAAAGTCCATATTTATTGTGTTTTTTTTTTTTTTTATATTTGTAACTTGCCATTTAAAACTGTATAATGCTTTTGGCAGTTTGGTTTTTTTTTTTAAGTTTTTTTTTTTTTTAATTATGACTAGGAATTTTATGAAAATCTGGGTCATATGGAAATACATGCAGAAAAAATACTTTGAGATTTGGGAGTGTCTTGTTGGGATTCTTTTTCACATGTCCATTTTTTCCCCCTGCATTTTGCCATCATGCTCTCTTTCGGTGGCTGTACAGAAAGTTTTTAAGCACCTCAAAATAAACGTCTTATTCAAACAATTACTTTTTTACTGTGGTAAATATTTGCATATTCTACTTTTACATTATTTTAACTTTAGTGTGTTTTAATCTTATCAGATTAGATTACCCAATACTTTTTTTTATATAGTTATGTTTTTTAAACTAAACTTCTTAATTAAAGAGTTAGGTGCTTTTAAGATTCAAGTTACTATTACTTTATACATAAACTTTAGTATTTTAAATTGCCTTGGTATTTGCTTTAGAGTTTAATCAGTATTGTGCAGAGTGATGTAATGTTATTGATCCATCTTACTTAGTAGGATTTTTCCAGAAACGGATGCTCTTTGTTTTTGAGGAAAGTGACGCGTCTCTTCATTGATAAGTGCTTCTTGAGATGTATTGCTTATTTCAGTACAATTATTTATCTAATTTTATCTTGCCTCATTTCTTTCCAGTTTTTCTTCATTAGACAGGGACATTGTGATGTTGGAACAGGTTTGGGACTCTTTAAATGCTATGAAATTTCTTTTACAATTTTTTGTGGGAATTTTAGGGCACCTTTGCTCGGACTGCTCTTGGTGGCACTGCAGATCATTCTAGGAAGAATACTCGAGGTGCAGAGTTTTTCACTGCGACTAGCTTATATCCATATTACATACCAAAAGTGATTTTCAGACATTTGTTATTTTGGAATTGTATACTTACGATTATCAGCCTGAGGTGATCAGCTGAGACATATCAACTCGGGAGAAAAACATATGCTCAGACATGATATTCTAATGGATGAAAAGTGCAGAGACCGTGTATAAAATCCTTTGTAGAGCTTAGCTTATAAACATGTATTGTCAAGATTATCAACTGATTCCAGAGCAGTGTAAAGCTCAGAGACTCATGACCAGCTTGAAAAAAAAAAAAAGGCTTCCATCCAAGTCAGAAAGCAATTTTTTTTTCCCGCTCATCAATGACGACAGTGGGACTGAGCACGCGAGTGTCCAACACTACAATGAACACATTTCTGACACACCAATCAGAAGCCGTATTGTGTATTTTTGTTTTGTTTCTGTGGTAATATGTCCTCCAGATGAAAAAGACCAGGCACCCAAACGCTGCCCTCAGAACGGAGCCACAAGGGAAGAGAAAGAGTGACAGTCCACTGGGTGCATGGAGGACAACTGTTGAGGAAGAGATGAAGGCACCCGGAAAAACCTGGAAGGAAATTGGATGGCTGGCTCAGGACTGTGATTGTTCTAAAAGATTTATTCCCTAGTTGGAGGATAAGCTCAGACTGGAGAAAAGAGGGAAATAAGTAATAACTGCAAGCATAATGGTATAGCAGAAAAGTGAAGGGCTGTAATATGACACTTGTATATATTTATTAATCAAAATATTAATATATGCATGTGTGTGACAGGATATTTTTGTCAGTTTCAAGTATTTGTGGCCAGTTTTTTTTTTTTTAAAGGAATTTCACTGAAATTTGGAAATCCTGCCCACATGCTTCAAGCTCCAATAAAATCCCTTTTGCAGTGTTCACGTAACCAACAAACTATAATAAAATAAAAATAATACTATGCTCCACCAACTGTTCATATTTGTATATCTATTTATTTAGTCAAGTATATTGGGGTGTGTGTGTATATACAGTATATTCAGTAGAGTGTATTGCTATTTGGATGCAGCTCTAAGTCTGAGTTAGTGCCTCACAGCATCACAGGTTTGGAATTTGGTCCTGAGCCCTGGTTAATGTCTCTGTGTGGAGGAGTTTTTCATGTCCTCCTCTTTTTTCCTTCTAAAAGGATACGCCGTAAATGTTGATCAGGAATGAATTAAGTAGTATTTGTGTATGGGCTAAATTAAGTAAAAAGAAAATGCACATTAGTATAAAACAATGAACATGTTGGTACAATAATGTCTATAAGGTTTGTAAAAAGATACGGTTTGTTTCTATAAGGCTTGTTTTTTCGACAAATTCGCTTCCCAGCTCCAGCAAATCTTGTAGCATGTTGTGTTCATTTTTCAAGTGATTTATGTTCTATTGCTGTGTTCGTAGTGGTGCAGCTACTTTAAGTGAACTTTTACAGTTACAGGCATTAGTTGCTATTGGTCCTGTACTATTATAGTGACCAGAACTCGGTTTTTCAGGAATTTGCATGACAGGAGCCACAGAAAACAACAGCAACAAGCTTGCATGCTAACAATGATCTTCTCAACCAGTGATTAGTATCGACAATGTTGTACATTAAACCAAGTACTGTGTCTATATATTAATAGATCTAAAGGCAATACTGTTAAAACTAGTGTAAAAATAGGGAAGGGGAATATAACACAGTGTGATCAGCCATATTGTTTTGGGATTACTCTGTAACCGAGGAAGGAACTGGTAGTTGAGAAGTTTACTCAGAGCTGATGAGCTGAAATTGCAAGTTTACTCAAATGCCACAAGGCAGGGTCAACAAACTTTTTGTCCCCCACCAAATTGCCCCAAATTGACATTGAGTTTTCTGCATCCCCAAACTTTGACCATCCCACATTATCACCAACCTGGGCTTCAGACTCCCCAGATCTAATCTGATCAAGCATGGCATATGCCAGACAAACAAATATGATCCATGGAGGCCCCAACCCACAAAGCCCAAATGATCTGCTGCCAAAAACCTGGTGCCAGACACCACAGTACACACTCGGAGGCCTTGGAGAGCCGTACCCCAGGGTGCCAGAACAGCCCTATTTACCACAATGGAAACCCAACATCTGGGTGATTTTATTTTTATGGCCGAGTGGTATATATTTCACAGTAAAATAAGTGTTAGTAGGGTCGGTGTTGTCTCAGTGTTTTAAGGCTCTGAGTTTCTAATAGGAAGGTCAACGGTTTGTGGCCTTGAATAAGCCCCTTAACCCTGTCTGCGCCAGGAGTTCTGTATAATGACGGCTAACAAAGATGGGATTTGTGAAGAATATAAAGAATTTCACTATGCAGTAATGTATATGTGATAAATAAAGGCTGAAGGATTTAGTGGTCAGATGCTAATATTTTGAGAGTTTTAGGTAGAGGTTTATTACTACACCCTGAACATTAAAAAAAAAAAAAACTCCAATCAGTCAAAGTCTTTTTTCCATAGTCTTTCCTGGTTTTTATTTCTTTCTACATTGTAAAAATGCGAATGTTATTCCAAATATGCAATATTCTCTTTTAAACAGTTGATGTTGAGATGTCCGCTAGTTATCCTCTCCAGTATCGTTCAAAAATGCAAAAAAAAAAATTAATCACAACACCCAAAAACATTGAATTAAAAAGTGTGCCCAAACTTTTGACTGGTCCCCTGTATGTATAGAAATTAACCAAAAGTATTGTATACGCAGTGACTCGGGTTTAACCACGATAAAGAACCCCATTTCTGAAGTTTAGTGTTTTGTTTTTCTCCTGCTCTAAGAAATTATCATCATTAGTTTAGGTGTGCAAGAGCAGGAACCTCGCCAAACTGCGCTATTCTTAACTCCACTGAATCCCACAGACGGTCAGAGTTGATCTAGATGAATCTTTTGTTTGTCTCAGTGAGCAGAGTTGTTGAATAAGACACACTTTCTCCATCTCCTACTGGCTTCTCGCTCGATGACCGAATGAAAACAGTTTACTCTGGTTGTTGGTGTGAACACCTTCATTGACAAGCCGATGTCACACTCCTGGAAAGAAATGAGATTTAAACCAAACATCTTCACTTGGACTTGCTAGAAAAGTTTCAGTAAGCCAGATAATGTACACTCGGTCCAAAATTAAGGCTTAAAGAAATGTGATGAGGGGTGATGACTTGTGCAGTATTTTTACCACTTGATAAAGCTTCGTCATGACGACTGGCACACAAGTAATGGATGTATTGGTGCTTGGAACTTGTGTGTGAGACTATTAATACCCTTCTGTGATTTTAGTTTGGGACCCTTAAAAAAAAAAATGATCAGGAAGCTCTGACAGATGGCCAGGCTGTCTGGGGGCAGTTGTTCTGATGTCCTCAAGGTCTGACACTGTCTCAGCTGTCTCCTGAAGCCCTCAGCTGCTGTCGCTGTTGGTCTTTACGAACAAGTCTCTGGTTCTCTCCTGGCTTTAACGCTGCCTCGTATGTCAGCAAATATTTATATACTGCATGAAAAAATTTCAGCTCGTTAGTGGGCATTTTGTTTGTAATTCCCAATCTCAGTTGTCGGGTTTTCCTCCTGATATCAGCAGAAGTCCAAAAGTGTTGCTTTCTTCTTTTACTCCAAAAACTCCAAACATTTAGTGATTTTAACTCAACATTATTATTTAGGACTCCAAAATAATCAACATTTTAATCTGCATCCATTATCCTAATATGGTCAAAGCTTCCTGTCCATGTTCACTCAATATCTGTCCAGTGGCTCCTTCCAACTTTTATTTGTTCTCCCAATCAGGATTTTTCCCAATTATACATTATTTAATACATATTGTTTCTTGTTTACTTGCAAAATCCTGCCTGTATAAAGCTGCAAATGTGGAATATCCTTTTTAAAGCTGTGTAATGATAACTGGATTATCCCTAATGAACTTTCTTTCCGTACACACTTGTGTCCCCATTTGTTTTTAAGTGTTAACTCATTAAGCATTGGAAAATAAAGAGTCAAGCATAATGAAATGAAATTACACCCTATTCGCTAAATAGTGCACTATTTGAAAGATATTTTTTGTCTGTCTGCAAAATTTACTGTATGTTTGTACTGGATATAGTTTGGATAGATCTGGACTATAAAACTGGGACTATAAAGCAGGACACTGGAGGACGTAGAATTAAGAAACCATGTTTTCAAATCACAAAGACACAGAAATGTACAGTAGCATCACTAACTAACATAATTGGACTAAGAGCAGAAACAGGTTATAGCAATGAGCGGGGGGAAAAACTAAACTATGAAACAGAAACTGTGCAGGAAAATAGATTGGGATGGGTTAGGCCTTGTTCAGAGACCCAGCTCAAATCCTATTTTTTTGGCGCATGCATACTGGAATAAGACTTGAATTCAGATTTTTCATGTAGTCTGAACAGTATGAAAACATATTGGGTGAGATTTTTCAAATCCAGTTTGACCCACTGCTGGAGACGAAGTGGATCTGCTATCTGGTGTGTCTCAGTCTGGATGCTCTACCCACTCAAATCGGATTTCAAACTGTCCATTATGTCCCTAGCAATGTGACGTGATATCAACATGAACAGGTCACACTCATTTGAAAAATGAATGGGAACTCCGATATCGTTTGGTGCGACGGCGTTGTTCTACACCACGACTAGACAGAGATATGACCTGGAAGGTAAGATGTGAATCTTAACTGTCTTATTGCTCTCTGTTTGTTGTTATAAGTCGGCAGAATTTGACAACATAGAAAAAAGTGCTACAATATACCCACACCCATGTTACCGTGGCAACCAATGCAGATCGAGTCAGAATCAGGGCTGCCGATTCAGTATGAACCACCCAGTCCTAAAGATTTTTGTGAAAAATTGGATTTGCCTCAAGTTTGAAGAGGACATGAGTAATAATGCTCCAATAAATAAAACACTTGGTGACATCAGAGATGGCGTGGTGATGCTGCCAAGACTTCTCCAATAACAGCACACACCACAATGGTGTTTTTTCCCCTTTGACCATAGCATTTGTTAATTGAAACACTTCCATTTATTCATTAAACTGCACATTTACTTTGTATGGATTTATGGTTCATCCATCATTTCATCCATGTAGGAACCTCTGTAGACCAACTAGGGACCGTGGAGGCCAATGGTGTCCCTTGTATTTATTCCCGTTTTCACAACCGTGGTAGGACCTCCAGTCAACACAGGACTTTAACACAAGAGACTCTTTCTTTAAATGTGTTCGAGAAGATTTAACATGCTCATTAATCCAGTTGTATGGAGGCCCTGATGTCGAGTGGCCCTGAGCACAGCCTGGCATGGTTACACTCTCCTAGCTGAATAAACCTTTGTATTTGAATGCAGTTATTTCTGTATATTATTTACTAGTTACAGTGAAACTGTAACAGGCTAAAATGTGTACTCTATTGTCTAATCTTGTAGATCAGAACATCAGAACATCCTCGGTCATACCACGAGATTTGAGACACATCAGACCGGACTTGTACATCTTCACTTTCACCCTGTGTTGAACAGATAAGCCTGTATTTCTGTTTTTTTGTTTTTGTTCTCACTTTTTAGTTTCCTATCAGCTCATCACATCATTTCCTCCACTGGGCGCTGGCGATAAAAATCCCCGGAGAGTCGCAGCCTCCTGAAATAGAGCCCAAAACATAACTCAGTATATGGAGTTTGGTCTCACTTAGAGGTTCACAAACATTTAACCTGCACTTTATTTTGCACTGCTCTCTGATTTATCTGTATCTGTTGCTGTAGCGAGTGAACAAAAAACCCCCACAAGCTTTATTTCTGGTCTAATCAGAGCATCAGGGAGCTCATGGTGGGTCTGTGTTAATGAGTCAGAGGAAGCTGGAGGTTCAGCTGTGTTTCCCAGATCTGCTCGGTATCAGCACTTCTCACTGCTCTTATTTTACTCCCATTGTGCTGTGGTTAGGGAATTTGCGTGGTTCGTCAGACTGAGTCCCAGGAGGCGTTTATAAACCAAATGGATATTTTTATTAGATATTTTTTGCAACGATAGAATAACGAGTAGAATAAAGAAGGAGAAACACATTATCTGTAGTTGACCAGAGCAAACCATTTATGGGGGGAAAAAAAGCACATTTTGGTTGCATCATGAGTTTTTATTGCTGTCCTTTATGAAACAAGATTTTCTTATGAAATGCATAGCCTTTGATACAAATCTTAAAATAATCTGTTTTGTTGTGGGTGAAGTGGTTGATTGCCTTACTAACCAGGGAATCCTCATGCCTTTTGGTTTTCCCTTTCTTTTTGTTATCCTGCCATAGCTAGTCCAGAATTCCTTCTTCCACTCTGCACAAAATATACCTTGACCAAAATATACATGGACTCTTTCCCTCTTTTCTCAAGCTACACATGACAATCCTAAGTTTCTAGTGATCGCACCCTCTTCCGCCAGGTGTCATACTTCCTGATATCCAACTTCTGGTTGGAGTTCTCATCATACATTCAGACTGCCCGATGATTCCTGACTGGCAACACTGACTGGCAATTTCATCACCATGTCTTATGACTGGGCGGCACGGTGGTGTAGTGGTTAGCACTGTTGCCTTGCACCTCCAGGTTCGATTCCTGGCCAGGCTCGATTCCTGTCCTGAGTTTGTGTATGTGTGTGTGCTCTGTGATGGATTGGCACCCTGTCCAGAGTGTACCCCGCCTCTTGCCCTAAGCCTCCTGGTGTAGGCTCCAGATCCAGGATAAAGCGGTATAGACGATGAGTGAGTGAGTGAGTCTTATGACCGCAATCACTGAGGATTACAATCAGGATGAGCAGTTTGGTGTAGTGCTCAGCACTATGGTCTTGCACTTCCAGTGTTTGAGCGTTCAATTCCTTCCTACCTACAGTATCAATTCTCCCCTTATTTAATGGGTTTCCTCCAAGTACTCTGGTATTCTCCCACAGTCCAAAGACATTCAGATTAGGTGATTTGGTGTTCTCATGTTCATGTGCATGTGTGTGCCCCATAATGTATTGGCACCCTGTCCAGGATGTACCCCGCCTTCTACCCAAAGTTTCCTGGGATAGGCTCCAGCCTTCCTGTGACCTGGTATAGGATAATCAGTATAGAAGATGAGTTTGTGAATGAATTAATCAACCCACATGCATTACTCGTCATAAAACTTCCCTTTCAACCTCAGGACACACAGATATACAAGCTATTTATTTATGATCATTCTATCTGGTCTAACCTAAATGAGGACAGGTTTCCTTACTCTTGTTCGTCTCAGGGAGTTTTTCCTTGCCACCGTCACCTCTGGCTTGTTCATTAGAGAGACACATTTTTAATTTATATTCAGAATTTTTATTCCGGTAAACCTGCTTTGCACCAGAATTCTTTTTTTGTTTGTTTTGGAAGAGCTATACAAATAATAAAATGTAATTGAATTGAACTAGTTAGCACTGTCACCTCGCACCTTCAGGGTCCGTGTTCAGATTTCCTCCGCAGGTCTGTGTGTGTTCTCCCCATACTTGGTGCGTTTCCTCCCACTTTTCCAAAAAACATGCAGATTAGGATGATTGATGTTCCCAAATTGCCTGTAGTGTGTGAATGAGCATAATTATGTGTACCCCGCCTTGTGCCCAAAGGCTCCTGGGATGGGCTCCAGGCCCCCCGCAACCCTGATACAGGATGAAGCGGTATAGATGACGAGTGAGTGAGTGAAATGAATTAATCTAGTCGGGCTGAAAAAGTAATACGCTGGCAAAGGAGCAGGAAGAAAGACTAATTATACAAATCTTTTTTTTTTTTTTTAGATAGAAAGGGAGAGAGAGAAAGGACGGGCAGAAGCAATTCCATGTAAAATATTAGTACACACTAAATGTGTAATGCTCCCTGAGTTACTCTTACCTTAAAGTGTTTTGCTTCATCTCACATCTTACAGCAGTTTTTTTTCCCCCCTAATAAAAGAACGAGACAAACTTATTGTTTAATAAATGCTTTCATTAGTACGAAACATTAGCAAAACACTTACTCCCACTTGTTACCAGGAAACCTCAACGCTCTTGGTCTTGAAGCCCTTCACTCGTCTGACATCTTAACGTTACAGCTTTACCAAAGTGCTGACACTGGGGACGCCTTCTATTAATAATAAGATAATTACATTGTTCCTGTGAAAGAGCAGAGAATTAAGCAGCGCTGTGGTGTAAAAAAAAAAAAAAAACTAGAGATGAATTCATCATGTGGCGAGTTCGCAAGCCAGCTTTCTTTCTGTTTCCAGATGAATTATTATCTGTTGCTCAGAGGTCCATTCTTATGTCCTGTTAAAGGTGTACACTGAAGACACTTGGTGTTTGAAGTAGACATGAAGAGACATATGGTCTCTGAGACAAGCGGGATGAAAGAACAGTCCTGGATGCAAAGCAGACTTCATTAGGCGTATAAAAACCTTTATCTAGATAATAAATTTCTTCTCTATTGTTTCAGTCTAATGTAAAGCCTCTAAAACCTCACAGTTCTTGACAAATTCAAACGTCTCAGAGCAAAAAAAATAAATAAACAAAAGGTTAGTAGACAGAGCACAACAGGGAGACACAGGGAGGGAGGGAGGGAGCACGGAGGGGCCCAAAGTCACCAAACTTAGGGGTGTGTCAAATTGCTTTCAGTGCAGCGTGATAAAAGCTGGTGGATATTTCTATTTTTACCTCGCTGTGCCTCGGCCCCTTCAGCTTGCTCCGGCGGACTAAAAGCAGCTCCATAACTGCAGACTGGATGAGAGCGGGACAGAACGTGTGGGACATGTAGAGGCTGTTGCTTTAACTCGGCTTTTCCTCCTCCCTGTGTTTGGGTTTTTGGACGCCTGTGGAATATTGCAGAGACGAGCGGTGACAGAGGAAGGTCAGAGTTAAGGATTACAGCCAGTTGACCCTCCTGGTTGCTGTTCGTGTGAGGAAAATGTCCAGCGAAGGTGACCTAGGAGGACAAGCGTCCACCACAACGCTGAGTACCGTGGCAGTGCAAGCAGGGGACACACAGATTATTGTAACTGTATTAAAGGTACCAAAGTTTCTATCTGTAGCTGTCCCTTGATTATAGACTTTAATCATTTTCGATAAATAGATAGATACAAATAGTAATATTATAGATAATTAGATGAACTAGGGACAAAGGGATGTGACACATCACTGTCTGTCTTTAATGAACCTAAAAGACGCAGATGAAAATATATAAAATATATAATGCACTTTAATCATATTTTTTCTCTGATACCTTTACATAAATAACATTTATTTATTTATTTATTTATTTATTTTAACATCAGTCTACCAAATTACACTGTGCACACATAACTTGATGCTGTCTTTAATTAAACCTTTGGAAATGTTGTCTGAATGTAAAAATACTCAAATGTAGAAAATAACTCTTATTAACTTGAGGATAAATCTTTAACAGTAAGTATTACGCCTGCACTACAGAAATGCATAGTAATATACATTATATTCTGTACCGAGTAGTCTTCTAATACATTCATATTTTAAGAATTATGCTTTATCGTAATATGAGACATCCTTATCAGCACTGAGAATTAAACACCCTGCATGAAATGCATAGCCTAAATAATCGAGTAATGTTATAAGTAGTGTTATGACATACAAGCTTGGAGTGTCGGGAAATCATTCATACCCGTCACTTAAAATACAGCTTCAAATAGTCCTGTAGTAAATTGCTACTGTATGTTAACGTACAAGGTGTCACATTGATGTGTCAGTGCTAAGAGCTAAACATGTTGAAGATATACTCATGATAATCTCACCCTTATCTGTAGAGTCTTCTATGTATATTAATGCTTCTTGGTCAATTCTTCAAATGGATAGGTACACAGTTCTAGAAGTAAATTTGCACAGTAGGACTTTAACAGAAAAATAATTGTGGAATAATTGTATATACAGTAATAGTACAAAAGTCACACACTCTAAGATTTTAATGAATCACCTTTAGCTTTGATTACAGCACACAATGTGTGTGTCCAGTTCAAATATGACAATGACAATATCCTCATGCTCCCAGAACCACACTTTCACAGTTTGAGTTCTGGAATATACACGTTTCATCAGGGTAGAAAAACCACATAGATGTGAGAATCTGGTCATTCAGTACAGTCAGGTCGTCAGCTGACTTTATTTTATTGCTACATAACGTTGCTAAGCCTAGACCTGACCAACTGAAGTAATCCCAGATGCATGATGGGTTCATCACTTCATGCGCGCTTCCTATGTTACCCTGATGATCCCATCGCTCTGGAAGAGACTCAGTCTCGACTCATCAGATCACATGACCTTTCTCCATTACTCCAAAGTCTTTGTCCTCTCTAGTAAATTAAAGTATTTTTCAGATTAATCTCAATAATACGTTCTTTTATTATGGATACACAGTTGTTTCGTCTCAGTCCTACAAGTTCTCATTATATTGTGTGTGTATGGAAACGCTCTTACTTTCACAATTAAACCTAATGTAGTTTATGTTTATTTACTGTTGATTTTTTTAACCATGCAACTTCAAGTTTTTAAGTCATCTCCATTCACGATTTATTTTTTTTTTCAACCACATTTCTTTCACAAAGTTGAAGGGTTCTTAACCCAGTTCCAGTCATTTTAAATCACCTTACATGTTTTCTTTGCTTTGATGCCACCCAATAATTTGACCCTTCTGAAATGGCAAGTTTTTTTTGTTGTTGACCAGGCAAGGTTCTATAGAATAGATCAAGTTTGGACATCCCTCACCAAATTATTTATTTATTTAAATCCTATCAGAAAATTGAGATATTCTTGGGCCATCTTGTATGTACAATGTGTGTTAGATCAAAACAAACATGGTCCATGATGGCATTCAGGGTCAGAACTTGTGGTCAATCTTCTGTGAGGGCAATTCCAAAAACTTCAGTTTGTGTTTGTTTTATCTGTTGATATTTACTGGAATCCATTGTCCCTTAAAGCTGTGCAGAGTTTTGCTGATATTTGACTGTTGCATACAAGTGTACAAATTTGTAGAAGCGTTAAATAGTTTTACGAAATAGTTCTTGATATACAGAAGGGTAAAATATTTATATAGAATACTTATACAGCGATTATAAGCTTGGCTGTTTGAAATCTTGTCTCCGGTGTATATAGTGTATTGGGATCTTGATTGGCATCCTTTCCACAGGAGCAGTAGGATGGAAAAGGAATGAGTTTCTGTATAATTCTACAGAATCATATAATGTATCTGTAATATGGTATAAAGTTCTGCACAACAGTTTTAGGTCTAGTTCTTTGAATCTATATATATATATATATATTTTAAATAGTAAAATATTATTCGTAGTAATAGAAAGGGTAGTACTTGGAGTTGCTGTAGAAGTGGTCATAGTATTTAGGTATTATCATAGTATTTACTAGTAGTAGTATAGCAGCGGCCCAAAGTTTTAAGAAAGACAAATATAATGTTTTACAAAATCTGTAACTACAGTGTTTTTAGATCTTTTTGTCAGATGTTACTATGATATACTGAAGTACAATTACAATAATTTAAAACTAATAATTTTTTTTTTTTTTTTTACACAAGGCGTTTATTGACAATTAGATTAAGTTTATGCAGAGAGTCAATATTTACAGTATTGACTCATCTTTTTCAAGACACGACAATTCACCCTGACACGCTGTCAATCAACTTCTGGGCCACATCCTGACTGGTGGCAGGACATTCTTGCATAATCGATGCTTGGAGTTTGTCAGAATTTGTGGGTTTTTGTTTGTCCATCCACCTCTTGAAGATTGACCACAAGTTCTCATTGGGATTAAGGTCTGCGGCGTTTCTTGGCCATAGACCCAAAACGTCTTCAATGTTTTGTTCCCAAGCCACTTTTGCCTTATGGCAAGGTGCTCCATCATATACTGGAGGTTGCTCTCTGAGGATGTTTTTGTACCATTCTTTATTCATGGCTGTGTGTTTAGGCAAAATTGTGAGTGAGCCCACTCGATTGACTGAGAAGAAACCCCACACATGAATGGTTTCAGGATGCTTTACTGATAACACGACACAGGACTGATGGTAGCGCTCACCTTTTCTTTCCTGGACAAGCTTTTTTTTCCCAGATGCCCCAAACAATATCAAAGAAAATGACTTTACCCTAGTCCTCAGTCCAATCCCTGTAACTTATGCCGAATATCAGTCTGACCCTGGTGTTGTTTTTCTTGGAGAGAATTGGCTTCTTTGGTGCTCTTCTTGAAATGTACTGTATGATGGTGAGCACTACCATCAGTCCTGTTTACATTCTGTTGTAAACAATGCCGAAGGCATCCAAATTATGCAGTAAACAGCATAAATAACTGCTACTTACTGTATGCTCTGTAAAGCCTTCATAACGGCTCTAATCTGAGGTGATGTTAATTAGCGATTCCTTAAGATGGTAAATGAACTTCTCCACTGCAGCAGAGGTAAGTTTTAGTCTTGCCAGTCTGGGATGGTCTTAATGAGAGACAGTTTCATCATGGTGCTTGATGGGTTTTGCAAAGGCACTTGACAATACTGTTGCAAGAACGGTTTTGAACAGCTGATCTTCCTGTCTTAAAATAACAACTGACTGCAGTTGGTGGTACTTGATTACACAACGCCGTATGTGTTATTTCATGTTTTGAAAAATGTGGTTGGAATACATAATTAAACACATACAAAAAATGATTTAGAAGGTATATGCAAACTTTTGATTGGTACTGCACTTGGAATAATGTGTGCGTGTAGGAGTAGTCATAGTAATAGTAGCACTTGTATACATACTAGTAGTAAATACAGGGCTAAAGAGTAAATGATTGTAACAGATGTAAGATATTTCTATAAGAGCTGCTCGTTCTTTCCTGCTGCAAAGAAAATCAGCATGCTACTATTGGAAATAACATCTCGCTCTGTCACTGATTCATTTCCTGTACCAGCATGTCATGTTGTGTTTTTTCCTTACTTTAGGACCACTGGTGTACTCATGATGGTGTACATTTGTGTATGTGTACCTGTGCAGTACCTGGATGAATACTGTTCCTGTATGGGTTCTCTGATGCCCCAGTGACCAACCATCTTTTTCGCTCATATTTACAATATTGTCATAATTAATGATTTAACTCTGCAGTAGTAGATCCGGCATCTTATCTTTCCTCATCACTAATCTGAAGTGACCTTGGTTCCCCGGAGCTCTGATATGAGCGAGTGTGAAAAGCCATTCAGCCATTCAGATCCATCAGCATGTGAGAGGTGACGGCTTCTCCGAAACAGCCATCAGCATCGACCATCAGCAAAGACAAATTTCTGTCACACGAGTTTTATGTATCCGGCGGTGACCAAGGCCATTGCTGCGTCATCCATTACAGCCTGACCTTAATGCTCCTGTAGGAGAAGCTCCGCAGCCGTAGAGACTGTACGTGACCTGGTGCCTGACACGCTGACTTTGTTCATCAGCTCCTGTAGCAAGCATGAACACTGATGAATCCCATACCTTACACAAGCTCTGAATTATTGATCAGGGGTCTAGCTGTTCTTTTTTGTGCTGTTTGTTGTTGTCAAGAAAAAAAAAAACACGCACACATATTCACGCTGAGATTTCCCAGAGAACTGGCTGCCATTAAGGGTATGCGCTTAGCGGAGAGCCATGCATGCCGGCATAATGATCGCTGCCAACACTCTTAAAATATACAGTGTAGACAATTAAATGGCCATCTGTCTGTCTATCTGAAGCTGCCTTTCCCGCATTTGTGTCACAATTTAGACAAATCACAGCAGCTGCACAAAGTCGCCAGTGTGCTCAAAATGGCCCTGAGATTTGGGTAATGGATGTTTTTACCAATGAGCAAGGTTGGGATAAAGGCTAACTAGCATGTACTAGCATTGTGCATTATGTTGTAAGAGGGAATCGTAGATACTATATACATGCTAGAGTAATGTATATTATCTAAAACTAAATGCCACAGATTAGTGATTTATTAAAAGCAGCAACCTTATTTCATCTCACATCATTTACAGTGTCCTGTATTCTCTTGTACATTTGTGTGTCACAAACTTGCTCTGGTAATTCAAATCATTCAGTTTCCTTTTTTTTTGTTTTGTTTTGTTTTTTTAAAGAAAAATCAATATAGTCGATTTGCATTGCTTCCGTACTTGTTACAGGCTAATCTAGCATGAGGTTGTCTAGCTAGCAGATGCAGGACGTAGCTGAGCACATGTACTTCATTACTGTGCTTAAGTGCATACTTTACTTATCTGTACTTGTAGGTTTATTAGAGGATACTTTTTTACTTTTACTTCATATAAAAGTCCCGCAAATATCTCTACTTTTACTTAACTACATTTCTGCACATTGTTGCGTTAAAACTGCAAGTTCACGATAGAGAGAGAGAGTTTTACCATGATAAAAGGCTACTGTGAGCTAATGGAAGCCTCATACTTTTGACACTTAAATAAGTAAAAGTTAGTACTTCCGTGGTCTTCTACTTAAACTGAGGACTTCTACTGTTACTTGAGTAATATTTGCCTTAGGAAGTCTCTACTTTTACACAACTACATGATTTGTGTAATTTTACCTCTGCTAGCTAGCTAACGGAACTGGTGGTCCTACTAGTAATGAGGCAATATCCATAAACAAGCTACTGTAGCATTAGCAGCTTTTAACATTTGAATTAATTAAGACAAAAATTACTTTTGTTTCCACTTTAGCCACTTTTTAAAATATATATTTATTTTTTTTATTGTCTGTTATTGGTTGTTGTGTACTTAATATTTTTAGCTTGTAACTTGCTTCTGCTCCGGACTCTTTGTCATTGCAGTAAGGTTTTATTTAGAACTTAAGTAGTTTTAATAATGATGTGATGATAGATTATGTCACAATACACTTGAAGATATTGCAGGCTTCCTTTTTTTGGTTTGGGGCGGGGAGGTGTGTGTATGTGTTGCGTTTGCATGTTCTCCCCGCTTGGTGGATGTTTTTCCTCAGGTTTCCTTTCACAGTCGAAAGACAAACACTGTAAGTTGACTGGTGTTTCTAAACTGGCCATATTGTGTGTGATTGGGAGTGTCGGAGCATGTGCTAATACCCAAGAAACCCATCCAGGATGCACCCCACATTATGCCATGAGTTCCCTGGGATTGGCTCCAGGACCCGCACAAGCTTACACAGAATATAGGTGGTATAAATGAGGGCTGGATGAACAAATGCTCATTTGGAAGTGCTGAAAATCGGTACTCTATTTGATTTCTCTATGTTAAAACCATTTTGCACCCTGATTTTCTCCCTACTTTAGTCATATCTCATTCTCATCTATGTAGGAGGCCAATCCGCCACATTTCTTAGTTTCTTAGTATTGTGCAAAAAGTCTTTTAGTAACATGATATCTTTTTCCTAACTAGATATGAAAATTGAGGCTCTCGGTATGGACTAAATCATTACGGAGCTAAAAATCCACGGTTCTTACGGTTTCTTTAAATAGTTTATGCATACACCCAGTGCACCACCTCTAAAATTACATATGAAATCAAACTTTTACACACACTTTCACTATAAATGTCAAAAGTGGAGGCACACCTCAGCCTCGCCTTTAGCTTGGCATTTTCTTGACATTACACCCACGCGCATTTATCTCTGACATTTACATATTAATTTAAACAAAAGCTCAGATTAAATGCCAACCCCAAGACACCCTTCACCCTTTTTTTATACAGAACTACCTTCATTGCATTGTGGAGATAGTAGGGAAGTATTTACAGTTCGCGGCATTCGCAGGAAGTGTACCCGCAGGTGTAGTGTTTCACCTCTGTGTAAACACGGCCTCGGTTTGTCGTCTCTGTGTCTATTCATATGTGTGTGTGTTTGTTATTGCAGTGTGGAGAGCTGCTCCAGCTGCAGCTGACTGAAGCTCATCCTGACCTCCTGGAGATCGGAAACAATCAGGACGAAAACAAGAAGCTTCTGGAAGAGCATGATGAGCTGCTGGTCAAACTGAAGGTGCAGAAACGCCATTGTTACATTTCCTGATACTGATATCCGACTTTCACGTCCTATTAGCTCACTAACAGGATGGCATAAAATAACATTAAAGTATGGTACAGTATGGTTTCCAAAAATGTAGTGCATCATTCATGTCAAGACAAGTTACGTCCTTTGCATCTTAAAATATCCACACACGCCTTGTGGCGGACATACTGTAGATTACATGTAATGGAAGACTATCTCGTACAGAAATCTTTCCTCTAGCTGTTTGCCTCAACCATTCTCCAGAGGAGTGCTTAAGGACACGGTGAGACTTACAGTCTTCACTGCATAGCTGAAAGCTCTGATATTACAGTATGTAGGTGGTGGTGGTGATCTTGAACAACCAGAATGATTCACTTTCTCTGACAAAAATTGCGTTCCATTCCATTCCCTACACTTTGACTCCCAGCGTTTGAGAGTGCTTGATGTAGTTCCTCTTCTAGTGACACTTAAGGTTATATAACTGATATATAGCTGACATACCGGATAAGCTTGTGGAGAAGGAGGACACTGGAAGCAGGCATAAGAGAACAGCGTGTCATCTTTATTTTAGGGTTCTGTCTGTGTTTCAGCACGGTCATCTCCTTAACTGAAATAACTTTGGTATGTAGCTCTTATTAGAATTAGAATCAGGGTAGGTTTACAACCCAGACGTCTAGCTTTGCTTCGCTACAGAGTCTGCTACATTTAATTAAGTTTTCGTTAATGCATTATACAGTAAATTGTGTGTTTGGCATGTGCTTTTATCCAGAGCAACTTACAAAAGTGCTTTGACGTGTCTGTCATTGGATAGATCCTTACATTGATTACTACTGTAGGTGTACATGTGGTCAAGATCCACAATTTACTTTTACAGGAAGAAGCCATTATATTTAAACTTAATGTCTCAAAAGGTTAAGGGTTACTGATCAGTAGAATGTTGGTTCAAGCCCTATTGTTGGGCCCTTGTACAGTACAAATCCCCTAACCCTGTCTGCTCCAGTCGGACCCAGTCTACCACACTTTCTTAACAATCTCTGACGTACTCCGATCACTCCACAACACTAACACCGCCACGACTAAATAACACTGATTATCAAGTATATACCAGTAAACTTGTGATAGGACCATAGGCACCCAAGGCTCATTTATGCTTATGGCGTGCAAAAGCCAGCGGGTCTAGTTCGATCCTACATTGGTGAAAAAGGTGGTGAAGATGGTTAAGGCGAGAGTCGCATGCGTGATACATGATAAACGGCGCTCGTAAACTAATACTTGCTCGGTTTCTGATTTAAAAGTTTATTAAAAATCTTTGCTCGGTTTGCGGAACACTTGTAAACCATGTTACTCGCAATCCAAGGTTCCACTGTATAATGAGGTTTATTATATAAACTGTTAAAACTTTCCTCATATTGTAACACAGCACTGCGCTGCCCGGTCTGAATCATGTTCCACTTACAGGTTCGACTCCATTCATGACCTTCCAGCCTTTGCTGTTCTCATTTTTGTAGCTTTCGCCTGCACAGGACGTCCTCATCTTCACAACAGCAGTCTGTGATTTATATTAGTTCTACAGAATGCACTATTTATTTTTTCCAGGCCTCATTATAGCTCCTGCTCCCCAGTGCCTTTTATGCCAGCTGCTTTACTCTCAGCTCTGTCAGGTGTCTAAAGCCAGAATAATTAATATTTGAATATATTGAACTGGAGTATAGCTGCTATTATATTCCATATTTAGTGCATTTGCATAAGGTTTAGAGTCAATTTGCCACACACAGTAAACATTGCAGTAAGCAGCCACAACTTTCAGACTGATGGACAATATAACGTAGCAACTAACGTAATATATAATATAATATAATATAATATAATATAATATAATATAATATAATATAATATAATATAATATAATATAATATAACAGCAGCAGTAGTGCGGACTCACTCATTCATTTCTGGCATTTTTGTACATTTACCTCTTTATAGTATAAATTAGACAGCTTTGAAGAAATGTCAATCAGTGGGTAATGGATTTAAAATGACTTTCCTAATTAATTAAAGTAAATAATAAAATAAATCAGTGACGGATCAGGGTGGAGGGATGCAACCTGACCCAAAGTGAAGTGACTTTCATGATGAAGATGTGCATTATACAATAGCAGTGTGCCAACGCTTACGTTTTCTATTAATTAAATAATGACATTGATACATTTATCCATGAACAGAGATGTTTAAAGGTCCCATATTTTACAACAAGTGAACACTGATCTCTAACTACCCTTAGGTGTGCCTGTTAATTCTGCAGCTGAAATACCATTTAGATAATGCTATTTTTTTTATGAAATACTGTAAACTCTCTCTGTTTCACTCCGCCTAAAAACATATTTTCAGTTATTATGCAAATGAGCTACTGCTGGGCCATGAACACATCTGCAACAACATGGAGGAGGGGCTCTTCTTATGTGATGTCACATTAGTTAAAAAAAATCAAATCAGGTTGTATAAACCCCAATCATTACAAACATGAAAAAGGGCAAAAAGCATTGATCTTTTCTTTTCTTCCTTTTTGTTTTTGTTGGAGACTTAAATAAAAAATAAAATAAAAAAATGTAATATAAAAAAAAATAAAAAATAAAAATTAAATAAAAAATAAAAATTAAAAAATTAAAAAAATAAATAAAAAATTCTGAATAATCATTTATTTATAATTAATGAATATACACTGTTCAATTGTTTATACATTGTTCTCTAATTTTGATTGCCAATCTCTAATTTTGATCAGTGTGTTTTCTGCAAAATAATGTTTTTTGTTGAAATGCCTTAGTTATTTTGTGGAAAAGGTGTTCTGGTAGCATGGTATAGACAGGACAAAAACTTTTTCAACTGTTGAAGAGTGAAGATGACATTATTTCAGAATTGTTCAATTGTTTATAAATTGTTCTCTAATTTTGATCACCAGTGTACATTAATTACTTTATTTATTAATATTTATTAATTAATTAGTAAGGCATTGCATGTCATTTTACTGAGAACCTGCAAAGCATAAACGTCTCAAAATCTATTCCAGAAAAACTTGCATTTAAACCTCTGACTGTTACAAGGCACTGACACTGAACTCTCCTTTCATAATCAATATAAATCTTCAATAATGTAATTTGCAGCTGCACTACTGCATTTATAGAAAAGTTATTACACATATATGCACATTCTGACTATATACTGTGTATATATAATCTGACGTTTTTTTGGCACTATTACCCTGAACTATGTAAAAGCCACACCCTTGATTTCCTGTGCAGCTAAATTAACACCTGGCTAAAAGGGGAGCAGCTCTCAGTAAGGAGATGGAGATTATAAGACTGAGAAGTGAAATGTGTGTGATCAGTACAGGCAAAGCTAGAAGAAATGTACAGATACAGGGTGATGTGTGAGAAAATACCATGCTCCATGTGATCCTCCGGCAGCGTTACCACAGCAACCAATGCAAACAGGTCGACAATGTGTCAGATTTGGAGCGGCCAGCCTGACCAGAGCCAAATCCAATCACATCACTTATAAATAACAGTGTGGACAGTCAGGCCTAAAGTTCAGATTTGTGAAATAAATCAGATTTGCCTGCAGTCTGAACACGGCCTTTGTGCTGGAAAAGAAATGTAATCAACTTTGGGGTGGTAACGGTAGCACCATCTTGCAACAGGTCACATCACACACCCTGTCATTTATTAATATTGTTTAATAACAGCACGTTTCATTGCTTGTTCTTCCTGTGCTTAATGGGTTTCCTGCGAGTACTCCTGTTTCCTCCCACAGTCCAAAGACATGCACATTGGAAACTAATTGGTGTTTTCAAATTGCCCAAAGTGTGTGTGTGTAAAAAAATATTGTAACTATATTGTATATATATATATAGTATGTATTTTTTATTTTATTACCTATATGTGATTTCTTAGTGGTGTAACTGCCTTAGATTTGCTTTTATGTATCCAAGAATACAATTCCAGCTTAGACGATTGAGGGCTGTTTGCTCGCGGGGTTAAACAGAGGTTTTTCTGGCATTTCTGAGATTTGACACCTCAGCTTGTTGGTACTTTATGGCATGATCATTTGTTTTCACGGTCTTTATGTTGCTCTCTCTGGGTGAGAGTTTCGTGCCAGTGTAATAAAGCTAAAAGCGTTCAGTGTAGTGTAGTGAGATTTTGGCCATTAACATTGTCTTATTTCATTATGCACCATAAACAGGGATTTTGTGTTTTATGGGGGAAAAAAATATTTCATCGTTGATTTGAATGCACCATAGCGACTGTAAAATGCTTTCATTTACTCTGGATTAGCATGTGAAACAGAACAGTGTGCTTATCCAGTGGGAGGACAAATTTAAAATCCAATCTTGCAAATGAAGCCTTTCATTAAAATCAAGCTTTTCCAGCGAGCAGAACACTGATCATTTCGACTGCACAAATCATCTGTTTAGCCAGTAATTCTTCCAATTATTCATCTCTCTTCAGCTGTTGGTGTTCCATCATATTGAGCAGCGTGATATGAGTAATCAAAGTCGAATTACTTACCAAAGTGTATGTGTGTGTGCAGAGGAACGAAGGAGGCGTACGGGCGCTGCTGGAGAAGGCGGATAAGACGGCGGAGGAGAAGGAGGGTGAGGAGGATGTGTACCAAGCCATGGCTCTGTCTCTCAGCGAGGCCTGGAAGATGTTGGTGAGCCACCTGGAGAAACGGCGCTCACTCCTGGAGCTCGCCTGCCACTTCTACGACCGCGCCCTGGAGGTGAGAGTTAGACACGTGCGGCATAAAATTATCTTGATGGATATCGCCAAAGACAAATGGAATGATTAAACAAAAACGAGTTCAAGGCATGTAGTGAAACTACACCTTTAGAAACCCTTCACACAAGCCAGTTAAAGACCAGTGCTTTTGTGAAGCGTCTCCAAAGACACAATGAAGATTAGTGCCTTTAGTTAATAAGTCTGTTGCCAATAAAGAGACGGTGGGAGACAGAAAAGTGATTCAGATGATTGGGGGGGAGGGGGGAGAGGAATGAGTAAAAACGTTCAAAAGAGCAGTGGTGTAATGGTTAGCCCGGTCACCTTGCGCCTCCAGGGTCCGGGTTCGATTCCCGCCTCGGCGTCTGTGTGCATGGGGTTTGCATGTTCTCCCTGTGCTTGGTGGGTTTCCTTCAGGAGCTCCGGTTTCCTCCCACAGTCCAAAGACATGCAGACAAGGCCAGTTGTGAAAATGTGTCACCACGGTCCCTAGTTGGACTACAGAGGTTCCTACTGTAGATGGATGGATGGAAAAGGAGAGAGAGGATGATGACAATGTACCAGTCTTTCATCATCATCTATCTTTGCACTGTTTCTCTGTTCAGAGTTGGTGTTGTGGTTGTGTGTTGGCTTCACAGCTGAACCGCGGACGTGTGTTAGCATATGTGTGTGTGTGTGTGTGTGTGTGTGTGTGTGTGTGTGAGTGTCAGTCGAGTGCTTAATTTACTTTCAAAGTAACAGCTGTTTCCTCTGTGTTTCTTTTTCTAAGCCAGTGCTTTGATATTAGTTTGGGGAATTCACACTGAGCTGAAATTAGACATAAAAGAACAGAGCAGGAATGAAAACATATGAAGTCCTTTGTGGATTGGACTGAAAAAGGAAACAAAGATATTTGTGTTCTGGTGTATTTTTTTTTTAATTTTTACAATTTTTTCCGATGAGAACTGCGACAGGATTCCTGCCCGGATGATTGTAATAAATGAAACTATAATAAATAATGCTAAAACACAAGCAGCTTTGAAGTTAAAGGTGTTATTGTTATAGCTGTAATAACATTATTGCTGAATTTGGATTAAACAGATTGTCGATAGTAATCACACATGGAGTGTGTAGGGATTAGATCAAAAAATGTCCAAGCATTCCATAATAAAAAAATTAAATAAATCTTCAACCAGCATGCACTGGTGAATTAGGCGTTAATAGTTAGACATTAATCAGCATGTCGTGTTTATTCTCGTCCTGTCTGGGTGAGTGTAGTTCGCCATTAGGATTGATGAAGCGGAGGAGCTGCAGTGTGCTGGACGCGAGCTGAACGGGGACGTGGGTTTAACTGAGCTGAAGCACAAATACAGCAGTGTGAAGAGAGGTGAGTGGTCTGATCTATCTATCTATCTATCTATCTATCTATCTATCTATCTATCTATCTATCTATCTATCGGTTCGTGTTTCCTCTGGGTTCTCCGGTTTCCTCCAGTCCAAAGACATGCACAGTGGGTTGATTAGTGTTTCCAAACTGGTTGAGTGAGTGTGTGCTTGTGCCCTGTGAAGTATTGGCACCCTACACAGCATAAGCAGGGTAGAGGAAGGAAGGGCTGTCTGTCTGTCTGTTTTTTGCATTAATGTCCTATTTATCTGTCTGTCTGTGTATGTATTACATCATCATTCTTTTTTTTGTTTTTTGGTCTGTCTGAGTATTGTATTAATATTCTATTTCTGCCTCTAGCTGTGAGGTTGTACGTCTGTGTACATTATCATATTTATTTGTCTGAATTATTATTTTAATTATCTATCTGTCTGTTTGTATATTAAATTACCATTGTATTTATCTGTCCATCTGTTCATTTGTCTTCCTGTCTGCATATTATATATCTATCTACAGTACATCTCTGTCTGGGCACTCCCTCCAGTCTGTTTGTTTGTCTATTTATCTGTATCTAGCTGATCATTCAATCTGTCTTTCGGTTTATTGGACATTTCATTGTTGCAAAGCAGCTTTACACAATCAAAATAATTATTTAAGTTTGTATGAAATGTGAATGTGTATGAGTCAAAATGAGAAGACTGTCCCTGATGAACAAGCCGAGGAAGACGGCGACAGTGGCAAGGAAAAACTCCCTGAGATGGCAGTGGGAAGAAACCTTGAATGGAATTTGGGTGATAACGTATAGTAGGGATTGTTCTGCAGTCATGCTGTCAGTCTATCTGTCTGACTGTTATTGCTGACTATTGTTCTTTAACCCATTTATATTCCCTTTATTTTATTGTATTTTCTTTTCTGAAATGAGTAAGTAGGTAGAGTGTTGAACAGGGTAGGCCAGAACACAGACCCGAGTAAAGTAAAGTGTACTTTCATTTAAATAAAAGGGTGTAAAGGGTTGGGAAGAATCACTCAGAGGAGGAAGGTGGTGAAGTGAGGTTTAGGTGAGCTGGTCGGGGTCTGGGGCGATAGCGGCGGGCGGTTGAGGTTGGTCGACGGTCATGATCTCTTTTCCTTGGTTGAACGACGGGCTGGCAGATGGTACGAGGCGCTGGCGGTAGGCCCGCTGTCACAGCAGGACATCGAGGCGTGCTTACACTTAGCTCCTGAACGAACATGACCATTGACCTTCACTTCACCATAATGTGTGTGATTAGAATCCAGGAGTCTTTCTTTCCCAGATGTTTCGTACTTCCTGCGTTTTATTTCTGAGAGACTCGAATCAGAGGGGAGCAGTGTGTTATCCTCACCACACCGACAGATCAGACTGTAAATACCACAGCACCACTTCAATCATGAAGCTAATCTCCGGACTGTTAGTCGAGTAAAATTTAAATACGTCTTTGTGAAGTAAGAAACATAACGTTACTTTTAACTCCTTTATCCACAGCTAAAGAGCAAATCTTTTTCATGAATCATATTTTTTTTTAAATGAGAACTTGATTGTAAAATGTAATAGATTTTACTATTAATAAATGATTTAAACCTAGAATACATCAGGACATTTTAAAGTTCACCAAACAGACTTAATCAAACTCTGTAAATCTTCAGGGCTGCTGGAGAAGTCCATGTTGGCGCTGAATAAAAGTTGCGAGTTGTTGGATTTCCTGAAGAGCTTCGAGGCTGAGAAGGCCCTGGAGTACGGCACCGGCACACGAGGTGCTCGGAACAGCTACAGGAAAGTCGATGGACTGATGGAGCTCCTGCAAGACCGACGCAGGGCAATTGACCTGCGTATGACTGTAGAAATCCGCAAACAGGAAGTGAATAACGGGATCTCTGAGTGGGAGAGACAGGAACAGGAAGTAAGTAACTTGACAGAAAGCATTATTAGGACTAACTACACAAATATGACTTTTTAAAACTGTGAAATGCAAATGTTTCATGTATGTGTAACTATCATGTTTTAGGAATTTAGAATAATTAGCTATCTGTCTGGTAATGTGTGTTTGTGCTGTAGCTCTCCAATCAACTAGTTGGGTTTGCTCGCTAACTAACCTAATTAAATTTTAGTTGAATCTCCTGAGCAATACTATTATATTTCAAATTTCAAATATCAAAAATTATCCACTCTCCAATTATGTTAGAACGTCACTGCTGTGCAGGTGTGAACATGTTACATCGGTTCGTTTGTAACTTCGGTACAAGCGGAAAGGACGACCTGCTTTTGATTTGCGCGTAAGAAGAGTAGCGCAGTATGGAGAAGTGTTTTGTCCTGTATGAATAGATAAAGAAGCGTGTTAATCTCCGGATTAAACGCAGAGCGCTGCAATCCAAAGCGGGTCGTGATCTTGCATGACGATGCACGTCCAAATACTTCTGCCCACACTGTCAACACTCTGCAAAAACTTCGTTTTCAGGTGTTAAAGCCTCCTCCCTATAGTCCTGATCTCGCTGCATCGGACTTTCACCAGTTTGGTCCCCTGAAAGCAGAACTACGAGGATGAAGATTCACTTCTGATGAAGAAGTGAAGACTGCGGTGCATTCATGGCTCGCAGATCAGCCTCAAATATGTTATAATGAGGGAAAAGCTTGTTGAAAGATGGACAATATTTATTGAAAAGCAAGGACATTAAGGCAAAAAAAATGTATTTGTCTTTTCTAAAAGTTAATTAAAATAAATTCTACATCCAGAGTGCGGATAATTTTTGACTCACCCTCATATTTAATTAAATAGCTCAGGTTGCTCATCACAGCACTTTTGCTTTAACTAGATAATCACATGCATTTCTGAGGAATTAAAATGTACCCATTTGGGCTGCTTTTTGTTCTGAAACGATGAAGCTTACACAGGGCACTATTGGAGGGAGGAAACACCATTTATTATTTATCATCATCAGATTATGATTTTTTTGTTTATTTAACCTGTTACAGTGGAACCTTGGATTACGAGCATAATTCGTTCCAGAAGCGGGCTTGTATTCCAAAACACTCGTAAACCAAACCGAATTTTCCCATAAGAAATAATGAAAACTCAAATTATTTCTTCCACAGTCCAAAACAATTTAATATAATTGCATTAGTTAAAAATAATTAATACAATATATAAAGTAAAAATAAAACAAATTAACCTGCACTTTACATTTAAAAAAAAGTTTTTCAAAATCCCGACAGGTAAGTGTTTGTGTGTGTGTGTGTGTGTGTGTGTGTGTAATTAGCCCTTTCCCTCGCCTCGTCTTCCACAGTGAAACTCCTCCTCCCTCCCCCCCCCACCTCACTTTTTAAGTTTCACAACAAACACACACTGTTTTAACGGAAAAAAAAAACTTGGATTGCGAGTAACTCGGTTTACAAGTGTTCCGCAAGACGAGCAAAGATTTTTAATAAAATTTTGACTTGAAAAATGAGCATGTCTTGGTTTACAAGTGCCAAGTTTTTTGACACAGACACACACACACACACACACTCTCGCCTTTACACCCCTCCTACCCGGCTTCATGCAGACACACACACTCTGCTCTACACAGAAACTCTGCTCTGTCGTGATTCTTTTCAAATTAAGGTGCTGGTTCATTTGTTTTTTATTTTTTACTTTTACAGCAGTGATTCCATTAGTCTGCACTCACACAAGTGTCATTAGAGAGATTTCTTTTTTTCTCATTAAAGCAATGTTTCCGTTGTGTGTGTGTTTGTTGTGAAACTTAAAAAGCGAGGTGGGGGGAGGGAGGAGGAGTTTTACTGTGTAAGACGAGGCGNATATTAATCTGTTCATTACACTCTATACTCTATTCATGTATACACACACACACACACACACACACACACACAAATACACAGCGCCTGCTCGCACAAACGGAAACACTTATCTGTTGGCATTTATTTTAACTTTTTTTAAAGGTAAAGTGCAAGTTAATTTGTTTTATTTTTACTTTATATATTGTATAAATTATTTTTCTGTATTTATTTTTTCGGACTGTGGAACGAATTATTTGAGTTTTCATTATTTCTTATGGGAAGATTTGATTTGGTTTATGCGTGTTTTGGAATACGAGCCTGCTTCCTGAACGCATTATGCTCGTAATCCAGGGTTCCACTGTAGTGTAAAATTGAAAGCAAGTGCGCTATGTAGAGTGTACAATGCAATGCCTTGTTCCACAAACCAAGTAGTGCACTTGTTCAGTAGTTAATTATAATTAGAGCACCTGTGATACGGAGTGATTGATCCAGGGTGGGTGAAAAGTAACTAGGCATTAAAAATTGGTAATAAAGTCCATATTTCTAATAATACAAATTTATTGCAGCAAATTGTACTTTATTACATGGCAAATCTTTAAATTTCAACATAGGGACTGGTCACTTCTTCTTGCATCGTTCACCGAGCCTGTGCTCATCAACTTTTGTCACTGCATCCAATGTCTCTGGATGTACTGTAGTGTTGCATTCCCCCATCTCTGCATAAGAACAATGGAATTCCACACTTCACAGCGTGCTGCCATCTTAGCTCACTCCTGAACAGTCAAGCAGTCGATGCCTGTAATATCAATGTGGGAAATATGAAATCGTATTTACTATCATCTATTTAGAGAATGTTGTCCAGTGATGCTACAGGTTCTATAGCAATTAAATACTGCCTAGTTAATTTTCACCCACCCTGTAGTTAAACATCCCAGTGCTGTTCTGCTCACAATGTTGTACCTTTTTTTCTTGCAACGTTGATTCCTCCTGCCATCTTGGAGAGATTCCCTCTGCCCTTGGGGATCTGTATCTCAAAACCTCTGGAGCTGTTCAGTCTCTGTTTCTAAAAGTCCTGTAACTGTCTGACCTCTTATCCACGTTGCCATGCAGGTAAGACGTTGGTTTAAGGAAAATGCAGACCCGTTCTTGGAAAGGAATCAGCTTGGCTCGTCCCTGTCTGAAAGTGAGGAGTTACTGCGGGAGTATAAAGAATTTGAGCTCAAAGCCAAGGTAGGACTTGTTTTCTAAGGACTTTAACAAGCACTACAGAAATACAGATGAGAAATGGAAATGTCTGAAACTGTTAACACACTGCACACTTTACTGATATATTCTGTAACCAAAAGATGAGTCTGATTTGGATTTTACAGCACAAGTCTGTGTATTGCATTTATTGCCGTATGGGTGAGAAAAAAATCAATGAAACTTTTAGTAAAAGTAAATTGTGTTTTTTAAAAAAAAGGGTTCACCTCATTGCTGTGAAAATCCTCAATTAGTTTTGGTGCAATGTTTTAGAATTAGCCAAACTTGGAATATTCCACAGACCTCCATTATAGCCAGTATTAAAAATAGAAAGAAGATAGCACCCTGCCTAAATTGGACCGGACCATCCACTTAATGTCAGTGATGAGATAAAGAGGAGATTAGTCAGAGAAACAAACTAGAGATTAAGTGGTAACTCTGAAGGAATCCACAGCTAAGATGGGAGAAGATGTTCAGGACAACGCTCCACAAAGCTGGTTTTAAGAAAGAGTGGAGAACAAGTGAAATCTTTCAAGTTGAAAAAAAAAAACTGTCAAATGTTTTCTGGTTTGAAGAAACCTATATTAATCTCTGGTTCAAATTGCTACATTTGACAGAAATTCTACTCTGAGATCACCTGCAGTGAACCATGGTGGTGGTTGCATCATGTTGAGATACCCCTGACCTCAATTTAAAACAAATCAACTGACTATTTTTCAGTTTTGAGATATTTTATCATGGATTGTCTTATAAATACTAAATCCAGTCTGTTATTGGTATCAAATCTCTGATGTGTTTAAATGCTCTATGCAGCAATGGACCGTTTTGGTGGAGCGACTTCTCCAGCAGGCATCTGAGCTTCTTTCTTCTACACGTGCTCAAGCAAAGCTTGACTCCATCGCAGAGAAAAGTGAGAATCTGCGCACCACAAATGAGCAGCTCCAGGATCTGATGATGTGTCGAGTGGGACAGCTGCACGAGAGCAACGGCTTCTTCAGCAGCGCTAATAAAGTACGTGAGCGAGGCAGTAAAATGCAGCTATAATTATAACTAACAACCCTGATGACTTGGCTATTTGAGCTTGTGGTTTCGTATTCTTGATCCATCACAGAGAGTAAATTAAAGAGACTATAAAAAATACGCCCACGTTATGCTTCCTCAATTAACTAACTGAATATTGCCAATTAATAACATGTACCTTTGATTAAGTAATACACTTCGTTAGTTTCATAATTATCTCCCGTAATATCTCCTCTGTTGACTCCAGAAAGTATGAGAATGTTGTTAGAACAGTCTGAATTAATCACCAGTTTAAAAGAGTGTGTAATATTAATTTATGGAATGGAATGAAAGATTGAAAGGCACTGTATAATATCTAAATGCAACTGTTATTTTTATGTTCTAGTGCATGTCAGTGGATTGTGAAATTATTTCAGGTCTGAAAATGTTTAATATCTTAAGCATAGACTGTATAAAAAGAACTAGACAAACCCTCTGTGACGCTATGGTAGTTGATATATTGGCATGCGTGCCTAAATCCTGGTTAATAAATAAATGTGCAAATAGACAGAATGAATGGCGCCTGGCTTTGGTTTGGATCTTGCCTACTGTACCTAACCCCACAAATTAACGAGCTTAGCTTTAGCCTAGCTAAAATACAAAGTTGGCTAATGTTAATTTTTACACTAATGCATTTGAATGAATTCCGTCATTCATACCCTACACATTGTCCAGTGTGGTAACTCCTACATTTCTTGTGGGAAGTTAAGCTACAGTGATTCTGGCTGGATGGAATTTAATGAAACTTTTGCAGATACTTGGATATCTGCCTGAAATTTGACCTACACCATAAATGAAATCAAAATATTGAGAAAAAGCGATGTTATGTGTCAGATTTAATAAGCTACTAATACTAACACCTGCACCAATAGATATTAATTAGAAAAGCTGAAAGAAATATTTTTACAGGAATTAGTTCATATTTTCATAACAGGACTGAAGTGGTATTTTAACCCGCTGAATTCATTTTAAGACAAAACTTAATTTTTATCCGGTTTGCTTTTTCGATATCTCATCTGTGATTTACTCTCTGATTACCGAACAGGGAGTGTATTTGGCTGATGAAAGAATTACAACTTGCGTAAACAAGGAGTACTCGACCTTAAAACATTGTATTTCTTTGTATTAATAAGTTAGACAGAGGGTTCTGCCGTACAGAAAGACAGGCAGACATGTCCAGGGGTTTCAACCTGAAATAATGATAATAATAATATCCCTGATTACATTAAAGCTCATCAGATTATTTTTTAGCTTTAACCATTTAACTATTTCTAAAACTCATTATGCATCAACGACTGGTACGTCTACGAGTTATACAAAATGTTATGGCTTAATTAGAATTCACTGTGCACTTGTGTACCCTGTGTATTTTCGTGACCTGGTTTTGTACCAGGCTGTAAACATGTTTATTTCTGTTGTAAGTTAGACATTTTCAAAATTGGGGTCTATGGGGATTTACTCGCGTTTGGAGCCAGCTCCCAGTGGACATTTGAGGAACTGCACATTTTGCCACTTCTGCACTGGCATCATTTTTCCAGACAATTTGAGAGAGGAAAAAAAAGTCAGGCTTCATACACCATTTTCATATTTTTTTCTTCTTCCATTTTGAAATGTACACAAGATCAGTCATAACTGTTAAGAAAATTACCATTTAAAAGAACATGAGCAGTTTTTCTTCTGAGCAATACAATACTTCTGTAGATCTTTTGACAAGCACACTGTCGCACTGATTTATTCATTTATTTTTTTCCCCTTCAGTCACTACACAGTACTATTGAAGTACAAAGCCTCTTCCACATTTGCTCCCCTTTGTGGTTTTTAGGCATTTGTAATCCTGGGAACTATTGAGAGCACCATAAAGGGATTGAAGACTCAGCCTGCGCAATTGCCCGAGCTGGCTAAGAAGCATGAAGAGCTGCATCGGAGTATAAAAGATGCGGCTGCCGAACCTCTCCAACGAGGACAGCTCATACTTCAGAAGCTTAGTCCACAAAGGTGAGACGCTGAAGAGCTGATGCTTTAAAGCATTTAAAGAAAAAAAACAAAAACAAGCCAGCCTTCTTCATCCATATTTTTTATTGCTGAAATAATTTTAACAATAAGAAGTGGTTAGCACTGTCGACTTGCACCTCCAGGGTCTGGGTTTGATTCCCGGCCAGACTCGATTCCTGTCTCCGTGTGCATGGAGTTTGCATGTTCTCCCCGTGCTTGGTGGGTTTCCTCCGGGTACTCTGGTTTCCTCTCGCAGTACAAAGACCTGCAGATTAGTGCGTGAATAATTGGCTTCTCAAATTGCCCACAGTGCGTGAATGAGTGTGTGAGTGTGTGTGAAGACACCCTCACCGCTACACACTCTCCATCTCCGATTTCCTTTTCCTCATCCCAGAAACATGCCAGTACAGTAGGTGCACTGGCAGTATTAAATTCCCACATGGTGTGAATGTGTATTCTCTGGAACCACCACAGCAATTTAAAGATTATAAATGTAACATTTCATCTGTTTAAAGATGAATTAATTACTTCCTTTAGTTCTCTAAAACTGATTATAGATGTCATTTGGCTGTGGATTGCTTGATTTTCCTATAACTCAGCATGTATGTTCTCATTGCAGTGCCCAAGTTGGAGGTGTGCAAAGGATGCTGGGATATATCAGAGATCGGGTCAATGGGCTGAGCCAGCAGTGTCACGCTTATAGAGAACTTGCAGGGAGGAAACAACAGCTGCTGACCTCCTTTGATGACTTTGATGAGAAGGTATGAGGAAAACAACTTGTTCCATCAGCAAAACTTTCCTGAGTAATATGTGTGTGTGTATATAAGTGTACATCATCTGTCATATGATATGTTTTGTGAAGTCTAGAACGGACTTTTCATAATAGCATTACACTTGTCATCTCATCACTGTACTGTACTTGAAAGTCATTCACAAGAAATTTAATCCTATGTCCTGGGTTTATTTAAATTCCCACTGAATTTCTTTAGAATTTAGATTTTAAATTCGATATAGAATATGTGTAATTTAGATTTTATATAGAATATGTGTCATTTATATATTGAAAATTAAAAAGCACACAGTAATTGAAGCAAATTTTTTGATTCATGAATGAGAGCTGGAGGGAATTGATCTTTGCCAAGGGCTGCACAGTTTACTCCAATTTGTTCCCAGTCATTTTGCCCCAGGCATTTCCTTTCTAAACAAAAACAATTTGTTTTTCCTCTGCTTTTCTGCATATAAAAATATGGCTAGAATGTTCTGTTCCATTTCAGATGGTAATTCTTTTGGCTGTCAGTAAATCTGGCAAAGCCAATACCTGACAACAATGACTATTTTCCGAATAGTAGGAAGCAGGATGAATAAATCAGAGCTACGTTTTCGAATGCACTGGTGGTTTTTCTAACATGCTTTTCTCTCCAGATCTCCAGCTGGATTAAGAGCAGTAATGCTGTCTTATCCAGTAATACAGAGCCTGGTTCCTCACTCTCTGAGGCTGAGGAACTGCTCAACAAACACCTGGAACTGTCCACACAAACACAGGTGAGCTTAATTTTACATTAATGTGAACACGTGTTCACTAACATCATACAAAAACTGTGCTCCAGCAGTCCATTGCAAATGAAGTTTTAATTGCCTTTAAATGGTTAAATGGTTTTGCCAGTGGCTATCGGCATTGATGTTGGTGCCAGTGTAGGATGCTGTGGCACTATCGATGTTGACATCTTGCCATCCATATGTCCATTGGACAATAAACCCACTAGTTTTCCTGAAGGCTGTCTGGAGCTCTTTGTAGAGAACTTGGCTTGGTAGAGACCTTTGATTGATTAACATGATCGTGATCATCTAGTGATGCCAAGCTAGAATTGCACCTCTACACTCATTAGTTTAGTTCTCTGGAGGGTATGTATTCCCAGGTAATGCCAAGGACACATTCAATTCTCAAGGGTCTGGAGTGGGATTAAGGGGTCTGGTTTGGCAACAATAGAATAATTGTCAGAGCCTTATTTCAGGGGCCCAAAATTCATACACACTTCAACAGTTGTTATCTATGCCCTTTTTTAAAAACCTGAATTGAATTATGGCAGGCAGAACCTTTACCACTAAGCAACCAATGCTCATTTCTTAAACTTTAATCACAGATATTGTCGGCAGGTGGTATGCAGTAAGGTAACAGACTAGTGGCCTCTCTGATGGCAAAGTCTGATGGCAGTTGATTAGTTCTGGAAACAAAGAAGGTAGTGGACCTCTCGCTTGGAATATCACCATAGAGTGACTTTTTGGAAAAGGAGTATTGTTGCTGCAAGCTTTATAGGGTAAATATCATTGGGCCCAACATACATCACTGCCTTACCATTAAGTTCACTGAGAATGTTGTCCTAAAATCGGGATAAACACCAAACTCCCCAGTAATTAAATTCGATTCAATTAAATTTTATTTATATAGCGCTTTTAACAATGGTCATTATCTCAAAGCAGCTTCACAAAATGAAAAGAAAATGTATGGAAACCTTGAGAGGAACCCATCCTCACTTGGGTGATAACGGATTACAGGAATTATATAACAACATCATGTGTGTTCGGCTGCTGGAAGTTCAATATAACAGAAGTTGTCCAAGTTATGAAGGAGTCCAGTTCAGCACTGGGATGAGTCAGCAGGTGCAGAGGACAGAGGGGGGTCTGGATCACTGGGAGCTCAGGAGCAGCATGTGTAGATGCATTTAGATGTACTGGAGTACAAGGTTATGGAATGAATTATGCGTATGCCAGATGAAAGAGATGCGTCTTGAGTCTATTTTCGTAGACTGTGCCTGAGCCCCGAACACTGTCAGGGAGGCAATTCCAAAGCTTAGGAGCTAAAGATGAGAACGCTTTACCCCCTTTGTAGATGTTGATATTCTGTGAGGTCCAGAGTTTGGCGATCTTAAGGAGCGTGGTGGATTGTAATGTTTCAGAAGACCGACTAGATGTGTGGGAGCGAAACCATTTAGAGCCTTGTACGTAAGTAATGCTAGTTTGTAGTTAATTCTAAACTGAACAGGTAGCCAGTGCAGGAATGATAGTGTTGGGGTTATATAATCATATTCTAGTGAGAACCCTGGCAGCGGCATTTTGGACTAACTGTAGCTTGTTTATTGAGGATAGGTAAGGCTGATATGATTTGCTGCATAACAGTGCTGAATGTTTAAGTGAGGTTGATCCAGATACTCTTGTTTTGATTCCTGCATTCCTCCTGAATTTCAAGAGATCAAATGTTTAAGGATCAAAGATCATGTTTATTGTGCTTTCAGCCTCTCATAAAGCTGCACTCTGTCTCTGTTGTGATATAATCTGTGAGGCTGCATGACTCATGCCATGATCACAAAAGAGCAGTGATGTGCCATGACCTGTAATGTGAAGACCAGAGCAACAGCTTACTAGACCCATGTACATATACTGTATGTACAAAATTCCTTTATTGCCTTTAGTACTCAACTTGTATCAAGCGTAGTACAGCATGTTCACAAGAACCTATGACACATTCATGATCTTTATGCTGGGTATTAGGGCAAAGAAATATTCGAAGGATAGGCAAACAGCACAGAATTAAAAATAAATTAAATGACATGAGCTATTCTTCTTAAATTCTGAAGAATCAGAATCAAATAGTTCAGAAATGCAATCAGAAAGGCGGAGGGAGGCGAGTGGTCTAGTACTTTGGTAATGGTCCCTGATGGGATGGGGTGGAATTGTCAGATTCATTTTTCACTGTAAAAGACTGGCCACTGATATAAACTTGGCACAATGTGATGCTTTCCGTAGAAAGACATTTATTGCACTCACGAGTTTTACTGTTTGACATTTTCTGGTTATTTTTATTAACCCTTAAATTGTCCAAAAGAAGCTTAAATGTGTAATTGTCTCGCAGCGTGTTGCAGCAGAGTCAGATGCCGCTGAGGGAATGATTAATGAATTGAGGACGCTGGAGTCCCCTGAAGCGGTGGAGCTCTCCAACCGGGCTGCTGTACTAAGAGAGCAGCTAAAGACACTACAGAGGAACATCTGTACACACCTGGAGAGCCTTAGGAGCTATGTTAGCTTCTTATTATCTGCCAAGGAGGTGCTCACTCTTAAGAATATTTTTACTGGATTTTATGAGGAATTTTTTATTCAGTTTTAATGCAACATGCAACACTGTACATTGATTTATTTTTAATGTTGTTATGGTTTTTATATCCTTGCCCAGGTTGAAGATCAGGTTAAGATGTTGTTGGATTGCTATAAGACAAGACCAGAGACCGAGGAGGAGAATGAGGAAACGAGCACTGCCATGAAGGAAGACATGGATGCAAGATGGCAGTTGTTCTTACAGAAATTCCTCTCCATGCAGGATCAGGCCAACAACTTTATCAACTCTTCTACCATGGTTAGTTACACTGAATGGACTACACACCATCGTCAAAGCTGCAAATTACTGTATGCAGTTGAATTGAAGAAGACTGACGAGCAGAATAAATATACATCTGAAAGGAATAAGGGATGTCAGTCTTCTGGTCTTTTTGCGTCTACTGATGTCGTGGAATTCTTTGTTCCTTGCTGTTCCTTGTTACAGGTGAGCGAGACGCCGAGTCTGAACGTCAAAGCAGCGGTTAACGTTGTGGAAAAGACGACAGACGATCTGAGCAGGAAGAAAGCCGAGCTCACAGATCTGTGGTCGTCCTGGCAGCTCCATTACACTCAACTGAAGTCTGTGAAGAAGCAGTGGAAAAAATTTAAGGATCAACTTAAGAAGGTAGCATGGAAAAAAGAGTACCTGGAGTTTGCTTCCTGCAAACCGTGAACGATCGCTGGAAATGTTCTTGGCTCGAGACGGTACAATAGTAACAGAAGTTGTGATTTGCTTACAGGTGGTGCATGAACTGAAGTCTCTGGAGGGAGTTCTTACTCCAGCATCTAAACTTGACCTGAGCAGCGATCTTCAGAGTGTGTCTAAGCTGCAAAAGAGCTTCAGCTCCACCAAGCAACTGTTTCTTGTATGTGCAGTGTTAGAAATCTTGTCAGGCCACAGTGAATAGAGTCAAGGATTCATCATGCTTTTTTTTTTTTCTTTTTTTCATAAAAAGATTTTTTTTCAGTATGATTAGTTTCTTTGAGAAAAACTAACAAACAAAAAATCCAGGACACCAGTACTCCTGACTGTCAGAAATCAGAAAGCATCATGCTGATCAGTGCTGTGTGCCTACACACCTGGAATGGCAGGTTATGGTCGACAAAGCAAGAAGCAAAGCACACCTCGGATCTTAAAGCCTTGTCTGTGATACTTGTTAAGCCTTCCTTGTGATTGACCTCGCTAATATTTTTTGCTTCACTTATTAAAAAAAAAAAACATAGTTATATCTTATAGAAGTTATATCTTATATACTATATATACATAAGTTGATGTATACACATGATTAATAATTGTAATTTGTAAAGAACTTTTTGGTATAAAATGTAACAAACATGAGCTCATTAATATAATATGATATAATATGGGCAACACGGTGGTGTAGTAATCATCACCGTCGCCTTGCACGTCCAGGGTCCCGGTTTGACTTCTGTCTCTGCGTGTAATAGAGTTTGCATGGACCCCCCCTGCTTGGTGGGCTTAATGGTTAGCAATGTCTTAATATTTAACATTTTTTAAATTCATTATCACAACCGATTCAATCAATGCTATGTTTAAATTTTTATACTCCTATTTATATCTTCTTTACTTATTATGTCTTGCTTGATTTTTATCCCAGCAACTTAACGCAGAAGTGGAGTTCCTGGTTAAGACGTCCGAGTTGCTGTCGCTGAAGGGAATCTCGGTGAAAGAGAGAAACGAGAGGGTCAGTGAGCTTCTCCTGGTGCACCAGCGTGTGAGGGATAAAATCCGCGAGTACGAGACCGTTCTCAGCATGGCCGTCAAATTCCATCAAGTTTATCAAGAGGTAATGTCATGGTTCATTGATCTTCCAGAGTTTTCCATTAGTGTCAGCTAACAGCGGCGCTAAACAGAATATACTTATCTTACGAGCGTTAAGAGTGTTACAAAAGAAGAAGAAAAAAAAAATCCAGTGTCTTTCAGGGGCTCAGACAGATTTATTGATTTCAGGAGAAATGTTTGGGGAAAGAAAATACTCCATTGCATTCGACATCACTGAGAGCTGATGAATCAATCATAAACGGTGTATTTGCTTTTTAAAGTCTGCTTCAATTCAATAGTAAATACAAGTGCTTTTTATGAAGGTGCGCCAAGAACATGAGCTATTCTCGAAATATAGATAGGTTTTGTGAATACTAACTTTTCTTACCGTGCATAAAAAGACAAGCAAGTTCAAGTTTATTTTCCTGATCACCAAGTCGGCATCTGATGTAATACAATTAATTTTTCTAATTAAATATTTACAGTTTAAACTCGAGCCATAAAATGAATCAGCAACCTTCGTCTATTCCTTCTGTGTCTAATGCTCTATTGTTACGAGTGCGCTTCTGAAGATGTAACGATCTTTGAAATTGTAGTCAACAGAAGCTCTGCCAAGATCAAATGTATGCTGTAATTGCTCAGCTTTTTAGATTAATTCATCTTCAATATTTGATTTAGATGTTAAATGGGCTATACAAATGAACGTCTAATGGGCTTTAGAAGTGAGAGAGCCCTTCCTGCTTTAAATCAGTAGTGGTGAGTGTTTTAGTGTGATCACAATTATAAAAGCAGATTTTTCTGATTCCCAGCTGGACATCTTGTTAAAGGCCGAGCCTGTGAATGGATCGAGTGATCCGAATCAGGCCAGGATCCAGCTCAGCCAGCACCAGGATTGCCAAAACCACGTCCGGCACCTTTACAAACTGGCCATCTCGCTGGCAGCTGATATCACCAGCACTATCCAGCAACCGGTGAGATGTGATCAGGAACTTGTTTAAGGACAGAATTTGATGAATTGTACAGTGGAACCTTGGATTACGAGCATACTTTGTTCCGGAAGTGGGCTCGTGTTCCAAAACACTCGTAAACCAAATCATTATTTCCCATAAGAAATAATGAAAACTCAAATTATTCGTTCCACAGCCCCAAAAATTAAATACATAAAAAGAATTAATACAATCTATAAAATGAAAATAAAACAAATTAATCTGCACTTTACCTTTAAAAAAAGTACAAATAAATCCTGACAGATAAGTGTTTCTGTTGGTGCGCACAGGTGTGTGTGTGTGTGTGTGTGTGCGTGTGTGTGTGTGCGTGTGTGTGTGTGCGTGTGTGTGTGTGCGTGTGTGTGTGTGCGTGTGTGTGTGTGTGTGTGGAATTAGCCCCTTCCCTCGTCTCATTTTACACAGTAACACTCCTCCTCCCTCTCCCCACCTAACTTTTTAAGATTCACAACAAACACACACACACAACAGAAACACCGTTTTAACAGGGAAAAAAGAGGTGAGAGAATGACGCTCGGTGTCAATATAAGAGTCACATGCGTGATACATTATACTCTGCGCTCTAAACCAATATTTGCTCGGTTTTCGATTAAAAATTTATTCAAAATCTTTGCTCGGTTTGCGGAACAACCACGTTACTCGTGATCCAAGGTTCCACTGTACTAGAAATCAGTAGTGTGATTGATTTGGTTGGGCTTTTATGGGAGAGCTGATACCATGAGCACCATTTGGTGAGAAACAGGAAGCAAGATTTTATTTTATTTTTTTTAGCTACAGGAGTCCAATATACTGTACAGTAGAGTCTGCTGCGCCATTTAATACATCCACCCACAGTACACGCCATATTTATTTATTCCATTGACTCATCTATCTCTGTCTCTACACTTCTATTGCAATTTTTTAAAATCATATCATTCAAAATTTTTATTTTTCTATAAATAAAAACGAAATGGGAGTAAATCTTTCATTATTAGTAGCGATGCAGGAATTTAACCGCAGTACACCAGTATCTCCTTGTTAATTGGCACCGGCCGTCAGCAGATTCACTGATGCCGGTGTCTGATGTTTATCTGTTATGTGATTGTGAGTTTTTATAATCAAAGAAAATGTCAGCTATGCAGGAGTATTTTACCGTCTGTGAGTAAGATCAGTGATATGCAGCATGTAAGACATGTTCCAGGGTGGTTTCATGAGGAGGTACGACAACCAAGAATTTGCTTTTAAATTTACATTGTGTTGTGCTGCACTATGCACTGCAGTGATTCCTATTTAGTAGACAGCTGTATACAATATATAGCAGGCTAATAAAACCACATTTTTCAAACATTTCTTAAGGACTTTAAAAGTGTTTGGTTGATAATTCTTTTTTTTTTTTTTTTTGGCACAAAAACAGTAATACGTCAGTATCAGCATTGGCCCAAAATATCTCAATAGGTGCATCCTTACTTACTAGCTTTCCTTCACTGCCATTAAAACGAACATTTTTAGTTTTATCAAGGTTCTGAACTGTGCATAGGCTTGATATTTGAAAAACTCTTGCTAAATGATTAAGCCACCTTTCCTGTTTAGCCAGAATTCAGTCTTAATGTTGTCTCTCTGGCTTCAGCCAACGTTGGTGTTCTCAGTCCAGGAGAAGATGGAGCGCCTGCGTCAGAGCAGTGTGATCTGGGCCGCTCAGGCCAGCCAGTGTGAGGAGAACCTGATGAGCAACATGCACTACTGTGTGTTTAAAGAGGAGATCAGTGAGGTAAGGACATCCACATTTATTTAATTCTAATCCTTTCATTCCTCACTTTGCACAACAACTCCAGGGCAAACAGGATCAAGTCAGTCACTGGTTTTAAACCTAGAACTGGTTTCCTGATTGAGAACTCGAGCCTGCCATAAACGCATTACCGATGAGGCTCAGGTTTAAGCTGCTGATGCTCTAGAGTTTGCCATCCTTATTTTTGCTTCTGCAGACAGACATGCTTGTCAAAAATGGGTTGCAGTTAAAAAAAGAAAGAAAAAGAGGATCCCATGAACCTCGTTTATCATCAGTTATCATCAGGTACTGCAAAAAAAAGCACAAATCTTCCATATATAAAAATGTGCTTAGTATTTTTATATTATATTGTTACAACATTAGACATTTGTTACTCATTTCTATCGTTCTGTGGCCCGATTTTCTTTCTTTTTTTTTTTTACGTTTTCTTTTCTTCTATTCTATGAAAACAAAAACTAAAATAAAAAAAAGCAAAAATGTGTAGAAATAGGTTTTTAGTAATTTTACATTTGTCTTCAGGTGGCATGGTGGATTAGAGTTTAGCACTGTCACCTTGTGACTCCAGGGCCCAGGTTTGATTCCCGCATCAGGTCTGTGTGCCTGGAGTTTGCATGTTCTCCCCATGCTTGGTGGGTTTCCTCCTGCAGTCCAAAGACGTGCAGATTAGGCTAACTGGCATTTCCAAATTGTCCTTAGTGTGTGAATGAGCGTGTGAGTGTGTGTGTGTACCCTGTGATGGATTGGCACCCAGGTATACCCTGCCTAAGTCTCGTGGAAGAGGCTCCAAGCCCCCAGCGACCCTGTATACAGGATAAAGTGTTGTAGACGATGAGACGACGATGATTTGTCTTCGGTAAATATATAAAAACATAACACTACACAATAGACCATATTTACATCCTAAAACGTTATCTTGTGATTACATGGAGCCTTGTGTGCTTAAGAATGATCTCCAAATACTCTCAGGTCATGAAGCAGTTTTCATAATCATGCCTCATTCTGCCCAAAACAATAGACATGAATCAATAAATTGAAAAGTGAAATCTCTGAGCTCTGGAGCTTCAGGGGTCGGTTATACTCTCTCTCTGCCCCCGAGTTATTTATAAAGTGCTTCTTTTTAGTCTGTAGACTGTGAGGCTTTTTCAGTCCCAGCTCTGGTGGTGTGATTCTGCCATTTGTCCTTCAACACTCTGGAGAGAACCGAGGACTTCCTCCTTATCAGTCACTTATCAGTCCTCCAAAAATAACCCAGAACCTGAGGTTATATTAAAAACCTGCTGAGATATGAACACAAGTTCACCCTTCTTTCTCTTACTTTGAGCCTCAGATCAAGAAAAAATAGATTTTAATAAAATAATTAAAAGCTCAAGATATAAAATGGTATTATATGTATGGAATGAAAACGTACTGTGGAATATTTAAGAATATTTTTTCAGCACCTTGTAGTTTAAGGTATTTTGATTCTTATACATGATTACAATCATAATGCCATCTTACTATCCATGTAAAAATGTCTTTATATAGTAAAAAAAAAAGAGATTATTTATTTACTAAAATACATTAATGGTCAAAACTGTAATAAAATATAATAATATAATAAATGTAATAATCAAATTATTGTTTACATTCAAATTGCATACACAATGTAAATAGTATTTTAAATAGCTAGAAATTAACTTAGTTTACATATATAATTTATTTGCTATTTTTTGGGATAATTTTGGGATATCATTCTTAAAGATTTTTTATTCCACATTCTGTTCATACCTCAAGAATGTTAATGAATCTGTTTCATTTTCTTTTCTTCCTTCCTTCCTTCCTTTCTTTCTTTCTTTCTTTCTTTCTTTCTTTCTTTCTTTCTTTCTTTCTTTCTTTCTTTAACCCTACAGTACATTGCCTCGTTCTATTCACTTTAAAATGTTAATTTAATTTTTAAAAGTGCAGTTTTAAAAAAATATAAAACTATTGTTAATAATTATTTTTCATTGAGCAATAAAATAATTTATATTTATTTTTTATTTGTTTTTTTTTTTGTTTGTTTTTGTTTTTTGTAATTTGAGTGTACAGTGGGGGATATTCTGTACAACTCTCAGGAGAAAAGGTTAAAAAAAAAAAATATATATATATATATCTATATATAATCTTTGCTCCAAATTTTCCTAAATCAAATTTTCCACTCTTATGAGCTCTAGATTTTCAGAGCTTCAGAAACTTCTGGTGTACATGAGTGTGTATCCATTTGTAAATACTTGTATTTGTCTCCCTCTTGTGGAGGACATCTGAACTTTCATTATGTCATTGTTTATGTGCAAAGTTTGGCACAGATACAAAGATTCTCAGGTTAACCACAGCTCCTAATTTTACTTTGCTTACACCTGTTAATCTTCTGTAAGATGTTGATCTGACATGGCAGGGAAAAGTGACTGCGTTCTTATCACCGTTATTTGAGATGTATCTTATCTCTTGAGCTCTCTGTGAAGATGAGGAGTGTCACACGTTACCTTTAGTCCAATTTGGTATGTCCTGCTTAACGTCATCCCTGTCAGATAATTCAGGTCTCTGGTAAGATGTAAGACCACCATTAGGTCAATGCAACAGTTCAAATGTATAGGGCAGACATGTATTTTAACTATTTATTTATTTATTTATTTATTTATTTATTAGGTAGTTTCATTTTAAAAATCAAACTTTCCTTTGCTCTAACACATTTGTCCAATCTCAGAACAAAGAAATTAACTGATGAGTTAAGTTAAGCTTAGTTGGTATATTAATTTTTTTTTTTACATTTCAACAGTTTATATTTTATTATTATTATAATTTTTTTAGTAAAGCAATAAGACACCACTCATTGCTTCATATTTTGCTTTCAGAGAGGCAGACTTTGTTGTATTTTAATGTAATCTTGAGGAATAATGCTCCAGGCTTCCTGAAGGTCTTTCTCAAGACTTTTGAATAGTAGTGTATATTTAATGTTTAAATAATCTTATATTTAATTTTTTTTTTAAATAAATGACTGGAATTGCTAGATTTGAAAATTATATTTAAAATCTGAGACGGCCTTTTTTTGGTCGTTAAACACATACACACAATAACTGTTTCAGACTTCTAATTTTATTTTGTTTATATTTAATTGAGAAAATGTAAGGCAAAATTTGTAATTACTGTATATGTTTAGAGGTGATATAACTATTTTATCTAATTATATCATATTTTACTGCTGTAAAAGCTAAAAACATAATTTTGAGCAAACTTTATTGAACTATTTTCTTGTTTATTATGAGGTCAGGTCAACATTATTGATATCAAATAATAAAAAATAATATTAGTGCTATTAAACTACTACATGGATACGTGGTATTCTCATTGTGTCCAGCAGAAGGCGCTGATGTCCCCCATCTGTATCACGGTTACGTTACATACTGTATTACAACATTTATGTTACTCTGTTGCTCTGGATTAGCAATTATAGATCTGCATCCAGTATATATGTAGTATATATGTAGTATATATGTTTAATATTTTCTATTGTATATGAATAGTTTTTTTTTAGGAGTTTGGGCTTCTTGGTAGCTCCTGGAGTAAAATAATCACTGTTTAAACGTACCCTGTAATTCTTTTGATTCCTTCACTAAATTCAGAGGTTTCTCTTTCTATAGTAACTCATCTCACCTGATGTACCCCGGCACATGACTCAGCAGAAATTCATCATTTACTGCCTGGACAGCATGGTGTTGTGTCGTGTCTGTCATAATAATGTAGCTGACACACGCTCATAAATATGCATGAGTAAACAAGCTGAAAATCATCAGTGTACCAGTTGCTCCTGTCAGTCAATGCAGATTTTATTCGCCCCCCCCCCCCC
>QMIH01000055.1:200170-226586 GCA_003987875.1 Clarias batrachus
TCTACAGTATGCGTCCATGCTGAGGTCTTAAATAGCAAATTACAAGTAATGACCCCCCCCCCCCCTCTCTCTCTCAGACACACCACACCACAAGTAAACAGACTTATCGTTAACATGGTGCTGTAGTTATAACTGAGCCGTAGAGAAGGGTTCCAATTTTTACACCCGGGGATCACGAACATGGTATTAATTCATTTATATTAATACCACACAACAGATGATTCTTGCAAATATAAGGGATGTTCAAGACAAAACGGGACTTTTGATTGTGCAGAATAAGGAAACTCAGTTATTAGTGAAACCAATTGAACCATGATTTGGCAACAGGAAACATGGCAAGCACATCACACATGAAAAAGTACTGGAAATGTTAAAGACTGTGGCAGTCATGTAGAGGATATTTTATAAATAAAGTTGCACAAAAATTTCCTCATAAATGACATAACCTGTATTTCTTATTTACAACTAAATCCAACTTTTTATAACATTTAGCAGACACTCAGATCTAGCACTACATATGGGCTATATAGTCTCTAAAAACACATCATGATCTTTGTCATTATACAAATAGATCAGCCAGTGTCTCAAAGCCTTTAGAAAAGCTTAAATCCTTTGTGAGTTAATGCAGCAAATAATATAACTTTAGAATACATTTTTAACTAAGTAAATATATTAACTGTGAAAAGCATTTGGCTGAATATTCCTTGTCTATTTCTTTTCTATTAAACATTTCTGAAAGTTTAATACTTCGGTGAATTAGGGCACAGTGGTAGGTCAGTGGTTGAGATGGTCAGAAGGTTGTATGTTGAAATCCATCCCCTGTCAAGCTGCCACTTCAGGGACTTTAACCCTTAACTGCTTATTTCAATCACTAAAGAATAAATGTAAGTTGCTCTGGATTAGTGCATCTGCCAAATGGCAAAAATGGATATGTGGAATATGCCTGTCCTCCATAGATGTGATAACCTCCATCTGGTCATTCAGTGCATTCACATCATTAGCTGACTTCATTTTATTGCCAAAAACGTTGCTGAGTCTAGACTGAAGCAACCCCAGATCATAACACTGCCTCGGGAGACTTGTACAGTAGCCAGTACAGTATGCATGATGAGTGCATCGCTTCATCTGCTTCCCTTCTTACCCTGATGCTCCCATCACTCTGGTGTAGACTCAATCTGGACTTATCAGACCACATGTCCTTTTTTTTTTTTTCTTCCTTTGCTCCCAAGGCCTTTTTTTCTTTATGCACCCTGGCAAATTGAAGCCTTTCTCCTGATTCGTCTCACTAACAAGTGGTTTTCTTTCGGCCACACAGTTGTCTAGTCTTAATCCTATGAATTCTCCTCACATTGTGTGTGCGTGTGTGGCATCGCTGCTATGTTCACTATTGAACGCACGGTAGCTTTGATTTCTATTCCAATGCAACTTCACCATGCATTTTAGTAATCCCTGACCACAGTCCGAGCGATTTTGTTTTTCCCTGACCACATTTCTTCTGCCAAAACAGTTCCGTATGATTTTTCCAGGTTTTAAATCATGCGTTGGTCAGTTCTGACCCTAATCCCAGGCAGTCTAACATTTTCTCTGCTCATTGCCGGCAAAAAAAAATATGACCTTCCTGAAACTGTGAAACTTTATTTTATTTATTTATTTATTTATTTATTTGACCAGGCAGTGCATGTATAAATAACAATTCAGCTTTCCAGACTTTCTTGTTTGACATATTAGTAGCTATTGCACTTTGCTATGGGACCAACAGAATGGAAACGTGAAAGGATAATTAGCTTCCATTTTCAGCAAATTTAGTCATACTGGCAGAGTAATCGTTAACCTTCAGTATGCTTATTACACAGCCTCCGCTATTTCATTAACTTTATGAAATGTAATTCTGTCCCTGGCATGATTTGCATCCCAGGGTGTAATGTGTGTGAGAGGAACAGCTAGCCAATGTTAAGACTTGACCAGTTTATAATGATATAATGAAAGCTCTGCAAAAATGGTTTGAGTTTTCTAAGACATATGCATTAATATTTATATAAAAGTAAGGATATTACACACGGTATTGAGGACCGATGAAAAGCCATGTTTCAGGACATTTGGTCTTATCCACAGAGGCTCAAAGTAGCTGCAGGCTTTCGTTCCACACTGCTGTTTAATCGGTTCATCTTACTCTCCAATCAAGTGCGCCTCTTATTTTGCTCAAATGAAAGCCTGCAGCCACACCAGCATTTTCCACATTAAACTCACAATGAAATGCATACGAGTAAAGAGAAGTTATTTAAGAGGCATTCAATAGAAAATGGGGCGAATGCATTTCTTGTTTTCATACATCAATCAGCTGTAACTTTTAAACACAAACCTTTACGCCCCAATACTGTGTTCCGCGGCAGCACAAGGGGAACCTACACAGGTCTCAATGCCTAAGGTACGCTGACTTTTCCATTTGATCGGACCAGAAAGGCTGGCCTAAATGAACCTGGCTGCCTGTGATCCTGTCCCCAGTTTACTGGCATAAACAATGTTATTAAGTTCACCTGGCGGTGTTGTGGCTCAGCGTGGTACTGTATATACTGTATGACCTATGTTTTAATTCCTGTGTTTGTTTACAATATCATACAAGCCAGATTAACTAATGACTGCTATACAGAATACTCTGTTTTATTTTCCTGTGCAGTTTACTTCCTTATGCATTATTCATGAATGCTGTTTCTGAAAATAGATTTCTAGACAGTTCTGAGACCTCCGTAATCTGACCCTGATTTATAGCCTTGGCCATTTGTTCATCATCATGTACCATTAGAGGTGTGTGTGAGTGTGTAAGAGAGAGAGAGCAAGAGAGAGCAGCTGCTTCTATAAAGTGAGAAGAGCACAGTTTAAGGAACATGACACTGTTTATGTTATCAGCACAGTCACCTCCCTCCGTCTCTCTCTCTCTCTCTCTCTCTCTCTCTCTCTCTCTCTTCCTTGCCATTCTCCTTCTTTTACTTCATATCTTCTATGTTCCCTTATGTCTCTCTTTCCGTCTCCTCTTCTTTACACTTTCATTAGTCTACCTGTATTAGAATTCCATTTCTTTCTCTCTTGCTTTCTTTTACTTCCATTTTTATTCTCAGTCCTGAGCTAATTCTATCACTTTTTTCTTATTTTAAATAATACGAGCTCTCTAATAAACTGTAATGTTAATTATATCTATATTCTCTCTCTCTCTCTCCCTGCACTCCTGTACCTCTCTTTTGTTCAATCAGTTTCTCTTTTTTATTTTCTCATTCTTGCAGTTTCTTTTCTTCTACTTTTACTTTCCCGGTCTTCTACCCCCCCCCCCCTATTTCAATTCGTTTTGTTGCTCTGTCTTCAGCTCTCTTTTGATCTGTCTAACTTTTTTTTTGTTGTTGTTGCCATTTTTGCGCTTCGACCATTTGCTCTTTAGGAGGAATTTTGGCTACAACATTTTACATTAGCACAGCTGTAATGCAGTCGTAGGTACGAGGCCACAGCCCGAGTGATGAAGATATCACAGATGTGCTGATGTTCAGTACAACTGCATGACCTCAAGTGTGATATCACTTTTATACTCACTGTTCATTGTTGCCCTAAAACTTCACACCTCTGAGTATGTTGTTCCTTAGATTTAGAGTCAGTTTTCAAAAACAAGCAGGAGTCACACATGGATCCACTTTTAATCAGTTTAATCAGGTCATCTTACTCTCCAATCACGTGTGCCTCTTATTTTGCTAAAATGAAAACCTGCGTCCATACTGGCACTTTGTGACCCTGATTCACAATGTATGGATCCCTAATGTACAGTATGTTCTGTTTAGATTTTTTTCATTGATCAGCCATAACATAAACTGCAAAACACTAAGCCCAATATAGTGTAGTGTAGGTTCCCCATATGGCAACAGGCAGAGCTCGGACCCCTAAGGGCACAGGACCTGTGGAGGTGCACTGTGGTGCCTAGCACTGCGGCGTTAGTGGCACGTCCTTCGAGTGCTGTGCATTGAGGGGTGTGGTCACCATGGATAACTGACATGCCATGGATGCTCGGCCATAGTGAGATCTGGAGGCTGGATCAACAACTTTGAACTTTTTGCCTGATAAGCCGCATACACAGTGGGCGCTGCGCTACTCTGAGTGTTCTGATACCTTTCCATCAGAGCTCCTCCTGTGAGGCCTTCAGAGGATCAGAGGAACCAGAGACTAACCAAGACTACATCAAAGTTTCCATCAGAACAGCAGACCCAGTCTTTCTACTTTTTATACGCTATGCAATTGACGACATAGAAAACAATAAGCAGTACAGGAAGCTAAAAACTCTAACGATGATGATGATGATGATGATGATGATGATGATGATGGTGGTAACACTGGATTATTTTCATGCAGTATGAGCATGTACATTTTCTTACAAAAATACTACATTTCTTGTTAAATGACTCCAGTTAGTAAGGAAATAAAATTCACTGAGGTGTCCGTCATTCACTCTCCCTCTGAGGACTGTAAATGATGGACTCCGCTTTAGGTTGGGAAGCTCCACTGAGGCATCTTGCCTGCGCTGCAGCTGTCCTTGGATGACACATGAGACTCGACACCATTGCTACCATAAACAAAAATGGCTCTGCACTATAAATTCCCCCAGCACGAGCTCTGAAATAATCTCCTCTGACAGTACACATCCCCCAGCTCCTTACTGGCCTTTTGTTCTGCCAGCGGGACGACTTTTCCCATGTGTTACCTCAGGCTCGCTCACACAAACAAATAAAATTTTCCTTAATCACAGTGGCTACTGAGATGTTATCTTTGGGATTTTGTTGTGATGCCTGAGTGCCCCAAGCCAAATGTCTTTCTCATTCATGCCAAGTTTCTTTTTCTTGTTGGTTTGATTCCCGCCTCTGTTTTATTGCAGCTCAGAGAGTCCTTTAAAGACATCAAGAAGAAATTCAACAATTTGAAATTTAATTACTTGAAGAAAAACGAGAAGCTGAGAAACATGAAGGCTGTAAAAAATCAGATCCAACAAATCGACATCTATTTAGAAAAGCTGCAGGTAAGGACAGTGAGCACACTTTTATTAGCATTTAATTGTTATATTAGAATGATTGAAGTAATAATTTGGCCATGATGAGACACAGAATTTTACCTCTTACATCAAATACAGATGGTTTTACTGTGGTTCATAAGTAGTACTATGACTACCAGTTTAGCACTCTGCACCTGTACAGTGGTAGCACAGAGGGCTAAAGCACAGAGTCACTGATCGGATGGTTGCCGGTTTGAGCCCCAGCTCCACCAGGTTGCCATTGTTGGGCCCTTGAGCTAGTCCCTTAACCCTAAACACTCCAGGGGTGCTGTATCATGGTTTACGGTGCAATGCGTTCTGACCCCAGTTAAATATGAAAGAATTAAGTGGTGCACTAATGTTTATGTGACAAATAAAGGCTTTATGGACTGTAAGCCTGGCAGCATGGTGGCATAGTGGTTAGCACTGTCGCCTTGCACCTAAAGGGGCTGGGTGTGATTCCCATCCTGGAGATATCCTCCCGTGCTTTGCCGGATACTCTGGTTTCCTCCCACAGTCCAAAGGCATGCAGATTAGCCCGTATGTGCATATAAAAGTTAAATGAGCTCCCACCACGGTTGTGAAAATGGGAATAAATACAATGGTCACCTTTGTTGTCACTACATTGGCCATGAATAGTCACCATTGGCCTTGTCAGTCCCTAATTGGACTACAGATGTTCCAAGATGGATGTAAGCTGATTTAAGGCTGGATGGATTTAAGGCTGATTTATGCTTACATCTGGAATAGATGCATACCCAATGGCATAGTCTAACATGCACCTCTTCAGGAATGTAACAACACTTTGTGGCAGTGCAGACCGCAAAAACTGTGATTGGTGCATCTGGTTGCGCACAGTACACCGCTCTCATGCTACTCGAATAAACGGGTACAGGAGTGGTAGCACGAGAGTGGTGTAATGTTCGCTACTAATGAATGTATCGCGGATGGTAAAGGCGGTCACACATGCTCTGCAGAAACACAAGGTTTCTCGCTGTGAACGGCTCTTGTTTATAAAACCCAGGAAGATTAATTAAACTCAAGCTGCACTGTTCAGTGACGGGTTTAAAATCCGCAAGACCTGCTGCCATGTGTGTTGCAACGCATCATGTGATGATAAGTACATTGTTTCAAGATACTGAACACGCTGACAAAGCTGTTTGAATTTTAGACATCAACCTTGTCTGGATTTGTCTGCTTTTTTTTTTTTGTTGTTGTCTGTCAGACTTTAAAGATGAAGCTGCAGGCCTTTACGGTATCAAGCAACAGTGAGAAGCATCTAATTGGCAGCAGTTCCAGAGAGTTGGAGGATTCCATTAATGAGCTACAGAGACAGGTGGGAGATTTCGACAGGGCAGTCGAGGACTACAAGCAGAACCTGGAACTCGGCATGAAGCTACAGCAAGCCATGGAAGAGGTGGGGGGGGGGGGCCCAGAACACTGCGCAACATTGCTTTCAACACTAGATAATCTATAACTATTATCCAGAGATAACCGTGAAGATGTGTGGGGTAATTATATGTAAACCGAGTCCGGTCGACTTGTGTTCATTGGTACAAAGTGAATAACAGATCTACTGCCAAATCTTTCTACTAAAATAGCTCTCGCATCCATAATCATGACTCAGGAATTGATTTGGAAGAAAACAAGTCAGAAATGTGATTGATGTCTATTTTGAGGAATGAAAACCGTTCTTAAACAACAACTTCCAAGCACAATTAGACATTTGGATGTAGTGGTTTGCAGATTAAAGGACTTGTATCCTAGATAAATACGAGGGGCATTTGGGTCTCTTTATTTCTCTATATAATCCCCTGCTACACTAATGCACTGATCCCAGTGTTTCACTTGTGCTTGGATATCATCAAGGTACTGTAGAAAGTTTTCATGTTTGTACACTCAATGAACACTTTATTAGGAACTGTGCATTAATACTGGATACTGCATTAATACTTCCCTTTGCTCGGTTGTTCGAGGCATACAGAATAGATTTCACATCATGATGGAAACATTGCTTTGAGATTCTAGTCCATGTGGACATGATTGCATCATGCAATTCCTGTTAATCTTTCAGGTGCGCATTCATTCGGCCGATCTCCCATTTTATCAAGTCCTAGAGGTGTTCTATTGGACTCAGATCTGGTAACTGGGATGGCCACTGAAATAGCCAGTCTGAAATCAGTTTTGCTTTGTGGCATGATGCATTATCATGCTGGAAGCAGCCAGTAGAAGAATGTGACCATGATAGAATGTACAGTACATGGAAAAACAACAGCTCTCCAGTAGGCTGTGGCATTCAAATGATGATTGATTGATATTAACAAGCCCAAACTGTGCCAAGAATACATTCCCCACACCAATACACCACCTCCACCAGCCTAGATCATTGACCCAAAACAGGTGTGGGTTTAAGAGTTCATGATGTTGCTGCCAAATTCTGACCCTACCACTTGTGTCACAACAGAAACTGAGGTTTTTCAAACCAAGCTGTTTCAGTTTTTGGGAGCCTGTGCCCATTGCAGAATCAGCTCTTGGCTGACAGAAGTGGAATCTGACATGGTCTTCTGTTGTTGTAGCACATCCGCCTCAAGGTTCTAAATGGTGTGTGTTCTGAAATGCTCTCCAGTCAAGACTAGGCAGTGCTGTTTGCAGAATTAACACTCACAGCATTCATTTTTTTATTGTCCGCTTCTGAATGAACTCCTGGGAGTCTGGTTTCTAAAAAATTCCATTTGATCAGCAGTTATAGTAGTAGTCAAACCAGTTTCCAACCATACCAGTTTCCTGAGAAAGTATTCATTGAGTGTTTATCCCACAGTGTAATGCTGTGACATTTAGCATTATGAACTTTTTCTTTGTTAAACATGCATGCCCTTGGGTTTGATCTGCAGTATGAGTTTTGGTGCGAGGAGGCGAGCTCCACCATCGTGAGAGTGGGCAAATACTCATCCGAGTGCAAAACGAAGGAAGCCATCAGCTCGCTACATAAGCAGTTTGCGAAGTTTGTCTGGCCCACAATCCCACAGCAGGAGGAACGAATCAGGCAGATCACAGAGCTCGCAGTGCGTCTGCATGGTGAGATGGATTGAACAGCTATAACCTGTTGACCTGATCTTCTGTTTCATGATCAACCCAACCCGACATGTTTTTTACTCAATAAGGTTGTTGGGTTAAATAGATGTGCTGGATAACGGTGACTAACTGTGACTGATGTGTTTCATGAAGGTTCTGAGGAAGGGACGAGGTACATGGAGAAAACTGTTAACAAGCATAATGAAATAGTGGAATCAATAAAGGAGATGTCAAGTGGACTTATCGACCTGGAAGCTAAATTACAGGTTAGTCGCTGTTTATAAGATGTAGATAAATGGAAATTTTGGCAGACACAGTTGTCCATAACATTATATTTGTTCTGTTGAAAATCACACAACCAGGCATACCAAACACAATAGCTCCCCACATACAAGAGACATTCATGAGCTACACGTGTTGTAGGCGAGCTGTTGGTGTTGGTATGCCTGTTTGTGTCTGCTACATTTTCCTTTCTAATTGGGATATTTGAGCTCTTGTATAATCCTGTGGGACCACTGTTGGTTAATGCACAATCACACCTGATATGGCGCATGCCTGTACTACGATAAGGCACTGTTGTCCAAAACCAAAGCAAAGTTTGAACTGGTACAGTAGGTGAAAGAGGCTAATGATGCGTAGTAAACTAAAAGTTTTGTATATATATATAAATTTTTTCATGATCTTCAGGAAATTGTTGTAAATGAATTTTCTTATATATATATATATATATATATATAAACACAAAAACATAACTCCATGCTAAATTATCCTTTGGGATAAAAGTGTGGGAGACTGTGTTGTAGAATTTTGTAAAAATGTCCAAAATTCAGACTGAAAGAAAAAAAAAAATTGACATTAAATTTTGCGTTTCTGCTTTTTACCATGATTGTAACTCACGAAAAAAATAATATTGCTAACAGGTTGAACAGGGGCATTCCAAGATGGCGCCGGTGAGGTCGGCTGCCGTCGCGACTGCTCCGACCTACTTTAATTTGTTTTTGTTTTTTAAGTTAATTATCGATAACATCAAACCGGGTAATTCACCTCAATTGAGTGCATTAGGTACGATAGAAATTTTTTTTTCTAAGCATTTCACAACATATCGTACTGTGTATGAATGTGTGTGTGACAAATAAAATTTGAATTTGAGGTTGTAATAGTACTTCTGAATCTGATTTTGCTGTCAAACAAAATCAGATTCAGATTCAATATATTCATGCACATTTCATTTATTCCAAAACTCCAAAGTAATAGTAAAAATAGTAATTTGTCAGTACTTCTGTACAGTGTACCACTAATGCTCAAAGTAATTAAACATATTGAATACTGTTAACTTAAATAGTTATAATAAGTTCAAATTAATAGACCTTGATGAGTATTTAGAACTTTTTGGTATTTGTGAGTTTGTAGAAATGCCACTTTTCAAGTTAGCTGAATTAATTTGATTATTTATGTAACTGTAAGTACTTAAGTATCAGTGACTGTCACCTTAAAGTTCCACCAACTTAAAATCTTTCAGCCTAGCGATTTTGTGTCTGACGTCATCAGGGCAGTAGGGCACTGGTGGCGCAGTGTTAGTTGTTTCGCCTGCCATGTGAAAAGCCCGGGTTCGATTCCCAACAACTGGATGAAGTGTTCAGATAAAATGGCAGGGTCGCGTCAGGAAGTGCATCTGGTGTAAAACCTGTGCCAAGCTTGTGTGTGGACTGGATCGTCTGCTGTGGCGACCCATCGCTGGGAGCAGCTGAAAGACCAACAACAATTTATTTGATTTGCAACAAATAAAAAAAAAAGACAATTGCTATTAAACAGTATGAGTTAGGCGACTCAATAATGCAAGTAAAGAATGATTAATATGAATGAGTACAACAAACTCAAAATCTGATTCTTCTGTTTACTTTAAATTGGAAACATCATTACTTTAAAAATTTGATGTAACTGATGAATTCAAATTTTTAGTTAGCAGTAATGTCCAGTCATCTCTATGGCTTTGGATCAGTCATATCTGATACATCAATTATTAGAGAACAATGTGTACTCTCTTAAATCTTGCATATTCATACTTATTGATAAATTCTTGAGTTTTTCAACAAGTTGAATTGTATAATTGTATAATTGTTTCCCTAGCATTAAAAGCATATAAAATGTTTTATTTTGTCTAAAACTGATGTTTGGAGGACTTTAATATAACACGTTGTACTGAGCGTGATTTATTTTGAATATTTCTTTAGGCTGAGTCTTTGAAAGCACAATCTGCTGAAGAAAACAAAGCCTACGACACCATAGAAACTGTAAGCAGTAATAACAGCAAATTACTGGGTAATTACAGTATTAAACATTAGTATATTTTCATGATCTAAATCAGTCATGTGATCTAAACAGCCGGAGGCAAAAGAGACGGGCCACACTCCTGAGATAATGGGCCCGGGTGGCACCAAAGACGACCCAGTCACCAAGAAGGGAGAAAGCAAGACGCGCTTCTACACACAGGAGGCTTATTCAAAGAGCACTGTGGAGACCATCAACAGCAAGTCCACAGTGGAGAGGAAGGAGCAAACACACACCACTTTGTCTCACACACACAAGTTCAGCATGTCCTGTTCTCCCGTAGAGAGAGACAGAAAGGTCTGCATGCTCCAGCAGAGCAAGAGACCATCTCAAGACACTCCTCCACCTGCTCAGGGCGAGTGCCACACAGCATCCAGTGGTTCAGATTTTCAAAGGTCAGAGAAACAGACTGCTGGTCTCCGAACTCACCATGAGAAATCCCACGGAGTTTGCGACTCTCACATTGCTGGACATCCACTACAAACAGAGGCTAAGGTGTGTGTGTGAATTACATTTTTAACCTTATCCTATAAATTATGTGAACACCATAACATCCCGCCCATATGTTCTGGTTGATTATCTCAAAACTATGCTTTCCCATTTGCTGTAGTAATAACCGCATTATTCTGGGAAAGCTCTCCACTAGATTTTTGAGGCTTGTGATCATTCAGCCACAAGAGCAATAGTGAGCTCAGGCACTGATGTCAAGTGAGGATGCTCCAGTTCAGGTTTATGCCGAAGGTGATCAGTGTGGTTGAGATGCAGGACACTCAAGTTTTCCAATCCAAAATTAACACACCGTCTTCATGCATGTTATTTTGTACACGGGGCATTGTAATCCTGGAACAAGATTTGGCCTCTTAGTTCCAAGGAAGGGAAATTCGACTGCTTTGCAAACAAAGATATTCTACTGTATATAATTGTGTGCTTCCAACATTGTGGAGGCAGGTTGAGGAAGAACCATATGGCTGTGATGTGAGGTCCACCATTTATCCCATGAATAAAGGGATCTACTTTACCCCAAGGGAAAGGGATCTACTTTACCCCAAGAATATACAAATATACATACCAGAAAACCGTACCATTTCTATGATAAGTGTCTTTGATTCAAAGGCTAATGGTGATTGCAGCTAGGCAATTTAGCATGCTTTGTTTTTAGAAATGGCCTTCTGTTATATATATATATATGGAAAACAGGAAGATTTTGGGTGGCGGCACGGTGGTGTAGTGGTTAGCACTGTCGCCTTGCACCGCCAGGGTCCGGGTTCGATCCCCGTCTCTGTGTGCATGGAGTTTGCATGTTCTCCCCGTGCTTGGTGGGTTTCCTCCGGGTACTCCGGTTTCCTCCCACAGTCCAAAGACATGTAGGTTAGGTTAATTGGCGTTCCCAAATTGCCCGTAGTGTGGGAATGAGTGAGTGTATGTGTGTGTGTCTGCGCCCTGCGATGGATTGGCACCCTGTCCAGGGTGTACCCTGCCATGTGCCCCAAGTCTCCTGGGATAGGCTCCAGGACCCCCATGACCCTGAATACAGGATTAAGCGGTATAGATGATGAGTGAGTGAGTGAGTGAGTGAGGAAGATTTTTGCGTAATTGTCATTAAATAACTGTTTATCTGTGTAAGCATTCTTTACCACTGACAAGACCATCAATTGTAAAGATGAGACCTCATGGCCTTATAATATTAACAGCTACTGCTAGGTAGCAGAATTATTTGGCTGTAGACAGAAAATGTGTCTTTGTACTTTATCTTGGCTAATAACGTACTTGTCGGGTTTAGGAGCACAATTATTTAACTTCCAGTTCACTTTTACAGGAAGATTTATTTAAACTGGAAATAATACAAGTAATATTACTGTAACTGACTCGTAGCATGTTTATTTTCAAAGAGCGAACCACTGCTTCCAAGAGAAGAGGACCTTTTCTCCAGGGTTGCACCAGACTCTGGTTTACCCGCAGATGGAGATTTCCATCCTGACCACCTGAGTGAAGAGTCACTGTCTAACGATGAGTATGAATGCACCTCACCTGATGACATCTCTCTCCCACCCTTATCTGAAACCCCTGAGTCCAACATGGTCCAGTCTGAGAATGATCTAGATGACATCTACTGTGTGAGCTCCCACAGTCTCCACACAAACTACCACAGCCAGCAGTGTCACTCCAGACATGGCGATGCACTCCATTTCCAGCCAGAGGAACGCTTCCAGTCCCCTACAACAGGCCCAGCTAGCCGATTCAGAGCCGAATCGTCCTCATTCGTCCATAGCCCGCTTACTGTTCCAACCCCAACGCTGGTCTCTAGCACCATCTCCAGCATCTTAAAGAGCAGCAAGCCAAAAGGCTTTGCCGAGTGCCAGCAAACCATTTACTCCATGCATGAAAGCCGGTTCGAGAAGCAGGAGTGTGTGCATGAGCCTGCCTCACCCCAACACTCTTCTGTTGCTCAGGCTGGTAACATGCATGCTTCCCATAAACCATTAACGTCAGAAAAGGAGCCAGAGCTGTGCAAGCCCACGGGCATCTGTGAGGAAATAAAGCGGTCAAGCAGTGCCAGGGCCACGGGAAACCTAGCAGAAGGGCAGAGTCCTAATTTCTCCAAACATTTGTGTAATGCTGTAGTAATGGAGGGCTCTCCTGTGACCTTGGAAGTGGAAGTCACTGGATTCCCTGAACCTGCTTTAACTTGGTGGGTAGCTTATAACAAATTCAAGCCCTAGATTGTAAATTGCTCTGCCAGAGTAAAAATCAGGTAGGCTGTACGGTGGCCGAGAAGTGCAAAACAAGTTAACAAAATGAAAACAAAACAACAAATTAAAAACCACAATAACAAAACCAAAACCCAAAACTAAAATAAAACATTCAAAAACAAAATAACAAAACCCAAAACTAATTTATTTTGTTTTGCATTTTGTTAATTTGTTTTCAGTTTTGCTATTTTGATTTTTAGTTTATTTTGTTTTTGATATTTTGATTTTGAATTTGAATTTCGGTTTTGTTAATTTGGTTTTGAATTTGTTATTTAGTTTTTGGTTTTATTTCTATTATTTCTATTTTTTTATTTTTTTTTACTTTCGGTTAATTTGGTTTGCACCTCTCGGCCGTTAAGAAACGAACCGGAAAAGGTAGGTATAGTTTGCGAATGAAATTCTTACCGCTGATTGGACGAGACATCTGTATATATACAGATATACAGGAAGTGCTGTAGCGGCGGTAGATTCGTGTGTGTATGAATGTGCGAACATGTACTGTCCGTATTGTGGTTTCAAATATGGCGTTCTGCCAAATTTTTGCAGTTCTTGTGGAAAAAATCTTTCGCTTTTAAAAGAGACACAGCAGTTCGCAAACTAATCTTTATACCGTGATACGTCATCAGCATGTCCAAAATCACGGCATACGAATGTCCGTCCTCAAAGTAACGTTGGATAAATTCAATTTCCTTGCTTTCTAATGAAAGTTTTCATTATTTTCTTAGTTTTGCAGTCCGAAAAAATGGTTTAAAAGTAAAGCAGAACACACAAGAAACAAAGTTAGAGACACAATTTCCTACTTCCTGTTTATCTTGAGTGACAGGTGTCTCATCCAATCAGCGGTAAGAATTGAATTCGCAAACTATACCTACCTTTTCCGGTTCGTATCTGACTGGCCGAGAAGTGCAACACAAATTAACAAAACCCAAAACAAAATAACAAATTAGTTTCGGGTTTTGTTATTTTGTTTTCGGATTTGTTAATTTGGTTTTGAATTTGTTATTTTGTTTTGGGTTTTGTTATTTTGTCTTTGAATGTTATTTTGTTTTCGGTTTTGTTAATTTGTTTTGCACTTCACCGCCACCGTAAGTCTGTAACTCTTTTAGTTTTCTATTTGATAATGAGGATTGAGATTTAAAAAAAAAGATTTTTGTAAAATTTCTAGGTACTTCAGATAGACATTGTTCCCTAGTGGTTGCAGGAGTTGATACAGTCATATGTTTTACAGTACTTTTTGTTGGTTTTTACATTGCATGCGAGTTGTTGATATTGAGAAGAATGTAACCTACAGTAACTGAACTGAATGTTTTGTCATTACTATTACACATTAAACCAAGTTCCATTTTCGGAACCATTCCTAACATTTTTTAAAACTTGTATTACCAGTCTTCCCGTTCTTTAACTCTTTTTTTTAATATACAGTATATATATATTTGAGCTCTACATCGCATCTTTCCTTGCTTTGCGTCCCAATTTTTACACTCTACCTTTTAATGTCACTTTTAACCCCCCCATGTCAACTTCTACTCATGACCTGTTGCTGACACTTGTAAAAAAAAAAAGTGGAGGTAAAGGTGGGCTTTTAATTATTAAATTAAGTACAATAGTGTGTGCAAGTCTTAGGCACGTATTGTTTGTGTGGCCTTTTTCATTGAGAATAGCTGGGAACATGCTTGTAAATTGTTCCAAGCATCTTGGGGAACCTCTCTGCAGATTTTGGATCTTGCCTGCTTCAATGCTCAATTTTGTTATTATTATTATTATTATTATTATTATTATTATTATTAATAATAATAATAATAATAAAATAAATGGAAAATGTGCCAACATTTAAGATGCTTCAATTCTACTAATACACAAATGCAAAAGTAACAAGTAATTTCTGAAAATAATCTTTTGAGATTTGCCTTTCTGTCTGGCGTTTAAAAAACGCTGCCATATGATTTTTATGAAAACACCACAATTTCAAATTGGAAGAAACTACTGGAAGTTCAGAAATAGTTTTTCCTTTACATATTATGTTGACAAAGATTCGTGGACACCTGACCATCAGACCTACATCTCTCCATGAAGACGATAGCGTTCCAAAATCATGGGTTCTGCATTCCAGTTAATTTCCAAGGTGTTCATTTGGATTAAAGTCGGGACTCGGGACTCACGTGTGTTCTTATGTACTGACCTTAAGTGCATTGATATGCTGAAACAAGTCCTTTAGTTCTAGCGAAGAGAAGTTTTAATGATGCAGCATAAAAAATATGTTGTGTAATACAGTCAGATGGTGGAATGAACCACATGCAGGTGATGGACAGCTGTTCTCATACGCTTGCTGTATTGCATTTAAGTGTTTTTATTGCGCAATGCCATAAATTTTAAATTCCACTAATACTAATGATCCCTTTTGAGTTACCAGAGGCTTAGAAATTGTTGCTTTTTGAAACATATTATCCAATATTCTACCACAGATTTATTATTCCACTTACTGGACAAATATTAAAAACAACAAAGTTTAATAGATGCCCCTAGGGACAGGACTCGTGCTTTATTTCTGAACATTTTCAGGATTTTTCATAATACTGTATATACACACACACTACTGCTCAAAACTTTGGGATTTTATTTCTTCATTGGAAAAACAATGCTGAAGGCATCCAAAATATGCAATAATCTCCTTTGAACAGTGAATGTTGAGATGTATCTGCAACTTCTGCTCTGTAAAGCTATATATACTGTATATATGGCTCTGATCCGAGGTGCTGGTTGTTAATTGGTGATTTCTGAGGCTGGTGACTCTAAATGAACTTCTCTTCTGCAGCAGAGGTAAGCTTTGGTCTTGCTTTCCTGGGAAGGTCTTCATGAGAGACAGTTTCATTATGGGGCTTAATGGGATTTGCAAATGCACTTGATACAATACTGTTCTTGCAAGAACTATTCCAGAAAGGCTGACGTCCGTGTCGTAAAGTAACAACTGACTGCTGATGATGATGTTACATAATTACCTGATTCCATTTGTGTCTTTTCATAGTTACGAAATCCCCAGTATTGTTGTCGAATCAGGAAATAAATCACTAAACAAAAACAATGAAATTTGGAAGTGATCCCAAACGTTTGATCAGTAGTGTTATACTCTTTATTTATGATTTATTGTCTATAAGATGGCAAAGTGAACGTTCAGACAGAGTGTCTATGATGTACAGAACAATTTCTATTGTAAGATGTATTGTAAGGATTTCGGGATGGACAGAGCGATTATGGAGTGAATAATGTTTGTTTCTCAGATGTGTGAAATGAGTGGGGAAAAGAGGAATCATGGCCTGCCCCGTTATTACTACAAATAATACAAATCTATGTTCATAAGTTACTGCTAGATTTGATTTTAAGTAGTAAAACACAAATTGCATGAAATCACAATAATCTCTATACCGCAGCTTAACTCTACAAACCACAACCTTCACTTTTTAATATGGCAAGTGGAAGAAATAAATGCTGAGGTGAAGTCGACATGGGTAAACGTTCCAGCTTTAACATCACCACTTTTCTATGTTCACCCCCTAACTGAGCGCTCACATTAACCTGTGTCTTTTTTTTTTCTTTTTTTTTTGCTGTGTTGAGTGTGTGACGTGATGATTCACTCTGTGCTTCAGGTTCAAGAATGGTCAGGAACTGCATAGTGACGAGCGCATGTCACTGTCCCATAAAGAAGGCAAGCATGTGTTGTTCATAGAGAGAGCTGCAGAAAGAGATTCGGGCCAGTATTTGGTTCGTGCCTCAAACTCAGCCGGCACAGTTTCCTCCAGCTCCCTGCTGCAGGTCAAAGGTAATGGCTGTTCTGACTTTGATACTCTCAAACTGGACTGGCAAACCTGCTTCGGCACCCTCTGTGTCCTCCTGTGGCTCCTCTACCTGCTGGTGTTATAACATGTACACAGACCCTGAAACCATGACTGCCACTGCCTCCTGCTAATCACCTGCACTTGGGTTATGATTTTAGTGTTTTGCACAAACATGGCCTCTAGAGGAATATATTCATGAGCATGAAAGATTTTTTTTTTTTTCTGTCACTTTAAAAGCTTATCACCTGCTCGCCATCACTGGTAATTAACCTGACACTTACTGATATGTTGTTTTAAATATTCCTATAATATATTTAATATATTCTTTGATCAACATCAATGGATTTAATTTCCCTAAGGTTAGTGTGTTTTAAATGGATGTAGAATGTTTTATTTAAGAATATGTTTACTGTTTTGTCATTTTTCTTATTCAATCTTATTTATTTGATGTGCTTGTTCTTGAAAAAAGGGTAAAAAAAAAATGTTTTTACAATAATTAATAGATGTTCTTCTGTCTCTATCATAAATAAAGTGCTGGTCATAGAATGGAAATAAAATGTTCTGTAAGCTGGATGGTAAACATTCAAGTAGGTAATTTATCATATTTTAAAATAAAATGCAATACTGTAAATCGCTCGAGCTTGCTACTTTATATTCCTCATTTAGTTGAAATATAAACAGGTAATTTTTATTGCCGTTATCATAAAAAAATACATGCTGTACAGACAATTTACAGAGAAACAATTGTCCAGATTTTTGTAAATGTCTGTGCAATTAGAGGAAAGTCTGTTAATAGTGCAGGTAAACCGTTGTTTTAAAACACTCATGGCAAAATATCTGGTAAAAATAATATAAGTAAAAATTTAAAAGTACTAACGAATGTTCAAGTTCAGTGTCCAAAAACAGGCAAAATGTCAGGCAAAATATGAGAATCACGAAGAAAAAGATCAAAACCATAATCACAAAGAATCAAGATCAAATGTCTCGATAAAGGCAGATACAAGAATGCTGACCATTTGCTTTGCAAGAAATTAAAGAAACAGGAAGGCTAAAATCAGGGATTTTTTTTCTATAGTTGAACAGCCATATTAGTGCTGCATTCACTCATGGCGTCATGTATCAAAATCAAAAGATCTGCAGTATCAGACTATAAACTGCTGCCATTGTTATTACAACAGTTACTGAAAAAGAAAGGTTTTAAATTTCACAAGGGAGCAAAATATTTGTAAATTTAACAGTAGTGAAAAGTAGACCAACAGATATTTGTCCACATGCGGACTGGTTGATCAAATGCACACAGGAAACGATCCTTCTAAACCCTCAGTCATATGCGGGTTTCATTTTTGCTTATTCTGGTGCTGTCAGAGTTATATAGTTATATAGAGGGTGATATAGTTTTACCCTCTTAAATTCTTGTTTATTTTTTTATTATTTATTTATTTTTTACTCATCTTCAGTGTGACATTTATTGCAGCCTAATAAAAGTTCGGCCCAGAACCACATGAGCCTTAGAATGTGCAGCTGCATCCATTGATGGGAATCTGTATGACATGTTGTTTAACTAAACTAAGCACTTGCAGCATTTATATTGTGCTGTATTGTGCTGTAGGATTGGCTAACCTGAAAAGATCAACAAATCATAAATGAGACCTCATAACATGACACAGAAGGCATTTCACAAGGATTTGTTGAAAAAAAAAAAACTATCCTTTTAATTTATTTACTGCATCTCTTACTGTACCTTACTGCATCTTTAAATTGAAACAAAAAATATTGATCATGTTAAAAAATTAATAATATAAAAAAAAATAATTAAATACCCCCTCCCAAAGACAGATCTAAATAGCTGTATAGAGTAAAAATGATGCAACAAAGACATACCTTTCCATAAACACAAAATATTATAGTTATAAGTAGAATAGTACTGTACATTCTATCATACAATTATGATATTGGCCTACTTTTTACCCTATATTAAACTGAATGCTAACATAACGAATACAATGGAACACTTTTGGTGGATATATGATACCAATTATGGGACAGTGTTGTTCTGTATAAAAAACATATAGTAAGGACTTACTTCCTGTATAAATTATACATACAGGGATGTGTAAAAGACCTTGGTGCCCTATTTTTTTTTAGTACAAATTTGGTCTTAAATGTTTATTTATTTTGGTCTACATTAAATAGTTGATTTTTCCAACATTAACAAAATAAATTATAGAAATTATGGTGTCTGATATTCTACGATAGAATTTGCTCCTACTTGTCAATGTGTATTTAAAAGGACAGCATGCAAACCCAGCCAATGTTTCAAGAGTAAGACCCTGACCACTGATAATGCACTGATAATGAAAGAAAAAAATGAATGAATGCTGTCTGTTGGTCTGTTGGGTGGCACTGAACAGACAAGTCACCATTATCATATGGGTCCCCCACTGGGAGGATGTCTAGACCACCTAATAGTGTCAAAGATAAAGCTTTAGCTATAGAAAGTGTTATACATACATACATACATACATACACACACATATATATATATAGTAAAGAAAGAAGGAAAGGGGTTTTGCAACAAACGGTTATTTTCATCTGTGTATACATATCTTATGAACAATAAACTGTGCTTTATTTCAATAAACCAAACTGTCAGTAATGGTGAAACCTGGTTTCCTCAGTGTATGAAGGAGCCACTCATCACTCCATCTCTGGGCGAGAAAGCAGAAGAAGACCTCAGAGAACCTGGGAGTGAAGATGAACCCCACATGTCCTTAAAGAAACCTCTGTAATATGGCAAAAGTGCAACCCAGTGACAACATTAAGAGGAAATGATTAAGAGGATGTAAACTGCAGTTGTAATTTCCTACACTGGCCGGAAATAATGTGGAGGTGTCTCAATAAAACAAGTTTCTGTCCTTCATTTATTTTATTTGTGTGGCACATGCCACTTCTGTCACACAAATAAAATAAATGCATTTCTAAAGATGTCTGACGCTGTGAAATACATTTCCTATTTCTCTTATCAGTATTTGTCTTGTTCCTTGGACGCGTATACATTTTTTTGTTAAAATATGAATACACTCTTTTCCCCTTTAAATTGCCAATAGTGAGTAAAAAAAATGACACTGGATAATCTGAACTCAATTAACCAACTACTAATATCAAACTTCTATTTGAAATAATATATAATAAATATTATTTTATGAAATCATACTTTATGATGCATATTTCTTTAAAAAGGTCACATATTATACTTGCATAAGACCTGGAGGTCTCCAAAATGTGTGTTCTATTATATCGAATATACCACATCTCACTTCCTGCTTTCTGGCTGCTTATTTTTCTCTTTTTCTTTCTATTTCACTCCTTTTCCAAACATGCTATTTTAAAGTGTGTAGCTTTGAAAAACTACACACTCTAAAACAAGATCAGGAAGGGATGCATTGGACATTTTAACAAAGGCTGGTCTGGAAAATCGGCTTTAAGCAGCTGGTAAGAAAGGGAGAATGAGACCTACAGTTGGCTGTAATGCAACCAACTTACTGGATTCCAACCGCAGTTAAACGAAGAAGAAAAGGGACAACTTTGACACATTTTCCCCACTAATCAGAAAACAGGGACTGGAAACTCCCATGTTCTGGAAATCTTCAAGCATTTGCCACGGTTTTAGATTTTTACACTTGCATTCCTGACAAACAAAATAAGGGGAAAGATAGATGTAAGAGTATTAATTCACAATAACTTCATCAATATTTAACTACAGAAAAGTTGAAATACCACCAAGAGCTCTACCAGGCTAACGTATAGGTAAGCATTGACTGCTAACTTGGCTCTTGTTAAGAGCTAAAGAAGGCTAGGTTAGTCATTAGCAGTTAGCCACTTAAATGCCGAGCCTTATTTACAGTAGATCTTAAAAAATGTGCATTAAGAACTTGGCAGAACTGGGCAGGGTCTCTGTTATATGAGGTCACAATAGGGGAAAAAACTGATTTGTTTGTTTAAGCCCTGGACAGGGAAAAATGGAAAAAGACTTGTGGTAATGTAATTTACTGAGTGCCAGCTGCTGTAAAACAAAAGGAAGAACTGGGATTTTTTTTCTGTGTGTGGTGGGGTGTGGGGGTTATGCTCAATGAAGGTCCATCTGAATGTCTAAAAATGACAACAATAGAAAAAGTGAATTTTGCATAATAGGCCCCCATTTAAAGATGAATGATAAAACACTGTACTGGGACAGAGATTCATTAGATCCGAGAGCCTTTACAGATGACTCATTGACTAGAGGTAATGACTCACATTTTAGCTTTCAAATCTCTGTATACTGCAAGATGCTTCCTATTTTTAAGATCTGCTTCACTTTAATAATCTGTGTAATGATAATTAACTTATTTCTCCAATGACATAATGAACATCCTGTATATAGTATTTACAGTTATCTTATAGCCTCTAACATTAAGGACATTGTTCACAGATTAATAGTTCACAGAAATTTACAGAGATGAGAGAAAGGGTAGGTGTTAGTGTTGGAGGGGGGGGGGTGCGAATTGTTGCCTATTCTGTGTTAAGTGGTGAGAATGTTGGCGGTTGCTGATTGTAAAACCAAATGGAATAGAAAGGCTAAGAAAGGGCAAATGGCATTCAAATAGCATCATAATGAGACACTTTGATTTGTCACATATGTAGCCATAGGACAGGATGATATGCAGTAAATGGTTATTCTTGTGACCTAAAAAATGAAATAAGAGAAATGTATACAAATAAAGAAAAAAAACTTTAACTGGAAAATTAACAATATGTACAAGATTGCTTTATATAAAAGACTTTTATCCAAAATAATCTGGCTGATATTTCAATAAAAAGGTAGCAATTTATTTTTAATACACAGGTTTACAAACTTTGTGGTGTAAATTTACCCTGCTAACGAGCAAACCAGAGGTGACAATGAGAGAAGGAAAAAAATCCATGACACAAAATGAGGAAGAAACCCTTTTTTTTCTGTTTACTGCTGAAAAACAGGATTTTTTTTACATTACAGTGTAGGTGTTGAGAAGTAAAGACAAAGATTACTGTACGTATGTTGAAAGGAAGTTCTGGGAAGATCACAGGACAGTCCTAATGACTGTAGCAGCAACTTAAAAGTAAACATTTTAACTATCCAACATAAATCAATTTTATAGACAATGCTTGGACAAAAACATATTTTGGGAAGCTCCAAGCAGAAGTTAAAATATATTTCATGAATAATTAAAAGAATTAGAGAACACCAATAATTGCTGTGTCTTTACTACAATAAACAATGTTTGTTAAACGGTACATTTAAACTTACCTTTATTTACGTTACCTTTATTAATTTATTAAAGCTATATATTTATTTATGTTTATTTATTATTATTAATAAAAGGTAGATATGGCGAGGGCTTGTAAAACTAATTTATCTCTAGATCTGGAAGCCAAAAATATTCTCTTTCTCATTTCAGGGTATATTCTTGGGTTTCAGGTCCAGGATACATCAGGATAAAGCTATTAATAGTAAATGAATAAATACATGTACAAACAGACACAATTAAGCAAACCTAATAATTAAATAAATAATACAAATAAATATAACAAAGTAAAAGTACCAAGACGTCTCTGCTAATGTACTAAAGATGTGTTGTAGTTGCTTAGTACCTTTGAAAAGCAAAGTGAACAGAAATAATTGACCGGTTTTATCCTCATAAACTAATAGAACGGTAAAGTCTTTTGGAATGGACTTTCAATCCATGTTAATTATTTTTTAAACTTTCTCTTTAATATTTACAGGTTGCATTTGTTAACAATTTATCAACCTTAGTTTTTTGTTTTATTTATTAATTAATTAATTTATTTTTTATTGAAGCTTTAAGGCAAAGTAAAATTAGACTTGTGTTATTTTTTTTTAAATGTAATGTTTGTATCATTTGCAACAGTAAAAATGTAACATAATTCTCTATGAAATATCATCTTACAGTAGCAAGTGAAAAATTCTATATTAAACCAAAATACACAAAAAAACTTCTTTCGGCTAATTTTTAAGCCCTTAAATGTAGCAAGAAGTAAATTTGTCTTCCAGTGAAACCAGGTGAATTAAAGCTTGAAATAATAATTAAAAAATGTCTAGAAATAGGTTTAATTGTTTTACAGTTGGTTTATTATATTAATATAGAGCAGAAGTGAGTAAACACGTTTGACTGTATATATGTGATCTGCCTCCTTCAGGCACTCTTATCAGCTGAATAGAAATAAAATCAACTTAAAGATCAAATAATAGAAATCAAGCACAAGAGTCCAGTCACTACGCCTAAATGTAAAAAGCCTAAATGTAAGGCTGCTGTGTTGATCACTATCCTGATCAAACACCACATCAACTGAAGTGGAGATAGAATATCAGAGCCGGGAGATGTGGACTGAAGTGCAATAGTTTGGATTTCAGCTCACGGGCTCCATGTTTGTGACCAGCAAAATAACACAACAGTACATTCTCTAACGAAAAACTATTTTGGCATCATTACTGCACATGCTTGGCATATATGTTGTAAATATAAAGGACATTTCAGCAGATTTGTGTCTCACAGAGTTACTGTAAGTGTACCATGTGTTAGTCAGAAATTCCTTCTTGATGGGTCACTGGCTATCTTTAACTTGCCTTACCATCTCTATTTTAGCAATCTGAAAAAAAAGCGGTTAACATGGCTGTGTGGCGATCTCTGTACAGTCAGATTAACTACTCTGAATTCACTCTAAATCTACTCTTACGTACTATAGTTTTGGGTGGGTTTCATTTAAAAATGAGAAATATTTTGGAGAAACCGGGTGAACAGTTCAATATCAGTGTTTGTGGCATTTGTCTCCTACTAAGAGTTTGTGTAAGCAGAGAAGGGAACCTTTAACCCTGACTGAGACAGGGACAGTCTCTGTTTTTTTTTTTTTTTTTAATGTGCCATGAACTTTGTAAATTTGTACATTGAACAAAGATATATATACTTGATGTGTGTCTGTGTGTTCTGTGTAGTGTAGTGTAGTCTGAGGGAGTGTTTTAGAAGGGGGTTGGTGAACATCCTGTATTATAGCCTGGCCAGTGTTAAGTGAGTGACAGGTGTGAGTTTGCATAACATGGCCTCCATCTCCCATGATGCCCCAGCTGACCAATAGGCTGTGAAGATGGGGTGATGATGCTGTCAAGTCTCGAGGTATATAAAGTAAAAGTAGCGAGTTAGCACTTCTGAGCAGTTGGAGCATTCCCAGCCTTGCCTCGGGTGTAGGGATTGCTTGGGAAAAAGCAAAACTACACGGATCCCAACCTGTGTAGTTTTGTTTTTTGGGAATATTCTCGAGGCTCAACCGTTCTCACACTGGATTTTGGAAAACATTTCTGGATAAGGAGTTTGTTTCAGAAGAATAACACCCTTTTGGGCACCGTCCCCACAATTCAAGGCACTCTTGTGGATACAAGTAAGTAGGCTTAATGCCCTTGTATCTACATCCTGGATACGTTATGTTTGCTTAACCATGTATTCTTTGCATTTTTGCTATATTGGGATGTAATAACTTTGCAACAATAAATAATAATCATAATAATAATATTTTAAGCAAACCCTGTTTGAGGGACTTTAAGCACATCAGTGACCTGGCTGAGAACTGGGATAAAAAGGAATAAGGAAGACCAACTGTTTTACACAATAACCAATGTTAAGTTGAAAATTCTTTATGCCTAATGGTTAATATATCAAGCGATGATTTGAGAAAAGCCAAGAATAGCCGGTGATAGCATTAGAGTGGTGTCCCAGCTCGGCCGTGATGTCTTTTTAAGGGAATCATCAGCAGGGCTATCAGTTGCACCTCCAGCAATGTGCCACATGGTGACTGTCAATCAAGCAAAACGACTGATTATTTTTAGATCCAGCCTTTTGTGACACTAGGGCTTCAATGTCTCTGGAAGTTTTTAGCTTTTCCTAAAACTGAGTCACCTCTGAGGTCATCATGAGATAATGAGAAAACTGATCAATTAATTTTTTGATTTTAAGAAATTTAGGCAGATTCTTGTGTAATCAGACTATTACAAAAGAAAGAAGGAATTTACTTGTTCTTGGTATCTGTTGCTAAAAGTAGTAAAGTTCCTAGCAGTTACTGATTTCTAATTAATTTGTTTTGTATGCTCTATTGTAAATTACTGTTTAAAAGTCATATATGTAATGTTTATGCAATAATGACCCTTAAAAAAATACACATTTAGACCTAAAATTATATACATATTAAATAACAGTTTTCTCCTTATTATTCAGAGCCACTTTATCTGAGCGTCTATTTTATTGGCATGGACACACAAGCTATTTTAGGTAAAGGTCATGTGCAGCTGCCTGGCCATTTTAAAAGTGCTGGATACAAAATCTCCTATACCTATTGGATAGACATGACTTTATATTCGAGTAATAATAACTTTTGACAATTTTGTATTGTATAATTATTATATAAATATTGTATAATTATTTTATGATTGTGTGTGCAAATCATATACAATACACACATAGGCAAAGGCAATAATAAACAAAATAAATTCAATGTAATTTCTATGTGACACATTGGCATATGACTAAGAAATAGTTAAATTAAAGCTACTTAAATACAAACAAAGTGCTAAACATTTGGATTTTACATTTACATTGTGATGCATATACATGTGTGTGTGTGTGTGTGTGTGTGTGTGTGTGTGTGTGTGTGTGTGTGTGTGTGTGTGTGTGTGTGCTGGAGGAAGTCATAAATGAGGAGACATGAACGAAAGGTACCAGTTGTTACTGTCATGTCTATGAGCTGTCAGTTGATGTGAAGGTTTAGCCTAACACCCAGCAGACCCCATGGAGCCACTGATCTCTCAAGTGACAAGCTGCTCTTTAACAGCTGCTTGAGAGTCACTGCAATAATTACTCAGCTTAACTACTGCTAAAAATACTCAAGCCCATATCGTGAACCAAAGTTCTTTATAATTGCACTTGGTTGACTCTTAAGTGTGAATAAGCAGTAAACAGCACTTTGTCATTTGTCTTTCTTTCAGGGTGCCCACCATCATGACAACACAGGCGCCAACGTTTACACAGCCGCTTCAGAGCGTTGTGGCACTTGAGGGTAGTGCCGCAACGTTCGAAGCTCAAGTTAGTGGTAAGGAGGCCTTTTGATTACATATTTGTGTAGATTCTTAAAATAAGCAAATAAGCACCCGTGCCCTTATCATCATAATATGTATAGATCATGAGAGACCCCAGTGTAACTGCTCAAGAACACTTGTAGGTCATTATTAAATTATTAAAATGATTAGATTATTATTTGTGTCCAATAGTTTACAGAAATTATATGTGTGTGTATATATATAT
>QMIH01000055.1:228106-280443 GCA_003987875.1 Clarias batrachus
TTTACCTTTTGATCATGCATGTTACCGTCACATTTATAATATATTGCGGCATTACATTTAGTGTTTTGTGACGTTTCAGAGGCTTACATGATTCTACAATTGTTTTTAATTTTATTTTATAAATGTTTCTCAAAGGATTAATTGATTTTAAAAGTTCAAGGTGATTATATGGTGCGATGATTTGAGAAAAGCCAAGAATAGCCTGTGATAGCATTAGAGTGGTGTCCCAGCTCGGCCGTGATGTCTTTTTAAGGGAATCAGCAGCAGGGCTATCAGTTGCACCTCCAGTTATGTGCCACATGGTGACTGTCAATCAAGCAAAGGGACTGATTATTTTTGGAGATTTCCATTTTGGTCTAAAAGGACATCAATCATTATATATAACGCCTACCTTACAGTTTATTGTGAACTTTTTATTTATTAAAATGAACCTATGGTTGTTTATTTTATACAATTTTAAAGATAATTTGGGAGATGTGCCTGAACTTCATCTGTTGACCAAAATCGTATATAGTGTTTAATGGATCCATTTTAGACAATAATTAGATTAGTTTAAAAATTTGGGCAAATGTAGTTGGTGCTGTTTATTTCTAAATGATGGTTGACAGTGAGGAGATGGTAGTGCTAGAAATTTACTATCCTTTGGAACTGTAATGAAACTGTAATATAAGATGGCTTAGAGAATAATTTTGCATTTCATTCCCTCTGAGCGAATTAATTAATTTATTTATCATTTAAAAAATAGTAAATTCCTGCTATTAAGACAACATGTAGGCTTTCAATGTTTTTTTTATTTTTTTTATGGGTTGGCTTAAAATTATTTTTTTGTATTATTAAATATGCCTGTGTTTTTTGTTTAGTGTTTGTTTTGTTTAATAAATTGTTATAAATTAACCTTGGAGGCCTAAAAAGGTTTATTAAGCCTTGTCATAAGAAATTTTTACTGGTATTTCTTTGTTATTTTACAGAAGTTATTTTTACAACAACTACACAAAAAAGAGCTTATCTGAAATTGGTTAATCTGTTTTTTTCTACTTTATCTTAATTTACATTATCTACTATTAGAAACTCTGATACTCTTACAGATATATGGAAGTTGTTCTATACAGATGAGAAACTGCCTGATTAATGAAACTGAAAAGATGACAAATTCCACTAAATTTCTTGTCTTCATAATGGACAGCTTTAAAGTGTGTATTGAAGCTGCGAGTTGATAAATGTACATGTAGAGATATTGTATTACCCCTCAATATAGAACAGGGTATATTTACAGCCTGGTGACCTTATTTAAAGTTGGTGTTGGTTATATTTTCTGGGAATTTAAATGCTGTTGGGGTGCTACTGAAAAATTGTATCTTAATAGTATCCAAATGGTATATAAATTGTATAAGTCAAAATATTTAATGATATTTGCAGTTTAGGTACCAGATTTGAGTAAGAAAAGCTATTATGTTGACAAAGGTTAACAGAAGTTCACAAAACATCTGTCATTTTACAATTGTAGACTTGTTTGCTTTAACAGTAACACCTGCTGACATTCTGTCCAATTCTATTGTTGTATCCAAAACGTATGTGCGAGTTGAGCTAATGGGTCACTTCCATATTCCCAAACAGCTAGATGACTGAATTATAACTGTCCAACTTATTTGTTTTGCATAAAAGAACATACAATAAATGCAGTGTTAATTTTACAACCTAATCATGGAAAACGCCTACCAGGATATTCCTTCTTGATCTCTGTGTGAAGTCTTCTGTGCATTACCTAATCATTAGCATTTGGATCTACATGGGTAATTTGTTTCAAAATCTGTAATCAAAGCTTCTTAGAAAGGTGTCTGAACTGACACACAGACCTTTTGGCACCACTAGTCTCTCAGATGACAGGCTGCTCAGAGCCAGGTGCAGCAGTGTGAAGGGAACGACACCAAATGATTAGTCAGTTAAATTTCTCCGCATCTAAAAATAGCTCACCTATAATTCATGTAACAAAAATCAATTTTAGTGCTCTGGGTATTTATTTGTGTTTTATGAAATAAATTACTTGACCTCAAATGGTTTGATGTCCAGTTAGGAGTGCCTCATTTTTGTATTTTCCAGGGTGCCTACCATCATGACAACACAGGCGCCAACGTTTACGCAGCCGCTTCAGAGCGTTGTGTCACTTGAGGGTAGTGACGCAACGTTCGAAGCTCAAGTTAGTGGTAAGGATAAGTCACATTCTGAACATTTATCATTTTTTCCCGATGGACTGTTTATCAATGAAGCAAATACATGGTGTCCATTTTGTTTAGGGTTATATTAGAATGTCTGTTCCCTACAGGTAATCCAGTTCCTGAGGTGAGCTGGTTTCGTGATGGCCAGGTTCTTTCTGCTGCCGCTCTGCCCGGCGCTCAGATCTCGTTCAGCGAAGGCCGCGCTGTTCTGAGGATCCCCGCCGTGACAGCCGCACACAGCGGAAGATTTTCTGTGAGAGCCACCAATGGTGTTGGACAAGCCACTAGCACTGCTGAACTCCTGGTTACAGGTAGGAGAACATCTCCTAAAATGTTTAGTCATCATTTTGTTAAAATGGCCGTGTCACAAATGAATTCACTGTGGGTCTTCTCATTTAAAATGCACACCAAACAAGCTTGATATCAGGAAAGACATGCACAAAAAAAAGAAAGCACAGGCCCTGTTGAAACTTATGTCGAATGACAAATATCTAAAATTAGACTTTGAGGCACTGTGTATTTGTACAAATTGAATTTCCCCATAAGACACAGAAATATCCAATTCTCAACTCATTTGGGTATTACTATGAATATTCATTTAACTAAATGTTCCCAGTGTGAGCACATAATTATTATTCATACATAAACATACTGTATGCAGAATATGCAATTTAAAACCCAGCAAATAGATTTTCCTACTGAAATTGAAAACAAATGACATTTTTACACTCACCACAGTTTTTCATACTTATTCAAAAGTTTTTAATGTGAATTGTGCATAGTGTTACTAAAACAAAGTTTAAATGTTTTGGCCAAGTATGCCTCTTGTCCGAAGTTTATATCTGAAAGGAAGTGACTGTTGCTGTTAGTATTTAAGTGCTATAATAAGTCAGAGTTAAGTGTAAAACTCTAGAATTGGGTGTAATGAGGATTAGGTGTACATTTTATGGTTTTGCTTAATATCGGTCTTTGCCAAATCAAAACTGGATATGTGGATAAGGACCCATATCATGTCCAAAGGAATTAAGGAGAATTATTAATAGTACAGTGTAAGTAAGACCTAAAGGACGACATGTGATGTGAAGATTTATGTCATAGTTAAAACCGAGAACATATGTAGTTTGAAGTGTGAGAAGATTCCCAGCCCTTGCACTTCAAGGTCTATTGATCTCTAATTAAAAAAAAAAAAAGTTTTTGCTTTATGTTTAGTCTGTTTCGATTGTGTTCAGATGGTGTTTTGGTTTTGGTTAAATTGTGTGTAGCTTGTGTGTGTGATGGGTTTGGATTGTGTTTAAATTCTGCTTGGATTGTATTTACATTGTGTTTAGACTACGTTTAAATGCAGTGTCTAGGTTGAGTTTGGATTATAATTAGAGTGTTTTAAAATATCATTTGAACAATGTTTCAATGAAGATTTGTGTGTGGATTGTGTTTAGAGTTTGCTTACCCTTCCAAAAAATATATATGGAAATATATTTTAAATATAATGCAATATATGAAAAAATATATTTCCATATATAGAAAATTAGTGCTTATATTTATTCATATATTGCAATATCTGAATGGGCCATGTATCTACTGTACATATATATTGCAATGAAGACAAAAATCATTATATTTATGCTTGTAATTGTTTTATTGAAACATTATTGAAACTTTATTTATAACATGTTTAAGAATTATACACACACTTTTACTTTCTTGTGTGCTCTGATGATGCCTATAAAGTCCATTTTGTTCGGGCTAAATTAGCATATAAGAATATTGTAAAGAAATAGATCTATTTAACCAAATTCAATATATTATGAAGTAAATTGTTGAATATAAAATTACATGAATTAAGATATACAGATACATTTGAATATAATTCTGTAATATACAATATAATATAGTAAGTCTGTATATTGTGAATATATTTTTTAAACTTTTATATATACTAACTTTTAGTTAGTATCAGTTAGTCAAGCAACGAAGAATAAACATTATAGAATCTTTTAAATTTACCAGTAGATCAGAAAACTTAATAATTGAATATATTGACTGTTGCAGTAATATAAAGAGAAATATATTTCCTTTGCGTGACAGTAAATCATGTTTCAATCATGTTTCAATGTGTTCAATTCAAATTGTGTTTGGTTTGTTAGGAGATTTTATTGTGCTTTTTACATTGTGTTAACATTGTCTAAGGAATTTCATTTGTCTTTAGGTTTGAATAGTTTTTGAATTGGCTGTAGGTTAGGTGTGAATGTGCAGTATCATTCTCTGGTTGAGGCTAGCTCAGGCTAAAACTAGGATGAACAATTGCTAGCTAGTGGGCTTGTTTGGGGAAAAGCTAAGCTAAAACTATTTCTCTTTTTTTCCCTTTAATGCTACGTAGTTTCATGATTGAAAGCTACCACTAGCTATTTTTTTTGTCGCAAAAAGTTACACAGTGTTAATATTAAGAAGGCTTAATTTTTATAATCACATATATAACTAAAGTTAAAATGTTAAAGCTAACAGTTGCTAGCTCAAAGTCGCTACTTATGTAGTAAGTAAAAAAAAATCATAAACAAATTAAAATACACTTGTAAGCAACGATGAGTCGTGTCGCCCTTGATAGTTGCTCATCAGGGACTATCTGACCATTTTGATTCGTACACATTCACATTCCATACGAAGTGAAATAATTATTTTATTTGTGGTAAAGCTTTTTTGCGACAGTGACAATTGTTAAATGCTCTATACAAATAAAATTTAATTGAATTGATTTGAATGAGCGGGCCCAAGCACCTGTGTTATCGCCACCCGGGTACACCGCGGAAACTGCCAGAGCGATGGCGATGACATCATAGTCATGTTGTCATTGTGCTGATACCATAGTGCTTGGGCCCTAATCAAAAAACAAGACATTTTACAGTTTTGAAGGAACGTAAAAAAAAGAAAAAGAAAGAAGAAAGGAAGGAAAAGAGATAAAGTTAGTGATCACACTATGTAGTTTGGTCACTTCTTGTTGAAATTCTTTAAATTTGGGGGGGCTGTATTTGTAGTTTTTATATATTTGATGAATTTATGTCTTTCAACATTTTTTTAAAACCTACATTTCCTTTCTACTATGAAATGTCACCAGTAGCTAAGATTAACAAAACTTTGTTGTTAGTCTTTTTTTAACATGTAATTTTGGCCAGCAATCTCCTCCGGTTTAAATATACCACACGTTTGGGTTTACCAGCAATGTGTATATAAAAAAGATCATGCATTTTAATTAATTGTAATGCTTGTATTGAATTGAATTTGAATTGTCTTTCAGCGGAAACTGCGCCACCCAACTTTATTCAGAGACTACAAAGCTTGACTGTGAGACAAGGAAACAAAGTGAAACTGGACGTCCGTGTGACAGGAATCCCTACACCTGTGGTGAAGTTTTATAGAGAAGGAGCCGAGATTCAAAGCTCCTCTGACTTTCAGATCATTCAAGATGGAGAACATTACAGTTTGTTGATTGCCGAAGCTTTTCCTGAAGACTCTGGTACATACTCAGTTACTGCCTCTAACAGCAGCGGGCGTGCCACTTCAACTGCAGAACTACTGGTTCAAGGTAAATTCAACATAACTGAATTTGTGTCAAAGTCTTAATGTTTTGTGTATGTATTGGAATTCCTAATATGGAAGGAAGCATTAAATGGGCTATGCTTTAGAGGGTCAGAGAAATGTTTTACTCTTATTATTCCATCAGCTCATAATAATAATGTTTATAAGATAATATAACCAATGCTAATTAAGGTTTCCAACTGTTGTGCAGGTGAAGAGGAAGCTGTGCCTGCTAAGAAAATTAAGACAGTCGTTTCAACCTCTAAGATTTCACAGGCTCGCCAAACCAGAATTGAAAAGGTAATTAATATTTCCCATTCAAACCCGGGTTCACGCTGTGTTGATCTGTTAATAACTGTGTTTTGTTTCATCCACAGAAAACAGAAGCTCGATTCGAGGCTGTATCCATGCAGATGGAAGTGGAAGGAGGGATTTTGACTCAAATGGCTCACAAGACTCCACCACGTGTGCCGCCCAAACCGACTTCCAGGTCTCCCCCGTCCCTTATGCCTAAAGTTTCAGCTACCCGTCAACAATCACCTTCTCCTGTGAGACACGTGAAGGCACCCACTCCGACACCTGTCAGGTAATGACTCCTTGGATTTTTGGAATCATAAATTTACCATAAGTTGGTGCAGCAGATCGCAATGCCACCTCACAGCTCCAGGGTTTTATCCTCCACATGGATTTCTTTGGTGCTCTTTTTTACTCCCTAAAAACACATGATGGAAGGTAGTTTGGATCCCCTTACTAGCCTTAAGTTTGAGTTCGCGCGTGTGTGTGTGTGTTTGTGCATAGTTCCTCTGTTAAAAACTAGTGTCCTTTCCAGGATTTTTTGCACTTTATTCCTATTGTTCCCAGGTTCCCTGGTCATGACTCTTTCCAGAAAACAGGTTACTGAAAAAGAATGACTGTAAAGTGATAAGGTTTTTATTGTTGTTTAAATAAACTGCATTTCGAGTACTATTGTGGTGGCCAGAGTTAAACTATACAGACTATAAATACTATAAGTACTTGGACAAACGTGTGTTTCAATCAGGTCCCTTATCTCCACTGAAGTGCAACCTTAATGCTTTAGCATACCTGACTGTGCACTAGTGCACAAAGCAAAGACTGTAAAGACATGGTTTAATGAATTTGGTGTGGAAGAACTTGCTTGGCCTGCACAAAGCAATGACCTCAACCCCATCGAGCACCTTTGGGATGAACTGGAGCGGAGATTGCGAGAGCCTGATGTTTATTGTTAATTAAAGGGCATTAATAATGAGGAAAGTATTTTTACCCTAAGAAAACTTTTTTTTTTTTTTTTACAGAACTGTTTCCCCCTCCATGAGACTGTCTGCATCACCCATCAGACCTGTCAAGTCCCCAGTGATATCCCGCAAACAGATTCCACAAGCCACAGAGGTCCTGCCTCCGTGGAAACAAGCGGGCTATGCGTCCGAGTCTAGCTACATAGCCAGCATGGCAGCTAGATCTACGCAGGTGCAAACTACTACCCACATGGAGCAGCGTTGGGAAGGCTCCATAACCATGCAGAAACAAGTCAGCGATGTTCCTGTCAAAGGGGTGAGCAAGTTAATTAATTTAAATATGAGCTGAATCGATTTCCATGCTTGTTGAGAAGAGGATTTGGTTCTGACACATATTGTGTTATAATCTCTACTTATTGCCCAGGTGTAAACTCTTGCCCGACTGTAAGGTGCCTGTGTCTTTAGTACTGTATATGAAGTGATGCAGTAATATATGTCTTCTTAAAATGCTAAAGGAAACATGAAAAAACCTGCCTTGAATTTTGTTTTGCATCCTAATTTTACTTGCATGTGAAAAAGGAACAGCAAAGCACGGATGACAAATCTGTTGCTGTTGCCACTGTGGTGGCAGCAGTGGACCAGGCTCGTAGTCGCAAGTCTTTTGCTGGCTCAGCAGAGCCTCACGGTGTAGAGAGCACATCTTCTACTACTACTACTTCTACTGTTCTTCCTGCACCTCCAGCTGAGCAGGTAGTTTGGTCATTCAGTGACATGGTCTTCCATCCAAACCTTTAATTCACTTCCATCTCAGTGCCTCCGCTGACTTCCATGAACTCAAATTTCATCTTCCCTTCCCAAGCTGTTAATAACATTTTCTTCATTACCTGTTTGACATTCATATTTCTTGTCCCCATTGAGATCTTTTGGAATCACAAAACCCATGAAGACTAATTTTAAGAATGACTATACTTCACTATTAAATTATAAAATGTTTAATATATACAGTATGTGACAGATATCCATATTTGATACCATCTGCAATGCCACATTCACGTCATCAATTAAAACAATTATTATTTTCCTTGTTGGCAAAACAGATCAAGCATGTTTCATCTGTGACACTTCTTGAGCAGACTAGTGAGAGAGAGTCCATTGGTTCTCTCCCAGAACACACAACAACTGTGGAAACAACCTCTAGCCATTACACATTTGCCTCTCAGGAGCAGGTACCTCATTCAAGTCATCGTCCTTGTGTTCTGAGCACATTCCCTTGCTTGTACTGAGAGCACTTTTTATGAAAGGTTAAAGTGCACCATTTCATCTAACATCACACTGAACAGTTGCTTCATCTTTATTCATGACTGAGTGTGTGTGGTAAAGAAAATTTGATGTTTACACGTTCTTTACACACCTGCATGTCGGGTAGAGTTTCCCTACAATGGATCTGTCTCAGGTTACTTGCAGGTCTTTCCTTGGATTCCAGCCCATTTCTCTTACATAATATTGGCTCAAGTGAAGAACAGTGTTAAGTACAGCATCAATGAGTGAAATGACAACAATATCTCGTGCTTATATTTCTCTGTGCTGTGAAAACAGACAATCCAAAGTAAATATGATGCTAAAAAATTAATAGTAATGTTTCTTTAAAATACATGAAAAATCCCTAATTGTGAATTTGTGTCATTGAAATTTGTTAAATTAAACCAAATTTGAAAAAGTAAATGCAATTATTATACCTAATACTATCCTTGCAGCAATTCTTTGTCAAGATACTAGACTCCTTGTAGATTCCTATTCCAGTCTTGGGCATTTTAAATCCATTGTAGTCTTTTAAATACATTTATAAGCATATTAGGTTTGACAGTGAAGGGAAAATCGCATCATGGTCAATTTAATGCACATATTTTGATTTTTGGTGGTTGTCAAGACACTGCAATGAAACTCATGTTAGATGTTTCTCAAACCATTTGCACAATCAAATTTCCCTGAACTAAACGTTGAAGTACATTTTGCACTTGAGTCACCATCTCTGAATATGGCTATTAGTTCATAGGATGCCTATTACTGTATGTTTTTAAATGATTTAATACTCTGATTCTTGTGCACCCAACTACTAACATCACTGTACAGCAGACGTATGACTCATGGATGGCTGGATGGTGTTTTGAGGACGAACATACATATAATTTCTATCTATGTATTAGATCACAGTTGATACTTGTTATTACCAGGGGGAAGGAAAAAAGGCTGGAGCCGTGGCCAAAGTGCTTGCTGCCGTGGATCAAGCACGTGTACGAAAACCTGTTCATGTTGAAACTCCGTTGGCTGATGAGGAAAAGGACATAAAACAGCAGGCGATGCTAAGTGCTAAGCAACAAGCTGCAAGTAAAATGGAAGTGGTGCAAATTCCTGCCGATATATCCACCACTTCCACCGAGCAGACCATTCATGTCAGCCAGGTTAGAAGTCTTCTGTGACAGGGTTCTTTTGGTCTATGAAGGATGGTGTGTTTTCAATTTATCCATCTGATTTCTGTTGATTCACATTAGATCCAAAGAGCTACTGAGGTTAAGGCCCATGTGGATACTGGCCTTGCCCCATCGCCAGTTCCTCATTTCACAGTTTCAAAAGTTACTGTTCCTAAACCTGATCATAGCTATGAGGTAAGCGCAAGGAATATCAGGCAAGCAGAGGATACCCTTATAGACAAATTATAAATATTTATCCTTAGGATATTCAATCAGACATTTTAGTTCATACAAAGAAATAAAAAGAGGGTAAGTTGATATAGCAAAACATTTTTAGTCATTTTATTCTGCTTGCCTGACGTACAGCTTTAATAAAGTACTACTGATGAATCTTGTATTAGTCCTAACTCTGACACCGTACAAGCTAATACTAAGCCATATACCCGTTCGAAAATAATCCATCATCAATAACATCTGGTAAAATTGTAAAACTGGAATAAGAATTAACCACCATGGTATTATTTCGATTTATGCTCCTTTCACTGTTAATTTCTAACTTCTGTTCAAATGTTTTCCCCATCATCCATTCCATCCCATAATACAAAAGGAATGACCTCTTTCATTCATGACACCGATTTGAAGTGGCTAACCAAAGATACAGTAATCCATGTTGTTTTGAATCATGTCGTGTTGATTCATGCTGCTCTTCTTGGGTTGGCCAGGTCTCAATAGCTGGCTCTGCTATTGCTACGCTGCAGAAAGAGTTATATTCTTCTCATACTGCTCAAAAAATCATCAAACCCGTCAAGCCTCCAACTTATAAAACTGTAGAGACGAGAGTGACTCCAGAAGCCACCCCTCCTCCATTTAGAGATGCCGCTGAGAAATATCAGTTGCATTTCGACACAGAATTTCAGAGACACATAGGTGCTGCATATACAGGGGAATGGGAGACACAGGTTTGTAATTTGGATTGATGCTTGCCAGATAAGCAGATTTTTGCCATTAATCTCACATGTAGTTTGTCACAGTTTTTTTTGGTTATATGTCACTTGTGTGGTCACATATTCAGACTTCAATTTCTTAACCGTGGTTTACTCTACTCGTCCCTACCTGGCTTCATTTTCCTGCCTCATCTACCTGTCTCGTTCTAATCATGTCTCGTTCTGTCAAAATATTTTATCCATCTTTTTCTCCCTTTCCTCCCATCTTCTTTACCATTTAAACTAATCCCCAACTGTTCACTCAGGCCCTAACATATGATCTTGTTGATAAAGGGCTCAAAATCATTTTTTTGTGTTAACCAGGTTGTTGAAACAGCTGCAGTTCCGTCACCCGCCAAGGAGCCAAGTATTCCTCCAACTGTTGTTGCTGTAAGTATTCACTTTTGGTTAATGTAACGTAATGCAGAATTGTAGACTTGCCCTCAAAATTTAAAAAAAAAGAAAAAAAAAAGGGGTTGTAGACTGTTTATTTATTTATTACTTAATTGGTATAGAAAGCATGAGCACAAATACGTTATTTATTTATTTATTTATTTATTTTTCTTACAAAGTTGACACAAAAAGATTCAGGGCAAATCATTTCTTTCAGGGTGTTTTTTATTAGTCTGGTTAAGTTCTGATAAACCACAACAGATAATTAGGCATCTGATTACAGTACAGTAAAACCTTGGATTGTATCTTGGTCTGCAAGTGTTTTGCAAGACTAGCCATTTTAACCTGATAAATGGGCGAGGTTTTGTGGGATTGTGGGTCATCGTCTCCCAAGCTCGGTCTCAGTAAGCACATCTCACTCGTATAGTCAACATCCGTGCACATACATAGTCATAATGTTATAGTAAACAGTATGTACTGTGTGTGCACGTAAAAAGCATTTTTTTAAGTTTGTGTCCAAGTGGTGTTATTGTTTAACAACAATGCCACAACAAATCCTCAAAAGGAAGCAAAAGCAAGTGTCATTAGATAGGTACCATGTTAAAGCTACTCAACAAAAAGGAAACGATATCAGTGATTCCGTTGGTGATGGTGAAAGTCATCCTACAAAATACCCTTCCCTCTCTCTTTCTTTCATCTCCCTCACACCAGCTAAGATTCTTAAACTTCAGGTTAATTTTTTTTTATTTACATTTACATTTTTGACTTTATATTTTGCATTATCATTTTATAATTTTTATATGAATATTTTGATGATGTGGAACAAATCATCTGAGGTTCCCTTATTTGTAATAATTTCTTTGATATACAAGTGCTTTGGATTACAAGCATGTTTCCGGAAAGAATTCTGCCCACTATCCAAGGGTTTATTGTATAAGCTTTTGGAGCTAATATGGAGCTAGGAGTATGCAGTATGGGAGAGCCATGCTTATAACTCGGTGACCGTTTTTTTTTTTTTTTTTTTTGTGATACTTTTGGATAGAGGAGAGGATTCGTAAGCAATACCACACAAGAGAGGGAATGCTGTTGTATTGAAGATCATGCGATATTCAGCCCAACAGCACAACTTTGATTGTGATATTACTTTTTTTTAGTTCCACAAAATCCATTTATCATCAACAAATTATGATTTGTTTCATTTAACCAGTTATTTGGCCATACCAACACATGTCCAGGACAGGTGGAACTAGCATTGAGCTGGAAACAGACAACAACTGACTCTCTAATTAAGTAGATTAATTAGCTAATTGCCAATAAATTTAAATTCTTAACAGTTCTTAAAAGTTGAGATACCCATGACATGAGAAAGATCACAAGTTTCTCTTTGTATTTCCACTTATTCCATTTTAAAATATCAGATAACTTCCAGAGTTTCGTCACAAATAGCGTTACATAGAAAGCTAGTGTACATACATAGCTAGTGTATGTACAGTACAGACCAAAAGTTTGGACACACCTTCTCATTCAAAGAGTTTGAATTTGTATTATGGCAAGAAAAAAGCAGCTAAGTAAAGAAAAACGAGCGTCCATCATTACTTTAAGAAATGAAGGTCAGTCAATCTGAAAAATTGTGAAAACTTTGAAAGTGTCCCCAAGTGCAGTCACAAAAACCATCAAGCGCTACAAAGAAACTGGCTCACAGGCGAGCCATGCATGCCCTTCATCAGGGGTTAGAGAGGGATTTGGGATTTACCCTTGTGTTTAAAGCATGTTAGCACTGTAGCTTGTGTTAGTTGTCAACAAAACAACACAGACGGTTCAGAGTCAATTCATAACGACTTAGAAGCGATTACAAAGGAGACAAAGAGTTGCCTCAAGATAAGAACGTTGCCTCAAGAATCAAGAGAACGTGTTTTCTTGATTAAAGTGTTTTAACGTTCTGTGCATCGTACAAAACCTGCTTTGACCCATGCTGATTAATTGTGGTATAATATGTCTATAGCAGTATCTGAAAAGTTTTTTCCAGGCTGATAATAACTCAAGAGTTCGGCCTCCATGTTGAGACCAACATTAGTTTAGGTATAATGTGAAAAGTAATCTGAGTCAGTCTCTGTCAGCTAATCTGTCCAAACTAAGGGTGACGTGCAAGCCAGGGCTCAGAATACTTTCTTTTTCAAAATGCTGGTTACAAAGAAATTCAGAATTCAACTGTGCGTTTTATTTAAATTTGATCTCTTTTAAAGAACAATAAACATCAATTTAAGTGTGAGTGGAATTATAAAGGGACACACTATGCCCACCATATTTTATTTTTAATCTGGTTCACTTGTCCCTTTATCATACTGTCCTCACTCAGTGACAGTTTTCCACCATGGCGTGTAGTGTATGTATGTATTAGTCCATGTAACGCCTATGAAGCACATGAATGCAATTATTTCTTCAAAGTCAAATACATGAAAGTAACCACACTTAATTATTATTGAACAGCAATTTCATTTTGATTTACTTATTCAACCTGGATTAAACATAACAATATTACATCAATTAGCCATAACATTTCAGTGCAAAACATTAAGCACAATATTGTGTAGGTTCCTCTTGAGCCATCTTGGCCTTTGGTCAGCCTCGTGCATGGGTGGGCTTCCGCTGCCCATGATCCTGTCACCAGTTTGCTGGTATATATTTGATAATCGGTGTTAATGTGTTAATGTTATGGCTGATCAGTGTATTCATATGAATCTACATTTTGGTGTATATTGATTTTTATCATTAGGAGCCCTGGCTAAGCAGAGTTTGTTTGTGTTGTGTTTATCAGGGTTTGAAGGACCTGACTGTAACTGAGGGAGAGTCCGTGACCCTGGAGTGCCAGATCTCAGGTCACCCCACACCAAGCATCATCTGGTTCAGAGAGGACTACAGGATTGAGAGCTCCATAGACTTCCAGATCACATATGAGAAAGGATATGCCCATTTGGTGATCCGTGAGGCTTTTGCTGAGGATAGCGGACGTTTTACTTGTACTGCTACTAATGAGGCTGGAACTATCAGCACCTCCTGCTACCTGCTTGTTAAAGGTCTCATATTATTATCATTTAATGGAACATCATGCAGTTTGTTATTTTATTCACTGTAGTGTATTTACACTCTAGAAGCCAAATTAAATACAGTTCTTTTAGATCTCTATAGTTCTTTTAGAGTGAAATTCTCACATTTCTCGAATTTCAGTGGTCGAGGAGATTGAGACCCACGCAGAGATTTCTGTGGAGAAACAGTAAGTAACTTAAATGCTTCATATAATGATTGCCATAAACACTTTATGAATATTTGAAGCCAATAATGGGAATTTTTAAATTCAGGCTTGTTATTGAGACAAAAGAAGCGCCAACAGCCGAAGTCACAGCTGTCCCTGAGCCTGCGGAACTTGGAGCAGGTGCAGCTCCATTCTTTGTGAAGAAACCGTTTTCACAGAAACTTGTGGAAGGTGGCAGTGTGGTGTTCGCTTGCCAGATTGGAGGCAGCCCCAAACCTCACATCTACTGGAGGAAGAATGGAGTCCTGCTGACATCAGGATACAGGTATTTTCAAGTCACAACAACTAAAATCATTAATTTTTCTAGAATAGAAATGCAAATTTATATCTATCCTCCTAATCTTTAGATATCGCGTAAGTTACAATAAGGACACAGGAGAATGCAAACTGGAAATCTCCATGACATTTGCTGATGATGCTGGAGAGTATACTATCTCTGCCAAGAACCAGCACGGAGAGGTATCTGCCTCTACAAGACTTCTTGAGGAAGGTCAGTAATTGAAAAAAACAAATTATTATTATTATTTTCCAATAACAGCACATGCCATAGTCTCATACCACTGCAATTTGTTTGTCAATGATATGTTTATAGTTTAATATTGTGTATTGTCCCTGAATTAATTCCCATTATCGCTCATGCTATGGAAGCCAAATTTAAACAGCCCCCAAATTATATATCCATATGGGATTTGCCTGTGCTTTGTAGCATTCCTTTGAATTTTTCAGTTCCCCTCCCTTCCAGTTCCTGATTGTTGTCTCCAAATTGCTGTATGATGAGGTGTATAATTGTGTGTGACATCTCTGTCCTTTTATGGGTTCGCACCTCATTCAGGAATAAGATTTTTTGTTAAGAATCTGCCCTAAATGTCCCCGTTACTAAAGAAACTATAATTTATTAACTGTGCACATTAATATGCATGAACCTTGTGTCCAATCGGAATTGAGCATTCACCAGTGCTATGGGATAAAATGTTAATAACTCTGTTAATATTAACACTACAGAAACACATGTAAACAGATTACAAAGTCTTACCTGAATGTGCTGTTTTACAGAGGAATATGAAGCTTATATGAAAACAATGGAAATGACGTACAAAACAGAAGTGACCACTACAGTGGGGCTGGAGCCCAAAGTGGCAGACATGCCCCCTGTGGCTCAACGAATGCCATTCATAACAGAGAAGGTAAATAATAATAATAATAATAAAAGCAATCAGAATAATAATTTATGCATGCATATAACTGCTGCCGATAATCAAAAAACTAATGAGTCTGTTTTATTATCAGGAATTCCAAATATCTGCTATTGAGCAGAAAATCATTCAAGAGATTGAGGTCAGTATCCTAAAGGTTACATATCGTGAACTGGTGATTGAGGATAGGGAAGAAATGCTGTTGAGTGCAGCTGAACATGAGGCAGTAGTATCCACTTTCAGCACACGTGTCAAAAGCTACAGAATCATGGAGGGAATGGGCGTGACCTTCCACTGCAAAATGGAAGGAAACCCCTTGCCAAAGGTACTGGTTAATACTACTATTTCGCACTAATAATAATAACATAATGGGTCAAGCTAAAATATTTTAGCCTGCTTACATTTTTTTTGGTCAACCATAGTAGCATTGTGTGTTCAAAACATAACCTTAAAGGCTGTAAAAAGGCATTAAAGAATGACATCAACAATCCTCTCTATTAGATTGCTTGGTACAAAGATGGCAAGCGAATCAAGCATGGAGGTCGTTATCAGATGGAGGTTCTTCAGGATGGTAGAGCCTCTTTGCGTCTTCCTGTGGTGCTGCCAGAAGATGAGGGAGTCTACACAGCATTAGCTTGTAACATGAAGGGCAATGCTGTCAGCTCCGGAAAACTCTATGTGGAGTCTACAGCTGCTGCTCAACCTTTTTATCCTCAAACAGAAGCTATGAAGAGAGTACAGTAAGTATTTCTTTTCATAACCTTGGAATTTATGGCATGTTGTAGCGCACAGCTCTTGTTCGCATATCACCAGGTTGTATTAAAGTACTTGTCATAGTATGCAGCCAAGTTTATAGTGACAACAATTTCACAAGTTTTCATATGGAGATGATTATTCAATGTTCATGGAAGGAGTCTCGAGGATTGTTATATGAAAATGGCAACAGAAATGTAAATATGAATACACCGCGTATATTGTAAACGGTAAATAAAAAGATTAGGACAGACAGTTTTCCTAAAGGAAAATATACAGAACATTGTAGTTAAAGTAACTACCCATTTGCTTCCTATAATAAAATGCCTCATATTGCTAATTTAAACTAAACAACAAAATATGCATTTGTCTGACTTTTATTCATTAATATTGCAGGTCAGAATCCCCTATGTCTGCACGCTCCATTAGCTTCTCCCCTGGACGTTCCCCTGCCCGCTCTGTTAGCCGTTCTCCTGCTCGCAGACTGGATGAGACTGATGAGACACAGCTGGAAAGGCTGTACAAACCTGTATTTGTCATGAAACCGTCATCCTTCAGGTGTGCTGAAGGACAGACTGCAAGATTTGATTTGAAAGTTGTTGGAAGGCCCATGCCTGAAACTTACTGGTTCCATAATGGTAAGTAAAGTAAAATAGGATGCATGTGTATTTTATGTAGAAATGCACTTTTCCATCGTTCAGGTTGTTTTTTAAAATTATTATTTAATTTTAATACGAGCACACAATGAGACTTACAGTAGGACTCATGCTTACTGTTCTTGGGTTTTTAAACAATATTCTATACCATACTATAAAGACATTTGGAATTTTTAATGTTGATCATAATATCATTCATTTTTTTAAAAACCAATATATAATCTTAACCATCGGTGGCGTAGAGTTACCTTATGCACAATAATGACTTTCTGTCCCCCCCTCATCAGCCTGTGGTTTTTGACTCTTGTGACATTAATAGAACAAATATGCATCGTGCCATGTTATCTAGAAACTGCTAAACCCTCCATTGAGAAAAATGTTGGAAAACCAACATATCCATATTTCAGAAACTGTCAATAATTTGAACCTTCGTTATGTCTTTAAAGGGCAACAAGTGGTGAATGATTACACTCACAAGATAGTGGTGAAGGAAGATGGAACACAGTCAATGATTGTGGTGCCAGCTATGCCCCATGACTCTGGAGAATGGACAGTTGTTGCTCAGAATCGGGCTGGAAAAACAACTGTTTCTATGACTCTAACTGTAGAAGGTAATTTTCCTCCTCTATACTCACCACTATATACTGTATAATAGTCCTATAATCACTATATCATTGTATGAGCTAATACCTGTCTGTATCCTATAGCTAAGGAAAACTTGATTAGACCACAGTTCATTGAAAAACTAAAGAATGTCAGTGTCAAGGAAGGAACCTTGGTTGAGCTAGCTGTCAAAGCCATTGGAAACCCACTCCCTGACATTGTCTGGCTGAAAAACAGTGACATAGTCTCTCCTCATAAGTACCCAAATGTTAGGTGAGTATTCTAAATTAGATTGTTGTGATGAAAAGATTATTCCATATAGTTTAGTATAATTTTTACAGTTTAAAAGAGAATATTTTCAAATATGGAAAGACTGAATTGCTGTCATTTTCAGGATTGAGGGAACCAAGGGAGAAGCACGTTTCAAAATTCCACAAACTACCGGTTCTGATAGTGCATGGTACACAGCTACAGCAATTAATAAAGCTGGACGGGATACCACTCGCTGCCGTGTTAACGTTGAGGTGGAGTACACTGAACCTGAACCAGAAAGAAAACTCATTATTCCTAAGGGAACTTACAAAGCTAAGGAAATTGCCGCACCTGAATTGGAGCCACTTCATCTCCGCTATGGTCAGGAACAATGGGAGGAGGGTGACCTTTACGACAAGGAGAAGCAGCAGAAGCCTCACTTCAAAAAGAAACTGACCTCAGTAAGACTCAAGCGTTTTGGTCCTGTACATTTTGAATGCAGACTCACCCCTATTGGTGACCCCACAATGGTTGTTGAGTGGCTGCATGATGGCAAGCCCCTGGAAGCTGCCAACAGACTACGTATGATTAATGAATTTGGCTATTGCAGTCTGGACTATGAAGTTGCATATTCCAGAGACAGTGGTGTCATCACATGCAGAGCTACCAACAAATTTGGTGTTGACCAGACCTCAGCCACCCTGATTGTGAAAGATGAGAAGAGCCTTGTTGAGGAAAGCCAGTTGCCTGAGGGTAGGAGAGGGCCAAGACTTGATGAATTAGAGCGTATTGCTCATGAGGGAGCTCCTGCTGGAGTTACTGGAGATGAAATCGCTGAAAAAACTAAGCCTGAGATTGTCCTGCTTCCAGAGCCCATTAGAGTACTGGAGGGAGAAACTGCTAAATTCCGTTGTAGAGTAACTGGATACCCAACACCAAAAGTCAACTGGTACCTGAATGGACAACTTATTCGTAAGAGCAAAAGATTTAGGCTACAGTTTGACGGCATTCACTACCTTGAGGTTGTGGACTGCAAATCATACGATTCAGGAGATGTCAAAGTATTGGCGGAAAACCCGGAAGGCATTGCAGAAAACACTGTGAAGCTAGAGATCAAACAAAAAGAGGATTTCAGGACAATCCTGCGGCGTGCTCCTGAGATTAAGGCTCCTGAAGGCCCTGGCCCTGAGCATGGCAGAGTATCTTTTGATGTTGTTAAAGTAGATAAACCTGCTGAGCCCACACAAGCCAAAGAGGTCATCAAGTTGAGGAGGGCTGAGAGGGTTGTTCATGAGAGGTCTACGGAAGAGACAGAGGAATTAAGAAGCAAATTCAAACGCAGAACTGAAGAAGGCTACTATGAAGCCATTTCCTCTGTGGAATTTAAATCTCGCAAGAAAGATGAGTCCTACGAAGACATGCTGCGGAAGAGAAAGGAGGAGCTTCTGCACTGGACTAAGGAAATACCTGAATCGGAGAGGAAAAGGATGGAAGAGGAACAAAAACTTACCATTCCTACCATCAAGCCTGAAAAAATAACTCTCTCCCCCAGCATGGAGGCACCAAAGATCTTCGAACGTATTCAGAGTCAGACCGTCACTCTGGGTGATGAAGTGCATTTCCGTTGCAGAGTTGTTGGTAAACCAGATCCAGAATGCCAATGGTTTAAGAATGGAATCTTGCTGGAAAAATCTGAACGAATTTATTGGTACTGGCCTGAGGACAATGTCTGTGAACTAGTTGTTAAAGACGTCTCAGCTGAAGACTCTGCTAGCATTATGGTCAAAGCTATTAATGTTGCAGGAGAGACTTCAAGTCATGCCTTCTTGCTGGTGCAAGGTTAGTATTATGATTAAAATTTCTCTATTATATTACATATTGAATCATTACTTACTGTTGTACTCAATATCAGAATGGTTGCGATGCCTTCGGAACTACACCGTCAGGCCTACAAACGCATCACAGCCATGCTGATATTCATTAAAACACCAATCTCTCACTTCTTTACACCAATCTCTCTCTTCTTTAGCCAAGCAAGTCATAAGCTTCACACAGAAAATCGAGGATTTATATGCCAAAGAAAAGGACAACATGGTAACCTTTGAATGTGAAACAAACGAGCCTTTCATCAAAGTTAAATGGCTGAAGAACAATGTTGAGATTTTCTCTGGGGATAAATACAGGATGCACTCTGACAGAAAAGTGCATTTCCTATCTGTCCTTATTATCGGCATGGATGACGATGCTGAATACACTTGTGCACTTGTTGAGGATGACAACATAAGAACATCAGCCAGACTTCATGTTGAAGGTTTGCATAATGACTATGTATTTGTTCCATATTTCTGTTCCTCTATCTGATCACACAGGGCATAATGACATGTAGAAAAGCTGTTTTTCTAACTAATATGGTATAATGTGTAGGTGCACCACTTGAAATTGTGAAGGAATTGGAGAGTGTTGAAGTTCCAGAGTCACTTTCAGGGGAGTTTGAGTGCGTGTTGTCTCGTGAGGATGCTGAAGGCACCTGGTACTTTGAAAACAAAGAGATCACCCAAGGCATGAAATATGTCATTACCTCCCGCCGTGGAAGACACAGTCTGTGTGTTAAGGATGTGAAGAAAGAGGACCAAGGCAAATACACTTTCATAACGGGCGATCTGAAGACAAGTGCTTCCCTGAAGATGAAATGTAAGTTAATGTACATATGATATACCTTAGATTTGATCTGTGCCTTACATGTCTGATACTTTGGATGATTTATGTTATGGATTTATATCCTATCTTTTCTTCCCTCAGTGCGCCCAATTACGCTGATGCAAGGCCTTTCTGACTTAACTGTCTGTGAAGGTGATATTGCTCAGCTGGAGGTACGATTCTCACAGGAGAATGTGGAAGGACATTGGGAAAAGGATGGTCACAAAATCTCTGCCACTGATAGGATCCACATTGTTATTGACAAACAAATACACAAGTTGCTGGTTGAAAACGCCACCAAAGAAGATGCTGGAGCGTACTCCTTTCATGTTCCAGCACATCTCATTTCCACTACAGGAAAGCTAACTGTTCAAAGTAAGCTCATGCTAGAACACTTTTCACTTTTTTGTCTATTTGAATGTAATCTACCTCACTGGGTGCGTCTCATTTCTTCTCACCACCTAATTTCATTTCCTTGCTCCTGAGCAACTTCCTCTATGGAAGAATGAAAACAAGGTTAGGTTGGGTGGAGGACAAACTTCTTGCTCAAATAAGACATCCTCAGTCACTCAAATCATTTTAAAGCCACTTTAATGAACATCTTTAGAGAAGTCCTCACTCACGCGTTTTGTAAACACCCATCTTTAAGTTTTCAATATCCTGCTTAATTTCACTTTTTTTTTAATCATTATTGTTTGACATATCTATTATTAATCTTTAATCTTCCTTTATCATTTTCAGCTATTGGTATTGTAATACCCCTAAAGGATGTCAGCACAATTGAAGGCACAAAAGCTGTGCTGGAAGCCAAAATTTCAGCTACTGATGTGAGCTCAGTGAAGTGGTACCATAATGAGAAGCTACTGACTGCTAGTGAAAGAGTCCAGGTTGTGGCTAAGGGCTCCAAGCAACGACTAGTACTGAACCGGGCATATGCTTCTGATGAAGGACAATATAAACTTGTTGTTGGCAGAGTTGATACATCATGCACGCTAACTGTTGAGAGTAAGTCTATAAACAGTGTATATAAAGGAATATGCTGATGATTAATCTAATACAATGCTAAAGCTTTAATGCTTATAAAATGCTTCAAAGGTAGACAAGCTAGGAAATTTTTGCAGTAACTCTATTATGGAAGTAGTGCTGTGGATTTGACTTTTCTTTTAACTTGATTTCAGAGATCAGTATCTTAAAGCATATGGAGGATCGTGTGTGCACTGAAACCCAGACTGTCACATTTGAGGTTGAGCTGTCTCACTCTGGCATTGATGCTCTCTGGACATTTAAGGGTCAACCTCTGAAGGCTGGTCCCAAGTGCAAAATTGATTCTAAGGGCAAAAAGTACACTCTTACTGTTCTCAATGCCATGAAAGATGAGGAGGGCCCTTACGTGTTTGCAGCTGGCGAAAAGACGTCAAGCGCCAAACTTACAGTATCAGGTGCAATATTGTTATGCTTTGGTTCAATCTGAGTATCATCATTTCAGTCTGAAACGCAGAAATTTCTATAGCAGTATAGTCAAAAAAGTCGTGCTTTATTCTGTTCAAATAGGTGGTGCTATAAACAAACCTCTTCAGGATGTGACTGTCGCAGAGTCCCAGACAGCTGTTTTAGAGTGTGAGGTTGCAAGTGCATCTGCGGAAGGAAAATGGCTTAAAGATGGAGAACCTGTTTACTTCACTGACAACGTCAAGAGTGAAGAGATTGGTGTTGTAAGACGTCTAGTCATTGGCATCTCAAGAAAACAGGATGTTGGAGAGTATACGTACCAGGTGGCAAACTCTAAGACCTCAGCTAACCTCAAAGTTGAAGGTATACTATTTGCGTTTTATAAAGTGCCAAGTTACAACATGATCACATATCGAGCACAGCAAAGTAATGAACCCCTTCTTATGTTATAACAGCTGTAAAGGTTAAGAAGACACTAAAGAACCAAACGGTCACTGAGACCCAAGATGCCGTGTTTAGTATTGAACTCACTCATTTAGATGTGAAAGGGTCCCAGTGGATCAAGAATGGAGTTGAACTTCTTCCAAGTGATAAATATGAAATCACAGTAGATGGCATGGTTCACTCGCTGAAGATCAAAAATTGCAACACCCAGGATGAATCTGTTTATGGGTTTAAACTGGGACAACTAACTGCTAATGCAAGACTCAATGTTGAGAGTAAGTTTGAAAATAAATGTTACTTAAATATGGTTATTGTGAAGAAGAACCTTATCTATAATCACTGTTTAATTATTTTTTTAGCAATTAAAATTTTGAAGAAGCCAAAAGATGTGACTGCGCTGCTCAGTTCTACTGCTTCCTTTGAGTTAAGCGTATCCCACGATAATGTTCCTGTTAAATGGATGTTCAAGAACCAAGAGCTCAAGCCGAGTGCAAATGTCCAAATCCTTACAGAAAGGAAAGCTCACAAGCTGGTCATTTCGAATGTTGAACAAAACATGGAAGGAGAATACACAGCTGTCATTGGACATGTGCAGTGCAGCGCATTTTTACATGTCGAGTGTAAGTATACTAGCTGCATGTGTATTTATGCATTTACTTTGAACAGATCAGTAATTGGTTGGATTTTTCCTTTTAGCTTTGAGGGTCACAAAGCCCATGAAGAATATCGAGATTCCAGAGACACAGGTGGCCACATTTGAATGTGAAGTTTCCCATTTTAATGTCCCATCAACATGGCTGAAAAATGGAGTTGAGATTGAAATGAGTGAGAAGTTCAGAATTGTGGTGCAGGGCAAGCTGCATCAACTGAAGATCATGAATACCAGCAGGGATGATACAGCAGAATACACATTCGTCTGTGGAAATGACAAAGTCTCAGCCACCCTGACTGTTAGCCGTAAGTTTTTATTTATTTATTTATTTATTTATTTATTTATTTATTTATTTTTGACATTTACTGGATGAAACATGATGGATAGTGCCCATGAGCTCAATCCAGAGCTCAGGTTACATTTCATTTCAAATGACCAACATACACTATATGGACAAAAGTATTTTGCCGATCTTGCAATGACGTTATATCCAAATACATATACTTCAATTTGGAGTTGGTCCCCCTTCGCAGCTATAAGAGCTTAAGACTTGGAAGGCAATGTTTCTGTGGGAATTCGTGCCCATTCATTCTGTATAGCATTTATGAGGTCAAGGCACTGATGTTGGATGAGAAGGCCTGGGTCGCAATTTCTGTCCCAGTTCATCCCAAAGGTGCCCGATGGGGTTGAGGTCAAGGGCTCTGTGCAGGCCAGTCAAGTTCTTCTACACTGAACTCACCATGACTTTATAATCCTTGCTTTGTACACTGGGGCACAGTAATGTTGTTATAGAAAAGAGCTTTCCCCAAACTGTTCTCACAAAGTTGGATGCATAGAATTGTCTTGGTAGGCTGAATCATTAAGATTTCCCTTCAGTCAGGATAAGGGGCCTGTTTGAATCACCTGAATTGTGAACCCAAATACGTTTGCCAATATGGCGTATAGGAATGTTCTGCTATGGACTGGCAGGCCATACAGGATATATTACTACCTCACACATCCTGACCAGGACAATTTGGGAAGATGAATGAATATTAATCATAAAAATGTAAGGTTCTGATTTCTTTTATTGTTTCCTTTTAAAGCTATTCTCATCACATCCATGCTCAAAGATCTCAATGCTCAAGAGAAGGACACCATTACATTTGAAGTGACTGTTAATTATGAAGGCATCACCTACAAATGGTTGAAGAATGGTGTAGAGATTCGATCCACTGACAGATGCCAGACTCGTTCGAGACAGTTCACTCACACTCTCACCATCCGTAATGTTCATTTTGGCGATAGTGCTGATTACAAGTTTGTGGCAGGATCTGCTGCGACATCAGCAAAACTGTTCGTTGAAGGTGAGTTTTTCCTTAATCTTTACAATAATTTATATAACTCTACATTGCAAGAAACTAACTTGGTAATATGTGTATTTTTTTTCTTCTGTTCTGTAGCTCGTGTCATTGAGTTCACAAAACACATCAAAGATATCAAGGTGACTGAAAAGAAAAAGGCCATATTTGAATGTGAGCTCTCAGAGCCCAATGTCCAAGTCACATGGATGAAAAATGGGCAAGAACTTGAGATAACCGAAAGGTGCTGTTATAATAATGTTTATTATTATATTGCGCTTTAAATCATTTTCTATTTCTTTTGATTTTATTAAGTGTTCTAAATCAAATTTGTATGAAACCCCTTCAGGTTCAAGGTTTCCACAGACAAATACATTCAACGATTAATGATACAGACTGTTCGCATGTCTGATGCTGGTGAATACTCAGTAGTTGCTGGCTCAAGTATGTCCAAAGCTCAACTCACAGTAGAGGGCAAAGATGTCCGCATTACTGAACCTGTTGAGAAAGAGATAACGGTAATCATTCATATACTGTACAAACACTTTCATAAACACTTTAATCACTTTCATGCATATTTGCACCTCCACCCTCGGATATTTCTATTTAAATCCCACTTCATCTCCACACTAAAGTTTCTATGTTTTTCTATATTTGTACAGAAAATCTTTTTTTCCCCCATATTTATACAGCTAGGTTTTTCTTTATATTGTGCATTTATACAACTAGGTTTTTCTTATATTTTCTTATATTTTATATTCGGTCTTATCTTCTATAGATATATATTTTTTGCTTAGCTAAAGTTATTTTCTATGTTTTATTTTATTCGATATTTATTTCCTATTAATAATCTTTTCTTTTTTTTTTTTAAGTCACAGGCGGTCATTTAAGCATTTCACTGCATATCAGTCTGTGTATGACTCTGTATGTGACAAATAGAATTTGAATTTATTCCAATTCTGAACTGCCAACTAACATGATTTCATCATCATAACTTAACATGTACTATATATATATATATATATATATATATATATAGTTTCCTCCGTTCACTAAGTGTTCAGAAATGCAATTTCCCTCTGGGTTAATAAAGATTTATCTTATCTTATCTTAACCTACATGAATGTCTTTTTTTCAGGTTCTTGAGAGGCAGAGAGCTACTTTGGAATTTGAAGTTAATGAGGATGACATTGAAGGACGCTGGCTCAGAAACGGTGCTGAAATTCAATTAACAGTTGATAAGCGTTATAACTATGTAACCATTAGGAAAATTCATCGCTTGACAATCACTGAAACATGGAGGAGCGATGCTGGGGAATACACTTTTATTGCTGGAAAGAACAGGAGTGTGGTGACACTGCATGTCAATAGTGAGTGTTTCTGTTCCAACATTTTATTTAATTTTGGATGATTTAATCAGTTAACTGTACCAATCTTATTGTGCAAGTTTGCTCCTTCTTACTAATGGTTATTCTCTTGTTCATCAGTTCCTGAGCCTCCTCAGATCATCAGGCATATGGAGCCTTTGTCTGTTGAGGCTGGTAAACCTGCACGCTTCACGGTGGAAGTGACTGGCATCCCTCAGCCACAGGTCTCCTGGTATAAGAACTCTCAGGCCTTATCTCCTGGATTCAAGTGCAAGTTCCAGAAAGAAGGAAATGAACATACTCTGCTGCTCATCGAAGTCTTCCCAGAGGATGCAGCTTTGTACAACTGTGAGGCGAGAAATGACTATGGGCAGGCCACCAGCTCTGCTTCATTGGACGTGGAAGGTAAATATTAAAATAGCAGGTTAAGAGGTGCACCGATCAAACTGGAAAATACAGCATACTGTATAAGATATGTCCATATAAATGATGTACAAAACAAGCCTAGAGCTTAACTGATATCTATAAAAAAAAGTCAAGTATTTCCTTTTTCTTTAATTAACATTGATGCATGTTCTTACATAGTTCCAGAGGTTGTTTCACCTGACACTGGAGCACCTTTATCACCACCTGTGATTATATCCCCAATACAACACACCTCTGCCGCTGAAGGCGGATCTGCCAGATTTCAGTGCAGGGTCTCTGGAGAAGGTAAGCCTGCGTCTGAACTGTCTGAAAAATGGCACTCTCATTTAATACAGTATGTACACTTTAATTGCGTTAAGTCTTTAAAGCAATTGTGGGATTTATTTTTTTGTTTTTTATGCTCTCTTTAGATCTGACAATTACCTGGTTCTCCAAAGATAAAGAGATCAAACAGTCAAACTTCTTCAGAATGTCTCAGTTCGACGACTGCTGCCAGCTGGAGATCGCCAGAGTTTATTCAGAAGACGAGGGAGAGTACACCTGTGTTGCTCGCAATGCTGCTGGAATGGTTTCTTGCTCCGCAGTGCTTAAACTGGAAGGTGAGTGCTTGATAGTACAATTGCAATCAGGCACCCGATGTATGTTTGGGGAATTCTACGTAACCAATATTTGCATTTGCAAATTATCTAGTGCAGTGGTTTACATTAGTAAGCTTTGGTTGTTTAGCTATGCCATTCATTTTGGACCTATATTGGGCACACCTCTCAAGGCCAGAGAAAACTTGAAAAAGTTTGTAAAATGTTAGGTATGTACTGTATAATTGCTGAAGACCAATCAATGCCTTCTCACAGGGAAAACACAAATCACTGACATAACATCACAGGAGTTTCAGCGGCATGCCATCTCCAGTCTCTCTACAAGCAGTAAGAGTGTAAAGAAGGAGCCAGTTGGTCAGAAGCCCACATTTATTCAACCTCTTGTAAGCTGCACTGTGCCTCATGGGGAAGTGGCCAGGTTTTACGCCTGTGTCTCTGGCATCCCAAAACCAGAGATAAGTTGGTTTCATGGCCAGGAACTTGTAAAGTCAAACAAAAATACTGTCTTTCATTTTGATGAAATGACAAACACTGCGACATTAATCATAGTTGATGCTTTCTCTGAGCATGCTGGAGAGTACACTTGCAAAGCAACCAATTCTGCAGGAGAGTCTGTTTGTACAGCAACCCTTACAGTATCCACAGAAGGTAATGCACATAAGATTAGCTTGTCATCTTCAAATAACGCACCCTGATTAACTGCAAGTGAACACTTTTTCCTCGACTGGATCTTGTCACCATATGTGAGATTCTTCAGGCACTCTTACTAACTTCACAAAATGAAACATTTTCAATAGAATAAAGCTTGTGGTTGTCACTAGCCAATGCTAGATAGTAAACTGACATCTTCAAGGTGTGATCAACTCTTCTTATTTAATATTGTTGCCAACTGTTCTGTAATTCCACGAGTTAGCTTTACTGTAGCATTACTATTTGCCTAACATCTTCCTTTGTATTGCTCAGATGAAACGCTTAAGGATCATTCTAATAAGAGTATGTCAAGGACTGAAAAAATTCTTTCAAAAATGACCAGTATCCAAAGGCCAAGTCTTGATGAATTAAAACCAACTCCACATGAAGGACCAGTGGATATGCAAGATCAAGACCAAGTTCTGCCAGTTGATAGTTTGATTTTAGCTAAAACCACACTTGAAAGCTCAAGCAGACAATCACAAGGTTTGGAAGACCGAAATATTCAATCATGTGATTCCACTCTCTCTGAAATCTCTCCAGAGAAATCTTCTTTGACATGGTCAGATGAAAAAACGGTTAAGCATCCACCTTTTGAAGTGTCAGGAACGAAGACTGCTGAAGTTCATAAAGAGTTCACAATACTACCCACACCTACTTTTAAAAATGTTACTGACATGATTATATTAAGAGACCAACGTGTATCTGTTGAACTCAACCGAAACCTATCAACAACCACTCCTCTTTTCTATAAAACACCATGTGAGACATCATCATCTTCAATAGATGATGTGAAAGTTGATAGTGCTACAGAATCATCAGACTCTTTTAGAAGGTTAAGGAAGAGTAGTATTATTGGTTGTCATGAAGAAGTCCCTTTATCTCATTCCACCACAGTCACTGAGACATTGGATGCAGATTTAATTCAGTCACAGATTTTACTTGATCAAACACAAACAAAGCGATCTCCCAAGTTTTCTACGTCGGCTTATGTACATGAAGATTCAGTGGATGCTCAACAAGATCAAGAAAGTAGCACAGTGCCATTTAAAATCACATCTGATAGAGTGACAAAGAAAACAGTAAAAAGTGTTGACATTCAGCAAAAAACACTTTCTTCCAGAGAGGGAATAACTGAGACTCTTCAAACGACTTTACCTGACCCTACTGTCTATATTAAGGAAAGAGAGACACTTTTAAGAAAAGACCACACTCAAGACCCAGAGGCGCCGCAAGATCAAAAGCTGTCAAGTGATTCCTCAATCTTTGACAAATCGTCCATTGTAAGACATGTTGACATTCAGAAACCATTAAGTCTGTCTCACAGGTCAAGTAAGAACATTGCTATCAGCACTCATGAAGATGTCAGTTTACCAAATGCCGCTGCTCTTACTCACGTCACGGACATGACTTCAGCACAAGAACAAGCACATTTGGTTGTCGACTCTAAACAAGATCATGGCCCGCCGTATGATGTTCTTATTGCAGACAAAGCTCCAAGCATTATGATTGATTCTCATGAAGAGGAGCATTTATCTGGCCCAAGCACTACAAAATTCCCGGCATTTTCTGCAGATGATATTAAGCCAGTTTTGGACAAAACTACCATGAGCATCTTTACAAGCTCTAAAAAGTTGCCAGCCTCATCCACAAGTGCTAATGTCCTTGTAGAGAAAAAATATGCTAAATCTGAAATATCAAAAGCTCAAATAGAAGCAGATGATGTGTGTAGTATCTCACATTTGTCCAAAACCTCTCATTTCACCTCGCCATATCCTCTTGAAACAAGTGGTCAGTTTAGTAATGAAAGTTTAGATAATGTTTTCACAAAGACCAGTCTGCAAACTCAGGGCTTTAGTGACCACAAACGTATTTTACCTGGATATCCCCTGCTAGGAAACCATGATCAAACTGAAACCCAGTCAAAACCCACACTTTTTGAATTCACACCTGAGAGAACTTTACAGACTAGTGCTGAACTTCAGCAGCAATCCAACACTTCTGATGAGCCAAGCGTTCGTCTTACTCATTCACCTGAGTTCACAATACCTGAATCACGTACCAATATCACAAATATACTTATAGCAAGGGAAGGTTTGGAGACTCGGCAAGATAAAAAGCCTGCAAATTTTCAGGAACCACGTGAGAAATCTGTTACATGGACAACATCAGTTGTAGGAAGTGCTGAACTAAAGCTACCACTGGTTCTTTCTAGTGCATCAAGTACAAGTACTTCTGTTGAGACTCGTGAAGACATTACTTTATCACATCCCACCGCTCTTACTCATGTCGCAGATATACCTTCAGAAACAGAACAAACTAATTTTCACGCAGAGGCAGAGCAAGACAAAAATGAGCAACAAGGTTGTCTTATTTCAGATGTAAATATTGGACAGGATCTGAAACCATCCACACCTTTTGGAAAGTCAAGAACGAATGTTATTTCTTCTAGGGAAGAATTCTCTTTATCCGATCCTAGAATGATTACAAAGAACAGAGAAGTATTTTTATTAAGAAACCTGAACCAAAAACAAACACAGATGCTGGACTCGAACTTCTCTACCAGTTCTGATGACACTGAATCCTTTCTAGCAACACGTTCCAATGTCTTTGTGCAAAAAGAAAGTACCGCATCTTCAGTGGAAGAAGCTAAAAAGAATGTAGATGTGGTTCCTATTGAAACATCCTTGAAACAAATTAGCCTTGAAAGTGCAGATGTAGTTTGTGAAAGCTCAAAAAAGTCTAGACAGGCCACTGAAAGGTTTGATTATTATAAACACACAAGGCATGATCATCCATCACAGAATGAACAAGATAATCAACTGTCAAGTAATATTTCTGCTCTTGAACTCAAAGATGAGATTCCCTCAGGCACACAGTCAGAATCAGTTGTAATAGGTATTGATGTTCAGCCAAAATCAGACTCTTCTGGAAAGCTAAGTGAAGTCCCTATACCAGTCTCCACTCTACATACTGTAACTCTTTCAGGAGATCAACATGTTTTGAAAAAGCTACAAAGTGATTCTCTTTCCTTTGAAAGAACACTTGAGAAATCTTTTATTTGGTCAAAATCAGTTCAACATCCCTTCATGTCTTCCCAAAAGCCAAAAGAGAGCATTACTGACCCACAGAAAATCAGATTTCAAACCCCCATCCTACTTCCAGAGGTCACTGATTTAACAAAAGATCAAGGAGCTGTACCTTTAGAAGACAAGCAAGTTCCTGTGCCCTTAAATGATACCGTTGTCACTGAAACGATGTATGATAGCTCTTCAAAGATGGGGGCAAAATCAGAAGAAGTGCAACAGCCAATCCAATTAGCCATCTGTGAAAAGTCTAGATTGAATATAAAAGCAACTTTACCTGACTCCACTATATCACCAAGCCAAAAGGAACGTATGCTAGATCAAGAGACCAAAATCAAGTACCAGTATCCCTCAGTTACTATACCAGATCACCCAGAAATATCTTCTATACCTCCCAAGAATTTAAAATCAATAAACATCCTGGAGTGCCCACTAGAGCTGTCAACAATGCCATCACCAATTGATGAAGATGAAGAAACTGCTCATGACGAATCCTCTATGAGCCAATATCAATGTGTGGCCCAGAAAGTAATTCATTTAAATGTTAAGAAAAATGAAGTGGCCAAATTTGTCTGTGGTATTAATCCTCAGACACTTTCCAGTGCTGTATGGTATCATAACAATAAAAGACTGACCACTACTGAAAGAATCAAATTCGAACAAAGTGGAAATATTTTATCACTCTTGATATATGATATCCAACCCGAGGACCAGGGGATTTACAGCTGTGTTTTAAAAAATAAAGAGGGCAAGATCCAGACAACATCTGCACAGCTCAACGTTGAAGGTGGATATTTACCATGTGATCACCTCATCCTAAATGACCTCATAAGAAATCATTCACATCATCCTGTGCCATTTTGTGTTTCTGCCCAATCTGAACTGACCTACAGCTTTGTGTATACGTCTTTACTTTTACAAATTACTTTTCAAACTGATCATTTAAATGATTAATCAGTGTCACATATTGTCTTTCTTATCTTGGCCTCATCATTTCATTTCAACCTTCACCCATGTCTCTTATTCCTTTTGCTAAACTGTCACACCCTTTGGATGATCTTATGAGAGTCCCTTAAAGGAAAAGAAATCAGACACCTCTTCAACACAAACAGTAGCCCAATTAAGAGTTTTTTCACCCCCCAAAGTTAAAGTCCAAAAGAAGCTCGACCAGGTCATAACACTGTCCTCTTCTGTATCAAAGAAGCTGAACAGGCGATTGTTCCATTTCGTTGAAACCACCAATCTCTTAAATTTATCTTGGAGTTAGCTACATTTGTACTGTCAAAAGATGGTTTTATGGCCCTCTTAAACCTTGGAAATTAGAAAGCCGGATGGAACTGTGTACAACTCTTAGTGTCAGCTTGGCAGATGCATGTTCTTTGTCCTTTTCACCTCTTGTAGTCATTTGTCTCAGTTTTACCAAACAGATATTTGCTGAAGATGTATGTTGAGAACCTGCAATGGAATATCATTTTTCATATTCTCATGTCTTGATATTTCTAACATTTCTTTGTCACAAATTCTTCTTTTTTTCAGTTACCAAACGTGAAGAAATAGAGACAAAGATTGAAGAAGTCATCAAAGGTAGGAATTTGGTTCCTAATTGTTTTGTAATTAATGTTTTTTTTTTTTAATGTAATAAATTAAAAAGTACTTTTTGTTGATGACTGTAAACTGCATGGATCTTTTTGATGAGAATACTTTAAAAAGTTTCTTTTCTTTCACACTTATTTATCTATGTGTCTGACTTGTTTTTACATATTTTTTTAATAGCAAGTTTGACTGATAAAATGTTTGCTGCACAGCATTTTGGGAAATGTAGGGTTTTGCATATGTTTATGACTCTTAAACAGCATGAAGAAGAAGAAAAAAAAAGAATATGTATCGTTTAAGTTTTCCAGAGCACAGGAAATTATTCTTTAAAAGATATGGAAGTAGCCACATCTTTTAATAGCCTCTTATGTTTCCTGCATCTGGAACTTTATTACAAATATTTCTTAGACTGGCTTGCAGATAGCAGTATTGTGATTAATGTTGTTTGCTTCTTAAATAACATGGTTATACCAAACTATATTAGTTCGAATAAACGCCTTCTAATACAAACATAATCCTGCCTCAGTAATTGCTTAATTTTTATGTAAAAGAGAACAGTTTTTCTCTGAATGTTTTCCACCATCAATCTAAGGATTAGAAAGGGCGTTTATTCGTCTTTCTGCAAGTCAGGTAAGGAATATTTTAGGATATATACTGGACCGTTTATGAACTAAGCGTATTTCAGATACTCGATTATATTTGAATATATTAATGCTTTGGAAAGAAATTTATGCCTTGAAGAAGGACACAGAAGAAGGAACAAAACACCAGACCATTTTCGAGTCAGAATCTTTAATAAAGAATCGAGTCTTGCGTTTATTCGAACAAATATGGTGAGTGAATTTGTTTTTTTATGGCTTTGTGTTTTTGATGCATGTGTTTTAATATTACTCTTAATATTATATTACAATACATTTCTGTTATTTTAGCAAACTGGGCATTTTTGCTGAAATTTGTCTCCCTTCTCTTGCAGAAACAGTTTATGACGAAGAAACCGAATGCCCCGACAAAGGAAGACAGAGACATGGTGCTGTATCAGACCCTGGAGAGGTTTTAGATGTTGGTACTTTAACAGAACATGGGACAGAAAATATTAAGCCATCTGTCATAAAAAAGCTAAAGTATCGATCTGTTCTGGAGGGGGAGGCAACTACTTTTAGGTGCAAACTCGTTGCTAGACCACCTCCCACAATATTATGGTTTCATAATAACAAGCAAATCCAAAAGGAGCTCCATCATAAAATACAGACAGTGAGCAAAATGCATGTGTATTTAACCATTTTAACCATCAATAATATTAAAGATAAAGATTCAGGGAGCTACAAAATAATGGCTTTTAACACAGAGGGGTCTGCAGAGTCCACAGCATCACTGCTTGTGTCCTTAAGGGAAGAGCAAGAGGCAAATATGTTCAGTCTTTCAAGACGTTCAGACAGGTCCTGTTCAAGCTTAGATTCTCTTGTTGATCAAACCAAAGAAAGAAAGATTAGAGTAGATCTAAGATGTGTTGGATCACCATTTGATAAAACATCTAAAGGACAATCAAGGGGCCATCACAGACATAAAGGTTCTTTATTCCGTACCATGTATTTTAGGACTTCATCTCCATCCAGAGCCCCTGAAAAAGACGGCAAGCTTGAAACTGCTTCAGAAAGAGCTCGTTCTCCACCCCCTATGTTTGAAAGACCTGAGCGATTTAGTGATCGATATAGTGACATTTACTGTGACAGGTTTACTGGTCGTGATAGGTACAGCGACAGATTTAGTGATAAATTCAGTGATAGATGCAGTGATCGGTACAGTGATCGATTTAGTGACACAGACAGTCTTCATGGAGAGGTTAGAGCAAAGCTTAATCTTTTACAAAAAGCTGTGAAGAAGAAAAAGAGACTTTCAGTATCAACAATGTCCTCAACTGAGTTTGACTTGGAATCAGTCACAAGTGAGACAAGTTACACAGATTTTGCAGAAAGGCACAGGGTAAAGCCATCTACATTGACCGATTTTCAGCATGCGCGTCAAAGTGACCAGGTTGATGGTGCATTGAGGAAAACCTCTGCAGATTTTCAATGTAGATTGGAGAGAGCTACTGGACATGGGACACAGTCAGTAGAGCCCACACAATTAAGGGTAAAGCACTCCTTTGAACCCCAGTCTAGGTCCAGGGCAATACAAATGATGAGAGGTGAGCTCCCTCTAGAGGACATCAGAACTAGGGAAACTACCATGACTGACGTATCTGAAATAAAAATAGATGAGACGGCTATTTCAAAGGAAGGGACACCAGAAGAGATTAAAAATAACTTTTCGGGTGGTACGGACAGCATTTGTAGACAATGGCAAGAGGAAACCAAGGCAAAGGAACCGTTTGTGCTGCAATGGCTTGAGGCAGGTGAAGCTTCCCAAAATATTCCTAGATCGATGAAATCTTTGCATGAGCAGTCCACATTTAAAGAACCATCTAGTATCAAACCTCTGACATCAGTGAAAGAAACATTTCTTAGTGATATTGGTACACAAAAGGATAGTAAACTGGTTCCTATCCAGCAGTTACAACCCAGAGCAATGTCTATAGAGAATGTCTTTGAGAAAAACTTGGAAAGCGAGTGTATGGAGTCTGAAGAGCAGTTCTTGGCTGAGCGAATTCGAAAATGGCAAGAGGGTGTACAGTCAGATAAAACAATAACAGCTCCATCACAAAGTTCTGAAGCAAAAGTCTCCACTGTTCATGAATGTAAAGATAAAATGCCCAATGAGCCACAGGAAGAATATCAAAAAGTCTTTTCTGTCACTATGGCTTCTCCCAAAGATGAGGGTCTAGTTAAATGTGAATCACGGAAGAAAACAGGTAAGTTTAGTGAAACTGAGTTCCTAATAAGTGAGAATGTAATCTTGGCCCAATCAGTGGCATGGCAACAGGCCCATGGAGAGGTTGTTACATCTGAAAACCGTTTGCAGAAAACTGAAGAGATGGTCAATCAAACACAACCTGGATCAGAAAGGGATTTTTTATTCAGATCTTTGGACGAAAAACAACCGGCAGAAGAGCATCACCGACCAGTTGAGGTAATTTCAGGGTCTTCATTCACACATGTTGTAAGACCCTCAGTAGTAGAACAGCTCAGTCCTGAGCAAGGAACACAAATTGGAGGACATTCAGCACAAGCATTAACTTCTGACTTTAAAAGTCAAAGTGTACTCTTGATGGGTGAGGGAGAGCCTTTAACCAAAGAATTAATCAAAAGGCAGAATAATGAGGCAGATGGTGCTAAACAACAATGGTTTACAGACAAAGGAACACAAAGTGGAGGACATTCACCACAAGCAGTAATGTCTGACTTTAAAAGTGGGCGCTTGATGGGTGACAGAGAGATTTTATCCCAAGAAGTAATGAAATGGCAGCATGATGATGCAGTGGGTGCTACACAACAGTGGTTTACAGACATAGAACCTCACGTTCATAAAGCAGAATACGGAGTTCAGCGGAAAGAACCGTCAACTTCAACCGAAGGATTGTCATTTTTAGGGCCTTCAGCAAAAGAAAAGCTTTTAAGTGAGCATAAAACACAGAGTGAACAGTTTTTGATGCAACACCAAATGTCATTAAAAAATAAAAGCGAGCTTGTAGTGAGTGGAGAGAAGGCCATAGATGAACCAGAACGGAATTTGAATCAGAGACATGCAGACATCGAAAAAGCATCTCCTTTTCACAGATCTGAAGGTGAAAAATACAAAAAGCCACCCCCAGAGGTACCTCAGAGAGATTCTACATTCATAAAACTTTCAAGATCAGCAAAAGACAAGGACATGCATGAGCATGGGCCACGAGGTGAGCCACACTTATCACGTGAGAGAATTAATGAGTTAAAAAATAGGAGTGAGTGCTATGTTAGTGAGGAGGAGGCTTTGACTCAAAGAATAATGCAATGGCAACATGATGTTTTGAGTGAACAAGAGCATGCAGTTCCCTTGGAGTCTGATTGGGTGACTTTTACGGGGAAGGCTGAGCATACTGCTGCAAACCAAGATGTTGAGCCATCCAAAAGTAGTCACTCTTTGCCAAAAGGAAAATCAAAGGAAATGTTCTACACTGAGGATTACAATAAGGACTATGGCATGGACACATCTAAAATGCAAATGAAAAGTGTTACATGTGAGAATAGTGAAAAGTTACAAACTGAAAGTGACTATCTTGTCAGTGAACAAGAAGCACTAGCTACACGCATTAAGAAATGGCAAGAAGATGTTCTAACTGAGCAGGAGCAGGAGGAAAACGTTGATTTAGATTCTAGCTGGACCATCACTGAGAATCTGCACCCTATGACTTCAAAAACCAATGACAGTTTAGAACCTACTTGTGCACATGTAGTAGGGCCTACTCATTGTGAAATCACATCAAAAGCTGAAGTGGACACTCATCTTTATGATGAAGATTTGCTGCAGGACAACAGTGAGAAATGGACTGAAACCCGGAAAAGTCGTTATGAGAAAAGTTATCAAGGTGTGGCAAAAGATATGGAGGTCTGTACCATGACAGAACATCCACATTTGCTTTCTAAGCATGATCCTACAACTATAGTGAATGAAAGCGTTCAATCTGGTGCACCAGTCTTTCTTACAACTTTGCAACCAAATATAAAAGTAAAAAGAGGAGAAATGACAGATGTGCAATGTCAGTTTCATGGAGACCCAAAGCCAGTGGTTTGTTGGTTTAAAGATGGACAGGCTATAATAAGTGACCCAGACTTTGATGTGAGGATAAGGGAAAAATCATCAACATTGACAATTTACTATCCAACAAAAGACCATGAAGGTACATTTACTTGTAATATATCAAACAATCATGGAAAAGCCAGCATGTCTTGCATGATAGAAGTAACTGATGATGAACCCAATGACTGGCCTGAAACTCGCCAAGAAATGAAAATGAAAGAAGAAGTTTTCTCTGAAGAACAGATAATAGATGAAGAACTTGAGACATTTATGACGTGTGGAGTAGACAAAAAGTTCTCTCTGCAAGTACCTCACCCAGTCATACATGTTCCTTGTCCTTCTGATTTACATACACACTCTTCTCCAGTAGAAATCAGGATAACTGCTCCAACACCAGTGCTGGATACAAGTGAGGACATTTTTGAGCCTATTGCCAAGACCACTGAGGCTCCACCAGATGAGGGCACTTCTCAAACTATGAAGCACAAGTTCATATTTTGTTTTGATGATGTTGGTCAGGCACCTCAGATCTTTAAAGCACTGGAGGACATTATCTGTCCTGAGGGACAGTCTGCCATTCTTGAATGCATAATTTCTGGTGAACCATCTCCTGATGTCACATGGTGGCATGATGACCATTTTCTTGACCCCAGCACAGGCAAATACTATTTTGATGAGCATGAAAAAAATTATAGGCTTTACATTAATAATTTTACATCTGTCGATGAAGGAACATACAGATGTACAGCCACTAACAAGTTTGGCGAAGTTCAAAGTGTAGCTAATGTGTTTTTTGATTCCACGACTTTAAGCAACACTGGATCACTTCCTAAACTGGAAATGACAGAACAGACAAGATCTGGTGGCATCTCAAGTAAAATTGCTCCTGCAGTTAGGCCAAAAACATTAACCGGCAGTTGTATAGAATCCAAAGAATTGCCAGTTAAAGATGAGGAAAAGGATAATGTGACAACTAAAGAAAAAACACAGTATCCTATGAGCCAGTTTATTCCAGTTACTAATGAACCATCTGTACCTCAGAAAGATGCACCAAAGTTTAAAAAATCTGCCCAGTCACAAGGCCCTCTTATAAGTGGTTGTGGTTTGCAGTCATCAGGGGCAGATGTAAGTGTGTCAAAACTAAAACAAGCATTTGAGCCACCAAAACCCCTCATAGTAGAGGCAGATGATATAACAGTAGAACCATATGAAGAGTCATGTTATCCTTTTGAGGACATTCCAGAATTTGCACTTCAGTTCCCACAACAGGAAGAAGGACTAATGTCCTCAAACATACATGAACATATGCATTCTTCATTAGTTACATGCAAGGAGTCCCACTTAAGCAGTGCTACAAAGGGAAAAGGAACCTTTATTTCAAAAAGTATAGCACCATCCACTGAAGAAACATCTTTGGAGAGCTCTAGTGATTTGCATCATTTTGTCTCTCTTGCACAAGTCACCGAAATTCAGCAGTCTCCTACTTTAATTAGACCGCAGGCAATACTACCTGAGAAAATGAGAACAGAAGCTGTAGGTAGTCTGGAAATAAAAAACACTCAAGTAGAGCCTGTGATTAAAAAGGGAACAGTCGGGGCCTTTATTAGACCAAGTGGTAGACATCTTGAGACAGATAGCAGTTCTGCTCAAGAAACTCTACGAGTAATCAAGTCAAACAAAGTTGAGCTGCCTGCACAATCAAGAATAGACACAGTTAGTCTGAGTCAAAAAATTTCACATGTCGAATCAGGCCAGAGTGACGCAGAGGAATGTGATGCCACTCTAACAAACATACAAGAAACAGCTAAAACAGTTAGGGTAAAACAGAAAACTGAGGGTGCCAAAAAAGGACCTGTTCAAGAATTTGCTACAGAAACTCTTCAGCAGCAACAACAAAAAGCTTCTTGTGCTTCTAGTATTAGACTAGAAGAGGAAGAGGTAACCTTTAGTGCTGTATATGACTATTACAACCCACCATCTGACTGGGGAAGACCCTTGTCACCAGAGTCAGAGATGTCCATTGAAGTGGGCAGTACATTCAGTGAGGAAATAGCAGAAATCGAGCGCTTCTACACACCCGCTTCATCCACTGAAATTTCTCAATTTCCAAAGTCCCCGGAATCTTTTCACACATCCACGGAGACTCCTAGTGGTGCCATGACACCTCCTGCATACCCATTTTCTCTGGTAGAACATAAAAGACCATCAAGTATCACCAGTGATGGACTGTACTCTCCGGCTAAGTTCCTTAGATCCCCAGATGATGAGGGCATTGAAACAACTCCCCCAGTATTTACTATTGACGAGAGCATGATTCTTCCAGAGGGTCGTGATTTGATCGGCTTAGGGAGTCTTCAAGAAAAGGTACAAGGAATTCCTCCAGCATTTCTTAAACCTCTTACCAAAAAAAGAGTTTTTGAAGATGACACATTAAGATTTTGTGCAGAAGTATTTGGACTGCCATCTCCAGAGGTACAGTGGTTTCGGAACAAAACTAGGCTTGTCCCAGATCACAGAACCAGAATCGAAAGAGATGGTGATAACATATCATTAGAAATTCACAACATCGCAAAAACCGATCAAGGTGAATATATCTGTGAGGCAGTTAATTATGTTGGTGAAGCAAAAAGTGTCGCTCTGGTTGTTGTCAGATCTCAGGAAACAAAGTTTATGCTAGCACCACCTGCTGTTACTCATCAACATGTAATTGAATTTGATGTTGAAGAAGATGAGAATCCATCAAGGTCTCCCTCCCCGCAAGAGATTTTATTAGAGGTTGAATTAGATGAGAATGAGGTAAAAGAGTTTGAAAAACAGGTGAAAATTGTTACAATACCAGAATACACATCTGACAATAAAAGTATGATAATATCTCTTGATGTTCTGCCAAGTACATATGATGAGGGTTCTCTGGATTTTATAGCTCAAGAAAGTGATGACTACAAAATAGCATTTGAGGTTACAGAGATGCCACCACGTTTTATCAACCCAATATGTGACATAGAAACACCTGAAAACACAACTGTAATGTTTGAATGCTCTTTGATGGGAATCCCTTCTCCTATAGTGTCATGGTACAAGGGAAATTTTAAGATCCCTCATGATAAAAAAAAGTACATCCATAGCTCTGATGGAGACAATCACTTCCTCAAGATCCTAAAAGTCAGTAATCAGGACAGTGGCATTTACACATGTCGAGCCATTAATGTTGTGGGTGAGACACTTTGTAGGGCATCTTTGATGGTCTTGACCCCACAAGCCTTTTCGGGAAAGGCCAGGGGAAGAGAACTCACTGCTGTGTCTTTAGGCAGTGCCATAGTTCAGCCCCAGAAGTTTGACTTGGTTGTTGGAAATTCTTCATTTGATGGTGAACAACCATCAGAGATTGAACTTGAGTTTGAGTTTCCACAGGAAGCCGATGAGTCTCAGAAAGCTGTAAGACTGGTCGCTATAACAGATAATGAAGTCAGTGAGCAGGGAGAGAAATATGTTAGCATCAATTTTGATGTCTTTGCCGAACCCTCGAAAGAAGACAAAGTAGAATTCAAAGGCAAATCGACCAACATGTGTAGTTTCCATTTCCAGGTTACGGAAACACCCCCCAAATGTATAATACCACTGCAGAATGTCACTGCAGCAGTCGGAACACCTGTGATGCTTCAGTGTTTAGTGAGTGGAAAACCAAACCCTACAGCAGAGTGGTTTAAAGATGGTGCCCCAGTGACAAATCCTAGATACATAATTCAGAAGAAAGCATCGGGACACTTTAATTTACTTATAACAAATGCTGTTCAAAGTGATGCAGGTGAATTCAAATGCGTTATCAAAAATACAGCAGGCTGCACAGAAACAATGGCCTTGCTCCAAGTCATTTAAATTATCTGCTGGTTTAAATTAAAAAAAGGCAATTATTTGTCACTATATCTGAAAAAAACAATTATGTTATTGTGCCAAATCAAGAGCTTACTTTTCACAATATCCACTTAACCTTATTCTGTACATGCTGGCTCTTAATTAAATATATTAACTCTAGGTGCCAAGATTTATTTTCAAATTGTGCAGAATAGTGCAAATGTAGTGCAATATTGTAGATGGACTCGTGTATGACAGGTCTAAGCTGAATGTGGCCTTACTTTGAATCAAAATTTGTTTCTAGATCAAACATTACATTTTAGTATATGTATGCAGCTAAAATTATATTAAAGGAAATATAATTTAGGATAAGTTTCTTATTGTGATTTTATGATGAAATAGTCTAATACGGTATACTAAAGTGCATGATTGAATTTGTCTATTTTTTTTCCATTATAATATTATGATTGCACTTGCAGTATCTCAGAATGGGTAAATGTTATGGAATTAGATTTAAAATGTAACATATATAACATTATTTAATATTTATTGCTCTATATAATAGATAAACTATGAAAGGAAAATTTCGATTTCAAAGTGTTAGTTTTATTATGCAAAAAAGTATTTATTATTTATTTGTGTTGTATAGGTTGACCTTTTATAAAAGATGCAGACACATTCAACCAATTGTAAATAACAAAGAATATATAGGTGAATACATTTGGCTGCAAATGTACATTACAAAGTGGAGTAAGGAAAGTTACAAAGTAAGAAGTTAAGTAAGAAGAACGTGCTTAAGTATGAATTAACTAAATTTAAAGTTATTCTTTTCTTGATATAAATATATATCTTTGTGTGTATGGTATGTGTGTGTATGTATACACAGTTTTTTCTCTTTTTTTTTTGAAAATAAAATTATGACAAAACAAAATAATGTGTAAGATTTCTTTTAAATTGTATGCTATTTACATCGGCTCTTTGTAATGAAATACCTGAGATTTAAATGTCTGGATATTTTGGTGAATCTTTGCTTCATTATTTTTATACAGAATATTCTAGTTTGAGTTGGAAGACTGAGGAAGAAAAAGAAGAAGAAACCTTCAGCACTTCTCTACAATTACCTGATACAGCTAAAACACTTGAACTCGAGCCAGAAAAGAAAAATAAATCACCTGATTTTGTAACCAAGTTAACACCGTCTGTAGTCCCAGTTGGCAGTTCAGCTAGGTTTACTGTCACTGTATCTGGTTTTCCCAAACCTAAAGTTCAGTGGTTTCATAATGGAAAATCCATTACTACTTCGTCTGTGTACACGCTTGTGGAGGAGAGAAATGAATACAGTCTAATTATCACTGAGGTTAAAAAAGAGTATGAGGGTGAATATTCATGCATTGCCAGGAACAGATTTGGCCAAAGTACCTGCAAAACAACACTTAAAGTAAACGTAAGTGATTTATCTCCAGCAGAGAAGTGGGTTGAGCAAATGTTTAAAATCCCTGGAGAGCCACCTCGTTTTACTACACAAATCCAGCCACTGCAGTGTGCTGAGGGATGCGAGGCTAAATTTCAGTACAAAGTGACTGGGACTCCTCAGCCAGAGGTTCTTTGGTTTAAGGGTAGTCATCAAATTAAACCTAGCCCAAACTGTTGTGTAGTCACAGACCCTGATGGAACAGGTTTTCTGATAATTATTGATTCACAGCAGAAGGATAGTGGTCTCTACACATGCAGGGCTTCCAATTTTCTCGGAGAGGCAACATGCAGCGCTGAATTGGTTGTGTTTCGCAAAAGTTTCTCTGTATCTCATCAGAAGCAGCTAGCTCGGGGACAAAAGGCTTACAAAGTGTCGACAACTGAAGAAGCGACAGAATCTCGATTATATAGTGTGAGTCTTCCTATTCCAGCCAAAACCATAGTTCAAGAAGGACATCAGATGATTTATACCATTGGCACTGAAGATAGGCACACTGTAGCCAGTGAGCAAGTAGGAGCTGTCTATGAGATAGATGTTTCAGCTGCAACCATGCAAAAGGAGCAGTTAACCCACCAGGCAGCAGTTCTGGAATCTCATAAGGTGGAGGAAAGAGTAACTGTAACTCCTTCTCAGCCAATATCAGCTGTGGCAACACCTCTGAAACAGCTTCATATGGCTGCAATGACCTCTGCTGTCAAAGAAAATCAAGGGTTCACAGAGCAGCATTTTGATCGTATAAAAAGTCCTGAAGTTACAGAGTTAGAAATTGCGACAGAGCAGCCTTCAAAGTACATGTCTGCTATAACAGAGACTGTGACTCCCCTAACAACAGTTAAAGCAGAGACTCTAACTAGGCAAGACGAAAAGCAGCTAAAAGCTACTCCTGAGCCAAAGCACCAAATGTTAAGTCACCAGGTTGAAACAACCCTCGCAATTGTGAAAGAACAATCGCAGATTATACCACAGACAGAGGCGGAAAAGAGCTACCAAGTTAAAGAAGGTATTAAAATACTATACTCTGCAGTTTCCACAGAAAAACAGCAAGTAGCTGAAGCACATGCAACAGATATCTCTGGTTTAGATTCAGCTACTCGTTCATCAGTAAAGACAGAATCTTCAAAACCAGTTATTCTCTCAGTAAGTGAGACGAAGCAAATGCTTTCAAAAGAGGAGAAATTATCTATGGACCAGCCATGTGAAGAGGTTGCATCTCTGACTAAGGACAATGTACTAAGGTCAGCTCTTCTTGCCGAGGAAACAAATGAACTTAAAGCTGATAAAACAAGTGCAATTCCTGGTTTGGACAGTGCAGTTTCAGTTCAGTCAAAGAGTGAAGAAGAACAGGTCCTTAATTTACAGATATTTACAGATCAGACTGTTCTTCCTTCTGAGAGTAGATTCGGTAGTGAGAGGCCAAGTCCTGAGCAAGTTGAAGTTAGAAAATCTCCTACTCTTATGCACACAGTGTCAACAGATGAGCAGGGGACTGTTACATGTGAAAGGTCAACTCCGTTATCTGCTCAAGAGACAGCAATTTCGGTAGTTCCTCAAAAAGAGTTTCCCGCACCCTCGCATCTACAGGCGATTCACAAGGACAGTGTTTTGTCCAAAGAGAGGATACTGTCGGTAGAGAAGCCAGATCAGCAGATAGCGGTCCTGAGACAGGAAAAGGCCCGCAAACATGCAGTTTCTACAGAAGAGAAAAGAGAACTCACAGCAGACTATTCGAAAGGTCTCGATGTTTCTGTGCCAGGATTTCATTCTGAAATTAGGAAAGAACCAAAACAACAAAACATTTTGCAAGTGTTCACAGAACCAATGCATCTACCAAAAGAAACCCCAATTGTCAGTGACATTAAACAGCAGCGTGCCTTAGTGCAAAAAGAGGATCACTGGAATGTTTTGCATGCCACGTCTGTATCAGACAGACGAGATCTGCAGGAAGGACATACAGAGGATTTAGGTGTGATTGAGCAATACACATGCTCGACTAAGACAGAGCCTCAAATATCGTCAGAATTTGTTCATGTTGAAGAGAAGGCACCCTCTACCGAAAGTACTATTTCACTTGAGGCAGCAGAACAAGACTCTGCTGTTCAGATCCAAGAGGGGCAATCCATTAGACAGTCAATTGTAATGGAGGAGAAGCATGTTATAAAAGGTGAAGTATCTCAGGATATCACAAAATCTAAAACTACCAGTTCAGTGATTAGGCAGCAGCAGATGGGTGCTTTATTAGTGTCTGAGTCCAGAGAAACTCAAGTTCTTCCAAAGGAACTTACTTTTGTTATCTCAGCACCGAAAGCACACAGCTTAGACATAAAGCAGCAGTTGAAAAACATGCTTGCATCTGCTGTGGCTCGAGACCAGTGTCTAATTCTAGCAGATGTGGTTGAGCGTTTAGAAGTTGTCGAAGTGCAGGAGGTGAAAGTGCAGAAAGAGCCCAAACATTTCATGTGCACCTATCTCGTCACAACTGTAGGTGCTCCCATTGAGATTACAATTGCTTTTGAGGGAGAGTATCCTCAGATTGCTGATCTCAAGAGTGAACTTCAGTCTGCATTTTATTCCATTGTATTTCGGGAACATCAGGTTCTTACCTCTGAAAAGCCAGGAACATTGCAAATTGACAGGCCTCAGCGATTACATGTTAGCAGGGATACCGCAAAAGAAAGGCTTTCACCAGTGGTAGAGACTGTGCGATTAACTGAAAATGTGGAAGCCTTTCTTCCACCTAAAACTCAATCAGCCGCTCTTAAAACTGAAGCCACAGCCACTTTCCAGTCTGTTAGTTTTCAGGGAGAAACAGTTGTGGAAGACTCTAGAAGTAAAATGATGCAGATATCAGCAGAGTCAAAAATGGAATTGAAGCAATCAGTTCATATTGAAAAACAGGAATTCCGTTCAGTGACATTAAAAAGCGAAGAGAGAGATTTCGGGGTTCAAGTACCCACTGAAAAACCTGCTGATGTTCTCATTAAGAGTGAAGAACAGCAGACATTTCTAACGGAAGAGACAATCAAATTACAAGAAGATACAACAAGCGATGATTACTCAGTTTTTCAAAGTACTTTAGAGGACATTACCCTTGACGAACATTCCAAAGCAACCTTTTCTGTAACTATAAGACATGTTTCAAAAGTAAATTGGCTTTTTAATGGGAAACAAATCAAGTCTGGCAAAGAGTTCAAGTGTTCAAAAGACAGGGACACCTATACACTAGTAATAGAAAAGATAATCAAGAACAAACATGAAGGCGAATTCACATGTGAGGCTGTGAGTGAAGCTGGCACAACAAGGACATCATCAAAGCTCACAGTAGTCCCAAGAGGTTGGATTATGGGGATTCTTTTACCATGTCATATCACCCATAACTAACTCTTATCATTCATTTCGAGCTCCTCAGGTGACCCTTAAAGATATATTAATATTCACAACTAATAGAACAGGGCACAGTATTCAATTTGAAGACATCGCCTTGATGTTTCCACATTTCACAAGTCATAATCAAGATCATAATATTCACAAACGTGTGCATGACTTCACTTTCAAGCCTTCATCACTTCTTAACAGTCGGATCCCTTTCAACATCATCCCATGCTTATCACCATTTCATGGTGAAGTCTTTCTCACCCATGGCTTTATTTGGACTTGAACCTGCAACACCTAGGAAATATGCACAGTATCTTCCCCATGGTGCATTCTTCACTGCGCACTTCTCTTTGCATGCTCTCCAGGACACAAAGTCTTGGTTTTCTTCTTCATTGATCTGTTCTTTTACAAATTTCCTTCCACAGTCACTTCTGGTTTTCTTTCCTTTTTGCATCTCATCATTCATGTCATTTTTAATTGTCTTTGAAGTGAATTAAGTTCTGCTGACTCTTCTAAGGAGATGGGTATCGAAGAAATACCTGCAGAACTAAGTTCATTCCAAATTCACAGTTTGTGTTTACATCATTTTATGACTTATTATTGCATTCATTTTACTAACTTTGCCCCCTCCCCACCCCATTCCCTGTCCCCTGTGCACATTCTAGTGCCACCTGTTTTTAGGCAAAAAATCCAAGGTCTGGAGTCTAGTGTTGGCAGCCCTGCGAAATTTGAATGTGAGATTGAAGATGCTCCAAATGTGACCTTCAAATGGTTCAAGTTTGGGTCTGAGATCAGACAGAGTGACAAGTACAGGATCACCAGCTACGCTACCACATCAGCTTTGGAATTTTTAAGTCCTGCAAAAGCTGATAGTGGAGAGTATACGTGCAAGGCATCAAACCAACATGGTAGCGACAGTTGTTCTGCTAGCCTGACTGTTACAGGTAAGAGACCTTTCTGTCTTCTTGGGCAAGGATATGAAATAATTAATTCCTAGGAAATAATTAATTCCTAGGAATATTCTCTTCCATATTATTGTTTAATAATGTACAAAACCAATTCTTTTTTATTTACTTTTAATTTTTTTTTTTACTCAATTTTGTTTTTTATAGAGGTTTTCCCTCCAGAGTTTGTATCAAAGCCGGAGCCAATGACATTATTTGTGGGAAAAGAAGCAAAACTTCAGTGTGTTATCACTGGTTCTGCACCAATGAATGTTGTATGGTACAAGGACAACATTGCAATTTTGCCTGATGATCACTATAAGGCATCCTTTGAGAAGAACAAGCATTGTCTTGAGATCACGAAACTTGAGCAAAGTGATCAGGGCACTTACCTTTGCAAAGCTTCAAACAGTGTCGGCCTGGCTACATGCTGCACTGAAATTAGAGTTATAGACAAACCCAGTTTTGTGAAAACTTTCGAATTAACTTCTGTAGCTGTGGGTGACCCCCTGCGGCTTGAGTGTCAGGTAAATGAAGATACAGGAGTGACTATCACTTGGACAAGGGATGGGAAGAAACTCCATAACACTATGGACAGCAAAATTTCTTTTGAGGAGAAATTGGTCAGCCTTGATATCCCAAAGACGAAGATTAAAGATACAGGCACTTATGTCTGTACTGCTACAAATGATGCTGGAAGCAGCAGCTGCTCTAATGTAGTTACAGTACAAGGTAAGATATTTGAGCTTAATTTGCTTTGCTTTGGCCAAGAAGCTAAACCAATCTTTGCCGTCTTTGAATGTTTCTACCCCTACTTCTTTTTTTTTTTTATTTTATCTTCTTATCTTCTTCTGCATGTATGTTCTTGAACTCTGTTCTTGAGTTATCTTGCAGTGTAGAGGTGATTTACTCTGAACTGAATTTTCTCAGAACCTCCAGTCTTTGTTAAGAAACTGGAGCCGAAGATCCTGTGGAAACAAGGCATTTCTGCACGCTTACTGTGCACTGTTAAGGGATCTCCTGAGCTCCACATCAGTTGGTTTTTAAATGAAAAACAACTCGGTTCCGATGAAAGACACAAACTCACCTTCAAAGACGGTCAAGCTACACTTGAGATCCTTGACCTTGCTGTGTCTGACAGTGGAAATTACACCTGTGAAGTAATGAACCAGGCTGGATCGGAAAGTTGTAGCACCAATTTGACTGTTAAAGGTTTGTGATAATAGGGATTGCATTTTAATTCTCAATACTAGAAGGTTATAATTTATTGTTAAACACATTTAATTAACTATTATTACCCTTAGAACCCCCTGCTTTCAAAAAGGAGTTAGAAATGGTGGAAGTGGTCAAGGGGCATGCTGCAAAACTGCAGTGTGAAGTTACCGGGACTGCTCCATTTGATGTCACTTGGTTAAAGGATAAGAGACCGGTGACCACTGATAAAAAGCACATCATCGTCACGAAGGACACCACTACATATTTGGAAATACAATCATTTGACAGTGCAGATGTTGGGGACTACCAATGTGTTGTTGCAAATGACGTTGGGAAAATAATATCTAAAACTGTAGCCAAATTGAAAGGTTTGTTATGGGCTATTATTATAGTTTGCACTATAAGTATGTCATAGTCATCTATTTATTATCTCATATATTTTATATGTATATATACAATTGTCTTCTTTCATGCAGAGCCCCCAACTTTTGTAAAGAAAATCGAAAACACAACTGCAGTTTTGGGCAGTGCTGTGAAAATGCAGGGTACTCTTAAAGGCTCAGCTCCTATTACTGTGAAATGGCTAAAGGATTCTGAGCTACTCAGACATGATGATCCTAACATTACTATGACTTTTGTAAACAACATTGTGAGTTTGGCAATTACAAAAATAGCCATGAACCATGATGGAAAGTACACATGCCAAGCTGAAAATGAGGCTGGTCAGCAAAAAAGCGAAGCCACATTATCTGTTCAAGGTTGGAAAACAAATGTGGAATTATCATATGCACATTAACAACCTGGGTATGCTGGTAACAGAATAATTAAGATGTTCATTCTGTTCTTTTCTTTTTAATATCTCAGAACCTGCTAGAATTGTTGAAAAAGCACCATCCATTAGTGTAACCGCAGGAGACTCTGCATCTTTGGAATGTACTGTGTCAGGAAGTCCTGATCTAAAAGTTAAATGGCTTCGTGATGGCAAGGAAGTGACGGGAGGACGAAAATATAAAATCTCTTTCAAAGATAACGTAGCAAGCTTAAAAATCCTCTCGGCGGAGAGGGGAGATAGCAGTGAATACACAATGGAAGTTTCTAATCGGGTTGGAAAAGACCATTGCTCTTGCTCAGTCACAGTTCTTGGTTCGTTTCCTTTTTTTTTTGCCTTCTTCTTATGTGTGATGTATACTGTGCATGTTTTTTAACTTTGAATTTTGAAAACATTTTCTGAACAGATAAAAGTATACCTCCGACCTTCACAAAAAGTCTTAAAAAGGTTGATGGTAACCTTGGAGGAAATATCCAAATGGAATGCAAGGTGTCAGGGTCACAGCCCATGACAATATCTTGGTTCAAAGATGGAAAGGAGATCACATCTGGGACAAAATACCAAGCTGAAGTCAAAGAAAGTACTTATTTGCTGAAAATATCCCAGTTAGAGACTGCTGATGCTGGGGTTTTCACATGCCATGCAACCAATGCTGCAGGGCACAGTGAGACCAGTGGAACAGTATGCGTTAAAGGTTAGACCAAATGCTCTAGCAATATTGCTTCTTTAACAAAATGCATTATTTTTTCGATAATTAAATAGATCCTTTTTAAGAATAGAAATACTAGGCATGTTTATGTGTGCAATAATTTAACTGTCATGTTTTCCTTGGCAACTGAAAACAGAGCCACCAGTCTTCACTTTAAAACCTGAATCCCAAGAAGTTATACCAGGCTCTAATGTTGTTTTGAAAGCTGTTTTTACCGGAACACCAAGTTTTACTATTAAGTGGTTTAAAGATGAAACAGAAATATTGACCGGAGGTAGCTGTTTCATCAAGAAAGATGCCACTTCAAGTACCTTGGCACTGCACTCTGTAAAGCCATCGCATTCTGCTAATTATACCTGCACAGTTGCCAATGATGCAGGAAAAGTTTCATGCACCGCAGTCTTATTTGTGAAAGGTGCGTCTTCTTGCTCTCTTTGCTTCTTTTTTGTATTTATCTTTTCTACTCTTATGTACTCTTACTCTTTTTGCTACTCTTATGCATGATTATTATAAACAAGATGTTCTTCTTTGTTTTTTTTAGAGCCTCCAAAGTTTGTGACAAAACTTGATTCAACTAAATTAGCAGTGATTGGCAGTTTTGTGGTTTTGGAGTGTAAAGTAACTGGCAGTCCTGAAATTGCTATTAAGTGGTATAAAAATAATGTCGAGATCAGCCCAAGTAATAAATATCAAATGACCTTCATTGACTCAGTTGCTACACTGCAGATATCCAATTGCAGTTTTGACGAGAGCGGGGATTATATTTGTGTAGCATCCAGCGATGCTGGCAGTGACAAATGCAGTTGCTTGGTTACCGTCAAAGGTATATAGACGAGAAATCTTTAACATTTTACTAGCTCTATCAATTAATAGCTATAGTATCGGCTAATTTTGCATTCTTTTACCCCAGAACCTCCAGCATTTATTAAGCTATTTGAATCCAGAGAAGTTGTCAAAGGCTCTGATATTGTGCTTGAGGGATCTGTCTCAGGATCATCTCCTTTTGAGGTGTCATGTTTCAAAGATTCGAAGCAGATCAGAAACGACCGCCGCCATGTCATTGGCTTAAAGAACGATGTAGTTACTATTGAGATTCTGAAGTTTGAACATGGAGACGCTGGCAAATATGAATGCACAGTTACAAATGAAGTGGGACAGACATCATGTGATTGTGAAATTATATTGAAAGGTATACTGACACCATTCCAGCAAACATTTTCATTAGCAAAAACTGTCAATGTTCATTTTCAGATTCTAAATAATTACCGTATTATTATTATTATTTTTTTATTTTATTTTATTAGAGCCACCATCGTTCACACAGAAGCTAGATAACATGGATGCCTTATTAGGCACAGAGCTTACAATGGTGTGTGTTCTGAAAGGCTCACTGCCTATGACAGTGTCATGGACAAAAGGTGACCATGAGGTCAAGGATACCGAGGATGTCCATATATCTTTTGAGAACAGAACAGCAATGCTGCATTTCTCTAATGTAAAGTTAAAACATTTAGGAAAGTACACTTGTCAGGCTCAGAACGAGGCTGGAAGTCAGAAGTGTACAGCAGCTTTGGTCGTCAAAGGTTTGATTTGATTGTTATTTTAACACACACATTTTTTTAATTTGATTTCCTAAAATCAAGACATTATACGACAATATTTATCCTACTTTACAGAGCCAGCAAATATTACAGAGCAGGCCAAGTCTATCAGTGTCACAGTAGGAGATCCTGCGACTCTGGAGTGCAGGTTCTCAGGTACTAAACCATTGAAAGCCAAATGGATGAAGGATGGAAAAGAGCTGATATCTGGCAGGAAATACAAAGTACAAAGCACTGATAAAAGCTCCATATTAAAGATCCTCTCTACAGAGAGGAATGATGAAGGCGAATACTCATTTGAGGTTTCAAACGATGTTGGCCGGAGCACTTGTGAGGCCTTGGTAACAGTGCTAGGTTAGTTCGTTAACAATGGCATTTTTCTTTTTCAATTAAACTTACACACTATAGAACGGTGAGAACAATGTACTTATTGAAATATTTTTTGCTGTAACAGATCAAATTATTAAGCCATCGTTTACAAGAAAATTAAAACAACTGGAAAGTATTAAAGGATCCTTCGCACAGTTGGAATGTCTGGTTGCAGGATCTCTGCCTATAACAATCACGTGGTTTAAGGAAAACAAGGAGCTAGAGACAAGTGAAAAACACAAATGCGTGTTCTTTGAGAATGCAGCATCTTTGGAAATCAGTCGTCTCGATACCGTGGACAGTGGAAATTATACGTGCATTGCTACGAACAAAGCAGGCAGTGCCCAGTGTTCTGGTCTATTAAAAGTTAAAGGTTTGCATTTTAACATTATTAACATTCAAATGTTGCTTTATAAACCTGTAAATCTACTTACATTCTCATATATTTTATTTGCCTAAACCTAATATACTCCCTTTATAAACAGAACCTCCTGTTATCATTGAGAAACCTGAGTCACAGCAGGTCATACCGGGAACCAGAGTGAAATTCAATGTACTTGTGTCTGGTACTCCCCCACTAACTGTCAAGTGGTTCAGAGATAAAAAAGAGATCCTACCAGGGGTTGACTGCGCCATTCAGAAAGATGACTCTTCAAGCTCACTTGAGCTGTTTTTCACCAAGCCATCAGACTCTGGAAACTACATTTGTGAAATAAGCAATGACGTTGGCATTGATTCCTGCCAAACAACACTCTTTGTCAAAGGTCTTTAGTTGATTTGATCATTTTTGGAATTAGGGATGCATCAATACCACTTTTTGCTACTTGAAATAATTCATTTACTTCTTATCATCCTATCAGGGGCATTTTTATTTAACTTTGGTTTTGTTGGTTAGTGGTTATGTTTATGCCCCTCCCCCCCACCCCACCCCTTGCAGCAAACAGACATTATCATAAAATTAATGGTGTGAAATTACATCCAATAACACAGTTAGGTAGGTTAACAAACAGAAGTGTTACACCAGCGTATTTAATTAAATACACAGGATTAGGAATGAGTGTATTAGAGGGACAGTACAGTTATGATGGTTTGGCCTTGTGTAGAAGGATAAGGAATATATCTGGAGGAAAATGTTAGACATGGAGGAGGTTTATGAATGTGGTGAGGGAGGACATGCAGGAGGTTGGAGACGAGGAAGATGTGGTAGACAGGGAGAAATGGTTCCATGTGGCGATCGCTAATGGGAGTAATGGAAAGAAGACGATATATATA
>QMIH01000055.1:280493-302022 GCA_003987875.1 Clarias batrachus
ATATATAATTTATAATTTATAAAGAGATAACACCAGTTTTATACCAGTACAGGTAAATGGACATGAAGCTGTTACCAGATACTAATATTGGTATTGATGCACCTCCAATCTTAATGCAGCTTTTAATATATGTTTGTGATTGAGAACTTGAGCAAATAATATAATACCTATTTTTCTTTCTTTTTACATGCAGAACCCCCTAAATTCATCCGAAAGCCAGAGAAAGTTTCAATTGTCAAACCTGGCCAGTCTGTAACTTTTGAATGTGAGATTGCAGGCACACCAGAAATAGACACATACTGGTTTAAAGACGGTAACGACTTAAGTCCAGATGACAAGCATAAAATGAGTTTTGTCAACTCGCTGTCACGGCTTGAGATTATTGGAGCTGATCTTAAAGACAGCGGTGTATATTTCTGCGAGGCCCGCAATGAAGCAGGTAGCGCGAGCTGTAGCATGGATCTAAAAGTCAAAGGTCGGTACATAGTTTGACATTTACAGTTAAATAGTTAATTAAAACTTTAGAAGAATGGGCAATAGATCAACCAGTTCATATTGTGTATTTCTTTCTTCGTGTTACAGAGCCACCAGTTATTGTTAAGCCATTTACTCCTGTAGAGGTTGTGAGAGGTTTGAATGCCTCTTTTGAGTGTCAAGTTAGAGGCACAGCTCCTTTTGAAATCACCTGGCAAAAAGATTCCAAGGAGATCATGCCAAGCACTAAACATGTGTTCTCTCAGAAAAATGGTTCACTTATGTTACTTGACATACAGAAATGTGATGACTTGGATGTTGGAGAGTACCAGTGTATTATTTCAAATGAAGTTGGAAGTTGTTCTTGTAGGACAACACTAAGCATAAAAGGTTTACTTTTTTTTACCTTTAGAATTTCTCTATAGTTTTCAACTAATTTGATGGCACAGCTAACATGTTTTTTAAACTCCTCACTACCAGAACCACCATCATTCATAGAAAAAATCCAGAATGTTACTACAGTGTTGGGAAATGTAGCAGAGTTTAAATGTGTTGTGAAGGGATCACCTCCCCTGACCATACAATGGCAGAAGGATGAAACATGGATCTTGGAAGATGCCGAGATTCAGAGAACATTTGAGAATAACGTTGCTACACTAAGAATTCCCATGTGCCAGTCAAACCATAGTGGAAGATACACCTGCCAGGCTGTGAATGATGCAGGGCAAGAGAAGTGTTTTGCCACTCTTTTGGTTCAAGGTTGGTTATTTATGGCATGTCTGTAAATTTCCAATGGGTGTTTACATTTTACCACATGTAATGACACCTACATATTCCTTTTGAACTTCAGAGCCTCCCCAGATTATTGAAAAACCAGAAATTATAAACGTCACTGCTGGAGATCCAGTCAGTTTTGAGTGCAAGGTAACAGGCACTGCTGAACTGAAAGTGAAATGGAGTAAAGATGGCAAAGAGCTGGTCCCATCTAGACAACATAGCCTCAGTTTTGTCAATAACATCAGCAGTCTTAAGATACAGGCTGCACAGTTAGATGATGGAGGAACTTACCTCTTTGAGGTCTCCAACTACATCAGTAGCTGCACATGTAAAGTGACCTTAAATGTCCTAGGTTAGTTTTTTTTAAATTTATTTTTATATTAAACAAAATCTTAAATTACTCAAATCATTTCAACCTATAATACAACCTATATACATTTATTTTTAACATCTCTTTGTCTTGCCAATAGAACAACTAATTCCTCCTGCCTTCATCAAACCCCTGACTGACATGGAGGAGATTCTAGGTTCCCCAGTGAAACTAGCATGTAATATATCTGGCTCGCTCCCAATCTCTGTGGAGTGGTTTAAAGATGGAAGTAAACTGACAGGAAAAACCAAACATAAACTGTTTCAGGACAACAACAGTATATTTTTGGAGATTGAGCGACTAGAGAAGGCAGACACTGGAACCTACTCTTGTAAACTTACAAACAAAGCGGGCAGTTGTGAATGCAGTGGAACACTGAGGGTGAAAGGTCAGATGAGAGAATAACAAATTTACTATAATTTTCCATAGTGACTGCCACTTCTTTAACACCATTGTCTGTATTTCTTTTTTGTAAAAACGTAGAACCCCCAAGTTTTGTGTTGGTGCCCGAGCCGCAGGCTGTCATACCAAATACCACCGTTCATTTTAAAAGTACCTTCAAAGGAACACCTCCGTTTATGGTGAAATGGTTCAAAGAAGATACTGAACTGATAACTGGACCATCCTGCTTTATTGGCCTCGAGGGCCTTTCAAGCTTCATAGATCTTTATGCTGTGGGACTTTCGAACACTGGGTCATACTCTTGCCAAGTTAGCAATGACGCTGGTACAGCAAAATGTGCCACAAGCTTATTGGTGAAAGGTCGGACAATTTTCTTTTGCTGAATTGTCACCACTGTGCTCTTGCAATTTGCTTTTTATTAGCATCTTTTACAGTGCCTCATTTGGCTTGGTTTGCTGCTAATCTTCATCTTGCTACCTTTCTGCTGTCTGCAGTCTTTTAATCATCTTGCATCTTTTGCATTCTTCAGCAACATGCTTATTTCTGGCAGTCATTTTGTGCTCTTCATTTTTGAAGCCATCTTCTGTCTGCGCTTAAAGTAATTAAAAATTAAATGATGCGATTATGCTCACTCATGATGGTTTTACCTTTGCAGAACCACCTGAATTTGTGCAGAAACTACCAGCGACAAAGTTTTTAAAGATGGGATTGCCACTGCAGCTTGAAGGCAAAGTTACCGGCACACAACCCTTGAAAGTTAGCTGGTACAAAAATGACAACGCCGTCACTGAGAGTAACAACATAAGGATGGCTTTTGATGGCTCATTGGCAGTGCTTGAGATTGTAAGCACCTCCTGTGATGATGATGGCGTGTACACCTGTGAAGTTCAGAATGATGCAGGGACAAAGAGCTGCAGCACTACACTCTCAGTGAAAGGTTAGTCAATGTGTGATTTTTGTTACAAAATGATATATACAGTACGTATAATGTACATTTGCTATTACATTCATACAATACCTGTTTAACCTGTTGCTTCAGCCTTAATCTTGGTTCAAAGAACGATTAGTGTAAATATGTCACTCATTTTTAAATGTAAATGCATTTCTAGAACCGCCAACTTTCCGTAAAGTTCCCTCACCTGCTGAGGGGTTGAAAGGCAAAGACATCAGTCTTAGCTGTGAGCTGAAGGGACATGCACCATTCGAGATAACCTGGTTTAAAGACAAAAAGCAACTAAAGGAAAGTAATAAGTACAAATTTGTGTCTGAGGGCCACTCTGCCACTCTGCATGTTCTTGGACTGGAGACATCAGATGCTGGTGAATATGAATGCAAAGCCTCAAACAATGTAGGAAGTGACACCTGTCAAGGAAACGTGAAACTCAGAGGTTAGTAAATTTGAAATCATGTTAAATAAATTGTTCTTTCTCTATTTAGGTTGGCCTAAATTCATTTTATTGTTCATGTTATTATTTCCTGCAATTTAGAACCACCGGTTTTCACCAAGAAACTGACCAATATGACAGCCATAGCTGGTGAGGAAGTTACTCTACTGGCAACTGTCAAAGGCTCTGAGCCAATCAGTGTGTCCTGGGTACAAGACAAGGACCATGTCCTTAGGGATGGTGACAACAGAAAAATCACATTTGAAAATAACCAGATAACTTTGAGGATCTTTAAAGCTGATTCCACCACTGCTGGGAAGTATACCTGTGAGATTAAAAATGATGCTGGTGTGGCACAGTGCATAGCAAACCTAACTGTTCTAGGTTTGTTTAATTCTTTTATCTATATCTTTTGGCTTCTCTTGTTAAACTGAACTTTTCTGAGACTAACTGGTTGTTTTGAATTTTCAGAACCTGCTGCCATCTTGGATAAGACAGAGTCTGTAAATGTCACATCTGGTGAACCAGCAGTTTTGGAATGCACAGTATCTGGAACCCCAGAGCTTAAACCCAAATGGTACAAAGATGGAGTGGAACTGTCTTCTGGACAGAAATATAAAATCACCTACTCCAAAAAAACAGCCAGTCTTAAGGTGTTGTCCACAGAAAAAAATGATACTGGAGAGTACACCTTTGAGGTCTTAAATGAAGTTGGACGTGATAGTTGCAAGATGCACCTTGGTGTTGTAGGTTAGTAAACTAATATAATACATTTTTTATTGGCCATACTGACATTTCAGGAATGTTTACACGGTTGTTAAACTTTGTTGAATTATTATTATTATTATTATTATTATTATTATATACTTTCAGAATATTTCCACAGAATATAATCACAGTAATAACTGACAACTATTTATATATTTTTTTAAACAGATAAAATTATTCCTCCAACATTCTCAAGAAAACTGAAAGATATGCACAGCACCGTTGATAAACCTATTGAATTGGATTGCAAGGTTTCGGGCTCTGCACCTCTTACCATTTCATGGTATCACAATGGTGTGGAGATCGAGAGTGGGCCAAACTATGAAATTAGTTTTGCTGAGAACACCTGTGCACTCAAACTGCCCATTCTAAAACTGTCCGATGCAGGTTCATACACGTGTAAAGCAATAAACAGTGCTGGAACTGCTGAGACTACTGCCTCGGTTGATGTTAAAGGTCAGAAAACTCTTACCATGTTCCAAGAAACAAAGAATTAATTAGTTGCACATTGATTATTGTTTGTAGTTTATTTGCCTTAGATAATGCGGTAGCATTCTCGGGTTGCAAACAAACAAATACAATAGTATATTTTCCTTAAATTTATTGCAGAACCTCCATCTTTTGTAACACCACCTCAATCAGTCGAAGGACTTCCAGGATCAAATGTCACATTCACAGCAACTGTGAGAGGAAGTGCCCCATTAAAGCTGAAATGGTTCAAAGGCAGTAAGGAGATAGTGTCTTCCGAAGCCTGTAAGATTGCTTTGAGAGGAGATGTAGCTACACTGGAACTCTTCAAAATCGACAAATCCCATGCAGGGGAATACACTTGCCAAATTATTAATGATGTTGGGAAAGAAAATGCCCCTGTGACTCTTTTTGTCAAAGGTAGGTTGACGAGTTGCTTGTTCAATCGAAATGACTTTTGCAGTTGTGCCCATGTAGTAGTGAGCCACTACTGTATATATACCATTGTTTTAATTGTCTTATACAGAGGCTGCACACTTTGTCAGAAAGCTGAAAGACATCTCTGTTGAAGTTGGCAAGTCAATGATACTTGAATGCACGTATGCCGGAAGCCCTAAGATTCTGGTGAAGTGGCACAAAGATGGCCAGGAAATCTTCTCTTCTTATAGATACAATATTACAACAACCGAGAGCTCTTGCATCCTGGAATGTCTCAACAGTGATATTGAATCAGGAGGAAAATACTCATGTGAAGTTTCTAATGAAGCTGGCCGTGATACCTGTGAATCAACAGTGTCCATTTTAGGTTTTTAATATTGTTGCTTTTAAGTAAAGTATTCTATTCTTGACTTGAAGGACCTGTAACTTACACTCTTTATTATTTTTGGTGCACTGTCTGAATTTTTAGAGCCACCATTCTTTATTGAATGTTTGGAACCAATGGAAGTGACTGCAGGAGATGCTGTCTGTCTGAAATGCCAGATTGGGGGCACACCTGACATCAAAGTCTCCTGGTTCAAAGAGGATGGTAAAGTTCGATCTTCTCCAACCTGCAGAATTGAGTACTCCAAAGGTGTTGCTTGCCTGAAATTAGAAAAAGCCTCCAAAGCTGAAATTGGAGAATACACTTGTAAGGCTGAAAACAGCATTGGGTCCGCCTCTACAAGCTGCCGTTTAACAGTACAAGGTGACTGTTATTTCTTTAACCAATTCCCTCAAGCTCTTAAATGTTTATTTGACTTGTGTGTTGACTCGTGTTGTTATTTACACTTTGTCTTTCCAGAGGCCAAGACGCCACCATCGTTCCCCAAGAAAATCACTAGCATTCAGCAAACTGTAGGACATAGTGTCCAATTTGAGTGTCGTGTTGCAGGATCATCGCCACTGGAGATCTCTTGGCTTAAAGATGGTGAAGCTCTAAAGAGTGGCCCAGAGTACATTATGACTTTTGATGATAACTCTGCTATCCTAAAAATTCCAGAGGGACAAATGACACACTCCGGAGAATACACTTGTGTTGCAACAAATATTGTTGGAACTGCCTCTTGTAGAGCCAAGCTCACACTCCAAGGTCTGCTAATTTACTCTATATATTAATGGTTGATTTATTTAATGTGTAGTTCTGAACCTTAAATGTGAACCTGTGCTAAGATATCTGTGACTTTATGTTAATTACTATCTTTAACATTTCAGAACCAAGATACCCACCTGTGTTTGATAGGAAGCTTTCACCCGTGGATGTTTCAGTTGGAAGTACTGTGGAATTGGAATGCCACATGACGGGAACATTGCCTATAAAAGTCACTTGGTCAAAGGATCATAAAGATATCCGCACAGGGGGCAATTATAAGATATCATGTGTGGACAACACCCCGCAACTGACCATACTGAAAGCAGATAAGGCTGACTCTGGTCGGTATTCTTGCCATGCTAGTAGTGATGTAGGGAAAGACTCTTGCTCAACAGAGGTCAATGTGAAAGGTATCTGACTTTATAAATGTAGTTCTCTTCAGTTTAACTTTTTCTATATAAATTCAGTCTTTTCCTTCTTATAAGAAGATCACTGGAAAAAAAATTATTCTGCAAACAACTAACTTCTGCTTGTTTTATGTTGTCTGTGCTAATTTGGAATATGTGTTGTAAAAACGTTACATTAAATATACATGGTTGTTTGTTATTCCTAGAACAAAAAATACCACCAAACTTTACCAAAAAGCCTTCAGCAACTCTTGAGGAAACTGAGGGAAAGTTGGTGAAGATTGAGGCACGTGTTGCTGGATCACAGCCCATGATTGTAAACTGGTATAAGGATGACGAAGAAATCTTCAGCTCTAACAAATATGATATAACCTTCAAAAGCAACTTGGCTGTCATAGTGATAAAGAGTACTGCCATCTCAGATAGTGGTACTTATACATGTAAAGCCACCAATGAGGCTGGCTTTGCTTCTTGCCAGGTTTCGGCTCATATTACAGGTGCGTATTCTTTCAGGATTGCATGCTTAAAAAACAAAACAAACAAAAAAACATTGCAAACAGTTCAATCGCTCAAATTCTGCACATGTAATTTTTCATATCCTAAATTATTTATTAAGTATGATAAATTATGATATTTTAGGACTAACTCTCAACACAACTTTTATTATCTTTTGAGTTCTTCACGTTCTTATTGCAGGCCGGAAGGTACCTCCAAGCTTTGACTTGCCTCTTAAACCTGTGACATTGAATGAGGGTGAGCCACTTTCGCTTAGCTGCCATGTACGTGGCTCTCCACCACTAAAAATTCAGTGGATGAAGGACAGAAGAGACTTGACATCCTCTGCCAGCACCAAGATCACCTTTGCAGACGGCACTGCTACTTTACAAATGCTTAAAGTGTCTAAAACAGATGCAGGTGATTACCTCTGCAAGGCAACCAATGAAGCTGGTAGTGAGTTCTGCAAGTCCAAAGTTATTGTCAAAGGTATTTATTTCCCAATTCATGTTTTTGTCTTCAACATGCACAGTTTGTTGAGTCATTGTTATACTAATATATAAGTATATTCAAATAAAAAATTTATATAAAGGTTTTCTTTATACATATACAGTACATTGTTTGTCATTGTGCATTCACCTAAGAAATTTGTCCTACTATTTATGGGTTTTGTTTTAACGCTAATTGTTTCAATACAGATGTTTTGAATTTCTTTCTTTCGCCAATGTTTGTTGCCAATATACGTGTGACATAAACTTCATACTTTTATGTTATTTACAGAGGAATGCCAATTGGCTGTCTTTAAATGACAGTTATTGCTTTAAGCCCTCTTCTGTCTTTCTAATGGCTACAAGTCTCATTCTTATCTCTACATGTTTTTGTTATGTAATTCTAATTAACAGACAAGTCTAAAACTCCTGAAGCTCCTGCTCCTGCAGCACCTGCAGCTCGTGAACCAGCTAAGAAACTGGACAATTTGTTTTTCATTGAGGAGCCCAAGAGTGTCCATATTACTGAGAGTACGTACTTATCAAATGTTGTAATATTTTGGTTACATCGAATAATAATAATAATTTGATTATTTTAACATTTATTCTAATATTTTTGCAGAGGGCACTGCAACCTTCATTGCCAAGGTTGGCGGTGATCCCATTCCTAATGTGAAATGGATGAAGGGCAAATGGAGGCAAATGAATCATGGTGGACGTGTTGCCATTGTGCAGAAAGGCCAAGATGCCAAGCTGGAAATCAAAGGTGTGACCAAATCTGATGCTGGCCAGTACAGATGTGTGGCATCAAACAAACATGGAGAAATCGAATCCAGCACAGATTTGACTGTTGAGGAGAAAAAAGAGATTACAACTGAAATGGTCACATTGAAGAAGTAAGCTGGGGTTCAATTTTGCTAGTTTGATTTATTAAATATGCATGCATGTAGCAACTGCACATTCTTTTTTGCTTTCTTTTAGGACACCCTCTAAACAGAAAAGCCCAAAAGAGGAACAGGAAATTGATATTATTGAGCTGCTCAGAAATGTGGACCCCAAAGAGTATGAGAAATATGCACGCATGTATGGTATCACAGACTACCGTGGCCTTCTTCAAGCCATTGAGTTTCTGAAGAAGGAAAAAGAACTAGAAAAAAGTGCAAGACCTGTGAGTGGTCTATTGTCAATTCTATGATGTTCTGCATCTTAATTTCAACTGTTGTTTTGCAGAATATTTGCTTTTTTTTTGGTAAAGATTTCTATGTATTAATCATTTGAGTTTTGGTCTTCAACAGCTTTTAATACTGGAAGTAACATTATGACACCCCGCGCCAACAGAAAGGAACCTGTATATTCCATTGACTTTTTGTATGCTTTATTGTCTTGGTTTTAGGAACTGGAACATAGAAGACGCGAGTCAGAAGAAGAAGATCTATCAAAACTTGTGGCTGATTTACAAAAGAGAATGGAGCAAACTGAGGTGTGGCTACGTGCTTATTTATAAGCAGTTTTATGAATGTTGTATTCCACACAATACTAATTTTGCTATTAAATTAAATATATTTCACGTGATGTTCTATACTGTTAAAAATCATCAATAAGAGTGTAGTATGAAGCTGCCTAGTTATGTTTACTACCCTGAAAGAAATGATTTTATTTCCTTTATACTACAGAAACTACAATTAATGCAAATACAGTAGTTATTAACACATTAAATGTTCATCATTGCAACATGTGAAATGTTACCACTCCCTTGCGTAAGGCAAAGTTCAAAATCATTAAAAAATATATTTATTATTATACATACTGTAGATTATGTGATAACAACAATATATTAAAACAAATACATTAATGTAAACCTGTGATACTGCTTGCAGTCAGAAATGCTTGAAGAATATTAAACAACAATGATGTTTGAATAATCAAATTTAAGAATGCAATGATTCTGTAGTGTATTCCGTGGCTGATATTTATGATTTCTTATGTGTACCCATTATTTTCCTGTTTTTCAGCCTGTAACATTGATCAGAGACATCACTGACCAAATAACAATTGCCAATAAAGACGCTGTGTTTGAATGTGAGATCAAAATCAATTACCCTGAGATAAGCCTGTCCTGGTACAAAGGCACCCAGAAACTTGAGTCAAGTGACAAGTGCGAGATTAAAGTCATTGGGGATCGCCACATATTGAAGCTCAAGAATTGCCAGCTCCGGGATGAGGGCAGTTATCGCATTGTGTGTGGACCGCATATCTCCAGTGCCAAATTGACAGTTTTGGGTATGTACTATATTTCAGCTATGTGTTGTAGAAATATAACAGAAAAGAAATGCAAAAAATAGTTTCTATTTAAATCTAGCAGAGGTCATTAGCTTTCTGTTACACTTTGAAACATCTCTCCATTTAATGCTATGAATGTGGGGTTTTATTGTATTCTACTTTTTTTTTTTTTTTTTACAGAAGGTGAAGTGGAACAGCACATGGAAGATGTTGCTGGTAAGGAAGGCCAAACCTGTACACTTACATGCCAGTTCTCCATACCTAATGTAAAGTCTCAGTGGTTTAAAAATGGAAAGCTTTTAGAGCCTCATGGAAGGTACACATATACCGTGGCCAATTACGCTCAGAAGCTTTCAATTAAAGATGTTAGGCCCGAAGACCAAGGAGAATATACCTGCAAATATAAAAACCTTGAAACATCTGCAAATCTTTGGGTTGAAGGTGTGTATCCTGCCATCAAACTCATTATTTTATCATCTAAAAAACAAAGTCCATCTACTAACCTCTTCCATCTTCATCTTGTGTTGGACAAAGGATTCGTCTCTAGTATGCCTGAACCATCCTCATCTTCTTTAACATTTTTAACGGATCTCATGGATGACTGAAATGGATAATTGAAGAGCAATTTGATCTTTTTTTTTTCTTTTAAAGATGTTTGAAAAGTCTTCATGTTTGTGTCTATATTAAGACAATCAGAGCAGGCTTCCTAACCATGAATCTTGCGTCATTTTTCTTTAGCGGAGCAAATTCATTTCACTAAACGCATCCAGAACATTGTGGTTCGGGAACGCCAGTCTGCAACTTTTGAGTGTGAAGTTTCCTTTGACAATGCAATCGTAACATGGTACAAGGACATATGGGAGCTTAAAGAAAGCCCGAAGTATACGTTCAGGAGTGAAGGGCGACGGCATTTTATGATCATCCGCAATGTAACCTCAGAGGATGAAGGTTTGTCCAACTGAAATGCTGCTGGATTCCATTTTTATCTATCAGATTTTCATCTTACTATTCATCTGGTTTCAAAACAAACCCAACTAATCTGATGAACAATTCTTTAGGCGTATATTCAGTGATTGTCAGATTGGAGCCCAGAGGCGAAGCCAAAAGCACAGCAGAGCTTTACCTGTCAGGGAAAGGTTTGTAAAAAAAAAACAAAAAAAAAAAACAGTTAGCACCTGTTAGCATTCACAGAACATGCATATTCTCTAGTGCAGTTATGTCTATAACTTTATTTTACTGTACCTTCTTTCACAGACATTGATGTAGGAAAGGTACCTTATGGTAAGTATTTCAGTCCAAAGAGCTCATCATACCCTTATATACTGTAGAAAATTAGCTAATTATGCCAAGTCTATCATAAGAATCTGGTATATTAAAATTAGTTATCCTAAAAAGTAAATTCATATTCAAAACCCTCCAGATATTCCTGACTCATCAATACAAGTCCCTGAAGCACCATCTGCATTTACCTTTGAAGGTAAGAAAGGGAGATAAATATAAGCTTAGCTCGAAAAATCCTAAATTCTGACAAACACACTCTCACTAATCTCATACTTTATTTCTAAAAGCTGAATCAACCATGGAATACTATCAGTATGAAGAAAAGACGGAAATTAAAGGTATATCACATACTTGAGCTTTATTCTTTATCTTACAAGTTCTTCCACTAAAATGAACCACATCAATCTTAACAAAAATGACCTTCATCTGCTTGTCCACTATATTAATATTAATCAAAGTGATTAGTATGAGATCGTAAATGAATGTTTGCATCGTCACTGGGGCATAACATTAACATCACCATTAACATCATCAGACTTAACATGAGGTTGAGGTTTTACTTGGTTCGTTATTAATTCTACATTTCCAATGAACTGTCACCCTTCACCAGAGTTTGAGTACAGAACAGAAGAAACCATAGTAGAGGAGGTCTCTATATCAGGTATAATTGAGAGCTTTCCATTCTCATTCATTCTTTTCAAATAAAAAAAACATACTAACCGTCTCTGGTTTTTCAGTTTGTTCCATACAAACATATAACATTTGTTGTCTTTGTCTCGTCATTCCTCTTGGAGTAAAATCTAACCAGATGCTTTTGTAGTTTGTCCTGTATTGCTATGTTCCTCTTCATGTGTCACGTGATTTGTTTCTTTTTATCTTTGTAACATCATAATGATGTTCCTCTTGATCTTACCCATGTGACATTCATTTCATCATTGTGTACATGTTTGTCTTATTCCATAAGAATAATTATTCCCTGGCTCCTTATCTAGATGTCCTTTATAAAATATTTGTGATTTCCCAGAATTTTAAGTTATTTTTTTTCCCCCAACAGTTCCAAGAATTCCTGTGGAAGAGATTGTTGAGAGGAAAGCACTCGGAGTGAGAGAGGAAGTACCAACCAAAGGTACTAGTGATAAAACATGTGGCTGCTATGTGTTCTCAAACATTACAGTACTGTGCAAGTCTTGAGCCACCCTTCAATTTTTCATATCAAATTACTGTAGATTCAATTACACAGATTGAATTAAAGCAATGGGAACAAATGTTTTACTGCAAAGTGCCTAAAGATACAATTCAAGTGTGTACAGAGAGAGCTGAGTGCACAAAGCACTCTCAGTGAGTGTAGTGATTATAAATGAGTACAATGTGTCATGTATTGGACCTTGACTGTAAGTGTAAAAGCTGGTGAAAGAAAGCATGGATGTCTAAGTGTTCACAGTCCTGAGGTGCTCTCATGTGCTTCAGTTTCTTTGCATGCTCACTTCACTGCCCCCTCCCCCTTGTAAATACCTCAGTGTGTGCAATTCATGGCACCTTGAACTCAATCAACCTGCTCAATTAAAATACACCTTAAAGGTAACAAGATAAAAAAAAAACAAGATAAAAACATTCTTCTTGTATTCCTCTTTACATTTTCATAGAGCACAGTTCTGCAGTTTGTTGAGCTTTGATTGTTAGTCATGACATAAATTCACATTTATTGTTGTCTGTTCAATAGTCTTTAAATGTATGCTAGGCTTCTTTAAGATCACATGGTATTGGATGTTGGTATAAACAAATGTTTTATGAAGGTTAAAAGGTAATGAGCGTAGTATCAGACCAATACCCAATACCACAATCAGTGTTAATGCATCCGTATCAAACCTGCTAATGCTTCACATTTTTGGTGTCTTATGTCTAGTTAACATCCTTTGTGTTTGTTTGTTTTGTCTTCATATGAACTATTATAGTTGCTCCATTTTTGACTTATTGTCATTCTTAATAGCTTAATTTGTTACTTTGTGATACATTCTGTTTGTATATAAAACATTATATATATATATATATATATATATATATTAACCAAATATGTCATTTTGGCCTTTTAAATAATTTATTAACAGTACTCATGCAAGACGACTTATTAACCCATAAGTGTACAGTTATGATCTAATGTGTTAATTTGTTCTTTAAGTTCCTGATATTGAGAAACCAGAGGAAACACGGATACCAGTTGATGAAAAGATAGAAGCACCCAAAAAAGGTATAAAAACGTCCATGTCATGTTTTGTGGACAATGTTGTAAACAACCAAATCATATCACACATATTTGGGTCTTTTTCCAGTCTCTTGAGTAGATCTTTTATCATTCTTACATCTTGCAATGATTGCTTTGCCTACCTTAAATGCATGATCCTTCATAACTAATAAAAATATATATATTGGAAACCATTTTCAAGTACCTGAAGCTAAGAAACCTAAAGGAGAAAAAGTCATACCACTCAAAGTGGAGGAACCAAAAGAACTTCCTGCTAAAAAAGGTAATATTGTGAATTGCATTTATTCAAATTATTCTTCTGGTGTTGTTATGTCTAAGTTTTCTTGGATCGTCCTATGTGTGATTTTTTAACTTTAACTTTTCATCTTTTCAATCATGTGTTTGTTTGAATATGCTTGTAAGTGTGAAATACATGTAAAAGATGCTTTGTTTTGTTAAATTTATTAAAATGTTTTCTTTGTCATTATCTTAAAAGAAGAGGTACCTGTTCCTCAGCCAACGCCAGTTGCTCCCAAGAAAGGTATTTGTCCAATATTTTAAAGTCATATACCATGAGTACAGTTTTTGTCTTGCAATGTTATTACTTTAATTTTTTCGTTACTGTCTGCTATGGCATACATAGTGTGTTTGTTTGTTTGTTTTTTCTGTCAAAACATAGTGAATTTATTTGATGTGTTTTGTAGTGATATGTTTGTGTTCCTGTTTTCATTCTTCTTTGTATATTTTTTGTGAATAGTCTTGATAGTCTTTGATGTTGTGTTGTAATTAAGATTGTTATTTTTGTTGTTGAGTCTTTCATCTGTTGTATAGAGTGCACCGTTTGTCAAAAAACTAGTGTCCATTTTTGTTCATGTTTCTTTTCCACGTCTTAAAGCTTCTTAAACTTTTGTATTATATAAAAAGTGCCAGAAGCTGTAGCACCTGTGGTTCCAGAGCCTAAACCCATAGAACCTACACCAAAGCCACCAGCAGTACCTGAAACCAAACCAGAACCCAAGATGAAAGCTAAGCCTGAGCCTACACCTGAAAAGAAGCTAGAACCAACACCTAAGCCTGTACATCTTAAGGAAATTGAAGAACCTCCAGCCAAAGGTAGTTTTGGTCACTAAAGCTTACTGCTGTGTTTTCTGTGTGCTTTAACCCTTTATGGTGCTGTTTGTTTGTCCTACTTCCACTTTGGAAGCGAATCTTCTTTGTCAGTGTCTGCTTTTATGAAATGTAAATTAAAAGCCAAATAATCTTTTTTTAAGTTCCTGTGGAGTTAAAGAAACCAAAAGTACCTGAACCAGAACCACCAAGGACAATACCAACCAAACCAGAGCCAGCACAAATCACTGTGGTTCCTAAGGATGTAGTTCCTCAAAAAGGTATTAGTAGAAGATAAATGTATGTGAATGCTCTGCTGTAAATGTAAATTTAAATGTCATCAGCCACGCTCTTATGGGGAAACCTTTTTTTTTTATAGTGGCTGCTTTCTGACTTGTCTTTGTCCTGTGTTGTTCTTCTTAAGAAATCTTCTTTACAAATAATAAACACATCGATTTAAACAATCCATTCAGGAAAACAATGGTAAAGGTATCACGTTCAAGAAGTGAATTTCTCAAACGAATAAACATTAAATGCATGTGCTGTGATGATGCACTAACAAATGTTAATTTGCAATTTACACAGTAAAATTAGACATACTGTAGGGACAATGCCATTAATGTAAAGCATTGTGTGAACAGCTCTTCTCCTTTGTAATTGTATACTTATTGTGTCAGAATTCTTAAAACAGTGCTTTCTTAAAGCATTGTGCTAAACCTCAATGTTCTTTCAAAGTACAAGAACCGTCCAAGAAGCCAGAGGTTCCCTCATACTTACCTGCAGAGAAAGAGCAAGTACAAGAGGCACTGTTCAGGAAAGACATCACACCTGTCCCTAAAGTAGAAGAAGACAAAGAAGAAAGGAAAATGGAAGCTTTAATTGATCACAAGGATGTAACGCTTGTACCTCAAATATCTAAACCTGAGTCTGTGTTGGAGGCCAGGCATGAGGTCAAACCTAAATCTGAGGTTAAGCCTGAGCCCAAACCTAAAGTCAAACCAGAGCCTCAGCCTGATATCAAACCTGAACCCAAACCTGAGGTTAAGCTAGAGCCCAAACCTAAGGTTAGACCTGAGCTAAAACCTGATATAACACCTGAACCCAAACCTGAGGTTAAACCAGAGCTCAGACCTAAAGTTAAGCCCGAGCCCAAACCTGAACCTAAACCTGAGGTTAAGCATGAGCCCAAACCTACAGTAAAACCTGAGGCTAAACCTGAGATCAAACCTGAACCTAAACCTGAGGTTAAGCTTGAACCCAAGCCTAAAATTATGCCTGCTCCTAAACCTGAGGTCAAGCCTGAGCCTAAGCCTGAGATTACACCAGAGCCCAAACCCGAGGTTAAGCTTGAACCCAAACCTCAAGTTAAACCAGAACCTAAACTTGAGATTAAGCCTGAGCCCAAACCCGAACCTAAGCCTGAGCCCAAACCCGCAGTGAAGCCTCTGCCCAAACCTGAAGTCAAGCCAGAGATGCCTTCACCAAAGAAGAAACCTGAACCACTTCTACCAAAAGGTAGTTTTTTTTTGTCTTTTAGTGATACTACCTTAGTTGCTTAGTGTCTTATTTTGTCCCAGACACTTCCTGTCTTTATCTATTGTGTTGTGTTGTGGTTTGTCTAGCTTCTGATTTGGGAGCGTTTCTTCTGTTACTTTGCTTGTTTTATATTTAATCTTTAAGTGTGACTTAAAACTACAATATGTGTCATTTTAAGTTCTTGTGCCAGAAGAGAAACCAAAACCATCTCCTATAGAACCACCACAAGCAGTGCCCACTAAACCTCAACCAGCCACTGTGGTTCCCAAGGAAGTATCTCTTCAAAAAGGTATTAGTTCATGACTTTTATGTCAGTAGACCTTCTTTTGTACATGTTTCTGTGTTATTTTGTCCTCTTAATAGCCACGCTCTTATAAAAAAAAAAACAAAAAAACAAGTGGCGCTTTGTTGTATTATTGTGTTTGTCCAGCTTCTTGTTCATGTTTTTTTGTGTTCAAACTCTTTACTGGCATTACAAATATTATCATTTGCACTGCCAAACTCTTATAGTAAGTATAGTAAGAGTATGAAAGTGATCCATAGAAAAATTCTCTTTAATTTCAATGTCTTTTTAAAGTGCAAGATGCTTTCAAGAAGAAGATAGAGTTTCCTTCATACATATCTGGACAAAAAGAAAAAGAAGAAATGTCACAGTTCAAGACAACCATTGTGCCTGATGATAAAGCAGAGGACAAGTATGACAAACGGAGAGATCCGGTTTTAACAAAAAAAGATGTTAAGCAACCTGAGTTTTCTCAGAAGAAAGCAAAAATGGAAGTTTCTTGTGCACTTACACCTGAAGAAGAAGAAATAAGTCCTAAAAAGCGAGAAGTCATTTCAACTAAAAAAGAACAAATAGAAATAACAACCATGTCTGGGACAGAAGTCTCTAAAAATATTTTGCATGAAAAGAAGGGATTAGCTCTGACTACTGAAGAAGTATTGATGTCTCAAAATTTGAAGGTAGCACCTATTCCAAAAATAGAAGAAACTGTCTTAACTTCAGACAAAGAAATTGTCACTCAAGAACGTAAGGTAGAGCCTGTACCCAAACCAGATAAACAGGAAGTTATTCCACTTAAGAAAAAAGAAATTGTCTTAATTTCTGAAGAAAAAATTGTTCCTCAAGCACAGAAGCTAACGCCTGTGCTAATATCGAAGAGAACTGAAGACATTACTGGTACAAAGAAAGAATTGATCTTAACATATGGGGTAGAACATGTCCCTCAAGAATGTAAGGTACTGCCTGTACCAATTATAGAGAAAAAGCAAGGTATTCCACTTAAAAAGAAAGAATTTGTCTTGATAGCTGAAGACAAAAGTGTGTCTCAAGAGCTGAACGCAGCATCTGTGTCAAAAATAGATGAAAAGACGTGTGGTGTTCTACATAAAAAAGAATTTATCTTAATTCCTGAGGAAGAAACCGAGCCTCAAGAACTTAATGTAACACCATTGCCAATAAAAGAGGAAAAGGACAGAATTCCACTTCAGAAGAAGGAACTTATCTTAACTTCTGATGACATATTGGCAACTCAGAAGGAAACTCCTTTGCCGAAAGAAGAAAAAATAGAAGATAGTATGTTTAAAAAGGAGGAATCTGTAACACATGAGCCAAAAATGAAAGATAGGGAACGGGTTTTACTTAAAAAGAAAATTGATTTAACGCCTAAAGAAGCAGAATTAACACCTTCAAAACCTGAGATAACAGCTGACATTGGAAAGGAAATAAAGGATCATTTAATGCCAAAGAAACAAGAAACAGTGATACCAAAGGCAGATATAATAACAATGCCTGAAAGACTTCCAACTAAGAAGACTGCGGTTGTTACTTCTGAAAAGGAACCTCAGCTTCAAAAAGCAGGGACAATTTCTCAGATGAATTCAGAAGGGGAGGAAGATCTTCTGCTTAAACCCAAATCTGCTACTTCTCTAAAGAAAAAAGGATTTGTTCCTCATAGGAAAGAGGATACTCTTATTTCTGCAAAAGATGACAGAGAAGTTGTCCAAAAAGACATTACTGCTACAAAAGGTACCATGGCAATTACCGTCTTATCTTTCTTATTTGGTTCTTTCTCTTTATTTATAACGAACTCTTTACATAAAAATCTTTACTGTCCCATGTTCCATGTTGTCTTACATGTACACACTCTTAATCAGGCGTGCAAAAGCCTGCTCTTAACAGTCCATAAGGCTGTATCAATCTTTCACTTTCTTGGACGCACTATCTTAAATACTTTTCATTCACTAGAGTGATATCTTATAAGTTAACCAGTGTATGTGTGTTGGTTTCTTATGCATCTTTCCTGATCCTGCATCTAATGGCAATTTAAATCTTTTAAGTTCTTTTGGAGTCAAAAGAAGAGCTGCCAAAAAAACTGGATCCAATTCTTGTCTCGCCAGAGAAGGTCATACAAGCCCAAGGTAGAGCAAGACCTTTAAACAATTTCATCTTCTTTAGTAACCTCTTGATTTTCTTTCATTGCTCTTTTTGTGTATAAGTTCCTTATGTACACTGCATGCGTGTGCTTTGACCCATGCAAAAGTGAGAATAACACAGAAAAAGGAAATGTGGGTAATGATGACAATGGAAAATGTACTTATTAATAATTTCATCTTATTAAATACTTTTATATGACTTGAATTTAGTATGCAATAAAAATAAACATTTCTATTTAAAATGATGAAAAATGAATGAAAAATACATTTAGTAATAAAATAAGTGTAAATTTGTCTGTGTAATAGTACAATTTGGGACCTACATTTCAGCACCTTAGTAATTGTTGTTCTTTAAATATTATAAGATCTTATATATCATTTGAAAGTTTTGCCTGAGGCATTTAAATAAGTATGTAATTTATCCTATAAAACTTTGATTGTCCTTCAAAGATACACATGTCAGCATGACACTGGAACCTGTCTTACCCAAATCTATTGTTGTAGCTGAAATGAGTTCTCAGAGAAAAGGCACACCAACCAAAAGAGGTATTTTACCCATAGATTCTGTATAATGAATTATTTAAATATTTTAAAGTTTGGCTTTGGCCTTTGACTAGTCCGATCAAAACTATACAAAAATGCATATTTTTTCTTTTGGCAACTTGTAGTATTTAATATGTGCCTCTTAAAAACATTTTATTCTCTTCTGGATACACATCTCAGAGCTTCAAGCATCTTTGAATCTTCAGACCAAAGCTCAATCTTTGGTGATTGCAGAGAAAATGACGGAAAAAGCTTCTTATAAAGAACAATGTCTACAGCCAGAGGAAGTGTCTTATGGGAGACTAAGTGAAGACAACTACATTGAACAGGAGGGATATCTTCATAAAGTCCCATCAGTGACGAGAGAACTGATGGGTACAGTGGAAGAAGACATTTCCCATGGATATGTCAAAGAGGAACATCAAATTCCTTTTCAAACTCTTAGTAATGTTGTCTCATTAGATAATCAGAGTTATACCAAGAAAGGGCAAATGGCAGAGAAAGATATTTCAAAAACGCTTCAATCTTCCAAAATAGAATCTGTTGGTGGTAAAAAGAAAAATGTTCAAGAAACTGGAAAAGAGCTCCATATAAGAAAACCCCTGGGCAAGTTAGAAAGAAAGATAAGCAGAAATAAAAATGATTTAGAGGACAATCAAATCCCAGAATTAGAGACCCTTCGTAGTATTACTCGAAGTATGAAAAAAGGAGAGAAACAAGAAGCAAGGGAACATAGAAAGGAGGGGGATATTCAGAAGAGTGAGGATGAACCAGTGACAGAGCAGGAAGGAAAGAAGTATAAGAGAGAGTTGTCTGAGGATGAGATTTACTCTGATTCTAATATAGCTTCAAATCAAGCTTTAGTAACTGGAGATATCCAGCCAAACAGCAGAGTCAAATCTATAGCCACCAAATCTGTGACGACTGCTCAGATAGGTGTGTCAGCAGAATTGAAAAAACATAAACCAAATTTGAAAGATTCACAAACTCAAACTGAAAAACAAGATGTTCCTCGGAAGGAAAAGCTGACCTTTATTCCCAAGGAAGATAGTCAGGCAGATATTCCAAACAAGATAATAGATTACGAAACGCCTCTGGACGCAACAGAAACAGGGAGCCTAAGAAAGAATGAATTTGGGCTTCGAAAAGAAATTGAACAAATAACACCCCACAAGGGTGTAATATTCAGAGACGGTCTATCTATCTGTGAGGCCACTAAAATCATTAAACCTGGTAGTACTTGTGAACCAGCTTTACCAACAGAGGAAAATAAAACAAGTTTGAAAATGATTAGTTCCCCTCAAATTTCTAATGCAAGAACAGATGCTGTGCATCCTGATAATGTATTTTTGACAAAACATGTAGATGATAAATCTTGTATAAGTATTGAAAATACAGCTATTAAAAGTGAAGACATAAATTTAAAATGTCAAGAAATAGGCAAAAAGGATGAAGCACATACAAAACTAATACCTCTGGAGGAATCAGTATCTCCTGACAAGGAGATCACTTTTACAAAAGTGGCCAAATATTTCCATCTGAAAGAAGATGTCCATGAGGGACCAAAGTCCTCCTCAGCAAAACATTCTATTGGTGAGATTCATTTTAAAGGCGTGAAAAGTGCGGCTGAAACAGACACTCTTGATGGCGGTGTTGTTTTACAGGCATTAAGCTTTTCTAAAGAGACAGATCTAAGAAAGCCTACTCAGGCCCACTCTTTGCCACCTATGAAACAAGATGTGCAAGATATTAAGCAGACGACTTATTTTACAGAAGACCTGAAAGAGAGAGGAGATCAAGGTAGAAAAGTACCAATACTTTCAGAAGCAGCTTCTTCTTTCAAAGAAGTTAGGGCTTTGAAAGAAGCATCTCATACTAAAGATATTACTTTTGATGTGCATGAAGGACCGGACAACATTCGTTTCAAAGAGGCAAAAAGTCCTGAAATAGACCCAATTGATAGTAATGTTGTCACTAAAGAATTAATCCTTCCTAAAGTAAGATCTCAAATGAAGCCTACTCTGGACCACTTTGTGCAACCTATCAAACAAGCTGTAAAAGAAATCAAGAAGACCTCTCATTTTACAGAAGACCTGAAAGAGAGAGGTGTTCAAGGTGAAAGAGTAACACTTTCTGATGCTATGCAAAAAATGCCCCAAATTGTACCATCTCAAGACTTTGAACCGTATATAGAAGGTAGGCCTTTGAAAGAAGCAACTCTTCCATTAATAAGACAAGTTTTCTCAAAAGATAATGGGTCATTCAGCAAGGAATCTGTATCTAAAAATAAGGATATTCCTTTTGATGTGCATGAAGGACCAGAAAGTTCCACAGCAGAAGCTTCGAACAGTTCTAACAGCGTTCATTTCAAAGAAGTAAAAAGTAGGGCTGAAATAGACACCATTGATGGTAATGCTGCCACAAAAAAATGTATCCTTCCTAAAGTAAGATCTCAAATGAAGCCTACTCAGGACCACTCTTTGAAACCCATCGAACAAGATGC
>QMIH01000055.1:302816-321722 GCA_003987875.1 Clarias batrachus
CTGGACAGCATTCATTTCAAAGAGGCAAAAATGTGGCCTAAAGTAGACACCATGGATGGTAATGTTGTCACTAAAGAATTAACCCTTCCTAAAGTAAGATCTCAAATGAAGTCTACTCAGGAGCACGCTTTGCAACCTATAAAACATGATGTGAAAGAATTTAAGAAAACAACTTCTTGCACAGAAGACCTGAAAGAGAGAGGAGTACAAGGTGGAGAAATTCCAATAGTTTCAAAAGCAGCTATGCAAAAAATGTCCCAAGGTGGACCCCCTCAAGACTTTGAATCTTGTAAAGGAGGCAGGGCTTTGACAGAAGCACCTTTCCCTTTAATGAGTCAAGCTTTCTCAAAAAATAACGAGTCATTCAAGATGGAATCAGTATCTCAAGATAAAGATATTACTTTTGATGTACATGAAGGACCAGAATGTTCCACAACAGAAACGTCTTCTAACAGCATTAATTTCAAAAAGGTAAAAAGTAGGCCTGAAATAGAAACCATTGATGGTAATGTTGTCACTAAAGAATTAACCCTTTCTAAAGTAAGAACACAAATGAAGCCCACTCAGGACCACCATTTGCAACCTAGCAAGCAAGATACAAAAGAAATTAAGAAGATTACTTCTTTAACAGAAGACCTGAAAGAGAGCGGTGTTCAAGGTGGAGAAGTACCAATACCTTCAGAAACAGCCTGCCAAAAATTGCCCAGAACTGTGCAACCTCAAGCCTTAAAATCTTATGAAGAATCTAGGGCTTTGGAGAAAGCATCTCAAAATAAAGATATTACTTTTGACATGCATGAAGGACCAGACAGCGTTCATTTCAAAAAGGCGAAAACTTGGCCTGAAGTAGGCACCGTTGATGGTAATGTTGTCACTAAAGAATTAACCATTACTAAAGCAAGATCTCAAATAAAGCCTCAGGACCAGTCTGTGCAACCTATCAAACAAATGGTAAAAGAAATCAAGAAGTCAGATTCTGTAGAAGAAGCAAAGAAAATAGACATTCCAGGAAAGGAACAACTAGTATCTTTGGAAGAAAACAAGGAGACCTACAAATTTTCCAACACTGTACAACCTAGTGCAAATGATAATAGTGCATTTATATCGAAAGGTTCTGATCAAAACACTAAGCCTGTGTCACATGATCAGAAGGATGGTGTAAAAGTAGAGCATATGTTTCGCATTAATGAAAACACGGAAACGACCAAGAAACAATCCAAAGGATTAGCACAAACCGAAAGTAAAACGTCTTACTTAAATAAGGCACATCTTCAAGAGGAGAAATCTCTTCAATCAGGTGATGCAATATTAGCCTCAAATGAAACCAGCAAACTACCTAAAAGTCTTTTGCGATGTGAAGATGATGTTGAGGAACTTGATTCTACCAAACCATTAAAAACAAAGGGTGATTCTGGAGATGCTGCATTTCTTAAGACTGAACAGTTTCCATGCAGTGAAAGATTTACTCAAGACTATGAGAACCAATCTGTGGACAAAAAAGAGATCCTGCCTAAAGTGAAGCTTACCTCAAAGATGGATCTTAAACAACAGCTTGAAGTTACTCTTCCAGTAGCAGCTAGTTTAAGAGGTATTAGAGTTATGGTCTTGCGTGTTTGCAGTTTCAAGAACTCTTACAACCACTCTTGCGCACATTTAACACTATGATTTTGCGTCATCAACCAGTCTCACTTTGTGTCTTGTTAGTGTGATCGAGTGACTGAAACGTGGTCTATGCACTCTTTTGATTGTGGTTGTAGCACATGTAAAATCAATTAAAAACAAGACAGTTCCATCTGAAAAACAAACTTTTCCCATCACTATCAATTCCATTGTCTGTATGTGTCACTGCACTTGTTTGAAATTCTCACTGCTGGATCACTCAGTGGATTCACACTTAAATATTTGAAATCAATAATGACTTCTAACATTATTTTATATTTAATGTTCTTAAGTGCCAGAACCAGAGAAGTTGGCTCCTTCAGAAAAGCCAGCGATTCCTCTGAAAAAGGAGGAAGTAACTCCCACAGGTACAAATGAATTTTAATCAGACACTGATTTGTGTGTTATTTTCGGTGCGTTATGTTTTGTGGTTTCTCTTATTTTATTTCTTTTCTTTTTGAAAGTCTGAAAATCTCTTTTCATACATATGGCTTGATAACCTGGCCGTACTTTTTCCACAGTTGAAAAGAAACCAACTCCAGAGCCTGCAAAGAAAATTTCTCCAGTTGAAGGTACTTTTATGATTCTATAATCTTGTCTTAACACTCAGCTCTTGCCAATCCCCCCCCCCCCCAATATTCACTTACATATATTTGTGCATATGTGTCTTTTTTACTTAATAACACCAGCTTTGTTACTCACCATTGTTAAAAGCGCTACATGAATAAAATCGAATTTAATCTTATTTATTTATTATTTTGTGTACATGCCGTTATAATCATTAACATTGTTAACGGTATTTCTTTGTGTGTCTGTGTGAATATGCATGTGCTTTTGACCTGAAAACATGGTCATGAACTTTAATGAACTTTTTTTGTACTTTGACTGACAGAACCACCTAAGCCTAAAGCTGCATTGCCAGAAAAGGTTGAAGGTAGTTGGCCTTTTATTAGTTTATGATGAGTAATACTTCAGTCATCTTAAATGCATCTTCCTGTACTGTACCATACTAAAGTGGTTTGCTTTTAGATGCTGTCTAAATACATTGTGTTACAGTCAATAATCTGCTTTTGATGGTCTTTCTATGTGTTTGTCTGTATATGCATGTACTTCTGCCCTGAATACATGGTCATGATCTTTAATGATCTTTTTTACTTTAACTGACACAGTTAAAAAGGAAGCACCACCTGAGCCTAAAGTTGGGTTGCCAGAAAAGAAAGTTTCTCCTGTTGAAGGTACATGTAGTTGTCCTTTTATTAGTTGACTTAAGTTCATCTTACAGTCTTTAAGTGTATGTTCCTGTACTGTATGTTACTAATGTGGTTTGCTTTGAGATGGTGTTTAAGCCATTCTGTTATACTGTAAGCATGAACATTTTTATTTTTGATGGTCATTCTATGTATTTGCTTATATATGCATGTGCTTCTGACCTGAATACATGGTCATGATCTTTAATGATTATCTTTTTGTACTTTGACTGACACAGCTAAAAAAGAAGAACCACCTAAACCTAAAGTTGTGTTGCCAGAAAAGAAAGTTCCTCCTGTTGAAGGTAGTTGGCTTTATATTACAGTAGTTTATGCTGAATAATACTCCAATCATCTTAAGTGTACAGTATGTTCCTTAACTGTATGTTACTAATGTGGTTTGCTTTGAGCTGGTGTCTAAATACATTCCGTTATTAGCATTACCATGTTTTTGATGGCCTTTTATGTTCGTCTGTATACTGTATGCATGTGCTGCTGACCTGAATACATGGTCATGATCTTTAATTATCTTTTTGTACTTTGACTGGCACAGCTAAAAAAGAAGAACCACCTAAACCTAAAGTTGTGTTGCCAGAAAAGAAAGTTCCTCCTGTTGAAGGTAGTTGGCTTTGTATTAGTTTATGATGAATAATACTTCAATCATCTTGTGTTTACAGTATGTCCCTTAACTATATGTTACTAATGTGGTTTGCTTTGAGCTGGTGTCTAAATACATTCCGTTATTAGCATTACCATGTTTTTGATGGCCTTTTATGTTTGTTTGTATATGCATGTACTTCTGACCTGAATACATGGTCATGATCTTTAATTATCTTTTTGTACTGACACAGTTAAAAAAGAAGCACCACCTGAGCCTAAAGTTGCGTTGCCAGAAAAGAAAGTTCCTCCTGTTGAAGGTAGTTGGCTTTGTATTAGTTTATGCTGAATAATACTATAATCGTCCCTAGTTTATCTTTCTTTACTGTTCTTTTCCTTTGCTCTTTTAATGTGGTGTGATTTGAGCTGGAATCTAAATACCTTACTTGGCTTGTGATACTGTCTTTGCTTTCTTCATGTCACTTCATAATTGTTTAACTAAGCTGTCACTGTGACAGCTGAGAAGGCTGCATATGCAAAAGATCCCTCCAAGCAAGTCAATCTTGAACTAAACCTTTTCTTGCTGAACATCCATCAACATATCCGAGATGTTGAGATGCTTTATTCTTCAAAATAAGATTCTCTTGAAATCAATTAAGTGTCAGCATAATGAATAATTTGAATAGGGATTAAAAAAAAATAACAATAATAATTTATTTACTTTTTCACCTCATTAGCAGTTCAAAATATTCTTACATACATGGATATTTGTATCATTATAGTTATGTCTATAGCATTCTCAAGCTTAGTGTACACTATGTCTTAAGTTCAAGAGAAGAGGAAGAAGACTGAAGATCTTAAAGCAGCGAAAAAGAAGTTAGACACTGAAGGTATCAGAAAAGCGAAAGATTTCTCACTGAATAACTTGCTGAAGAATTTTCTTCAATATAAAATTCTTGTGACACTTCTTGACATTTCTTTAAAATTATTTTGAAGTACCCACACCTCAAGAACCCAATGAACCAAAACCAACTGCAAAACAAGATCAGTTACATCTTGAGCAACAACCTAAAGGTATCAAAGTTGGATTATCCTGGCAATCCAGATACAGTTAATTTAGCAGTACTTGCTATACTTGAATTTCTTTGCTTTTGGTAAAAGGCATTTAAGTGAACACCCCTTAAAGGTGTAAAGCACTACTGTTGACATATTGCTATGCAAATCCTCTGAAGACTTTACTGAATAGTGACCCTTTGTGAAGTGACCATCAATATATAATGCAACGACCCTCCTTCCCCCACTCCTTCGCTTGCAACTGACATGCATTTAGCAAATTTCTTAATTGTAATTTCTGTAACTAATTCTAACTATATGTGGCTATATTTTTAAATTAGATGGTGCAAAGGAACCAGTTGAAGCTCCTGCACCTACACCTGTGAAAAAAGGTAAGAATAATAAGAAATGGCTCTGTGGTATTTTTTATTATTTTTAAAACGAGTGTTGTTTATTATATGCTTAAAATTCTCTTTAGATACTTTTTGATATATTTCTTACATACTTCGGCACTGCTTTTGTATCATTTTGTGTTGTCATCTTTTATATAGTTACTGTATGTTAGTCCTAATCTATGTGGTCTGTCATGTCCTTAAGTTTTATATGTCCAAATGATCTGGATTACATGTTACTTTGTTTGTACATGTTTGTTGTGTTGGGATTGAATTGCATTTGTTTAGTTCTTGTTTCCTACGTAATGTGATACATTTTCAAATCTAAAGGGAAAATTCTTATTGCTGAGGAAGAAAAGTTAGAAATGCCGACTCTAAAGAAAGTTACAAGGATCTCCAGAGAGAAGCATGAGGAACAAGAAACAGTGACATTGAAAAAGGTCCATAAACCATCACCAGAAGAGTGTGAAGAACCCAAGAAGATCTATGCTGAAGCCACCACTGAGGTTTTAATAACTGAGAGTTATGAAGCCGAAAGGCATTTTGAAAAATATGAACGCATCAAAAGACCTGAAATTCCAAGACCTGAAAAAGAGAAAGTGACACCAGTGGAGCCTGAAAAAGAACCAGAAAAGGCAAAAGCACAGGATGAAAAAGTAGAAAAGCCAGCCCCGAAGAAAACTGCCAAGATTTCAAAACAGGATGTGCCTGAAGAACCTGGGCTGACTTTGAAAAAAGTAAAGAAATTGTCACCAGAATCAAAAGAACAAGAAACTGTCAAATTAAAACCTTTTGAAAAACCTGAAAAAACAGTGCCTCAACCAGTAAAAGACACTACAAAGGAACCAAGTGAAAAAGAACCTGTACTTTTCCAAAAAGGCAGAGAACCTATTAGTTTTGAGAAAGGTGAAAAACCCCAAAAACCTGATGTGCAAAAAGAACCTGAGGTCACCAAGAAAACAACAGAGCCTCCTAAGCCTGAAGAGAAGAAACCAGACGAGACTGTACATAAGCCTATTGATAGAGCTAAAAAAGAAGAAGAGAAAAAAGAACCTGATACACCATCATGGAAAGGCAAGAGGATCCCAAAAAAAGATGAGGAACCTGAGAAGGTTCAATTAAAGCCTTTCAGAAAAAAGCCTTCAGCTGGATCACCAGCAGAAAAAGAAACTCCTGAACCAAAAGATAAAAAGCCACTAGAAAAATTACCACCAAGCCAAATACCAAAGACAGAACTCTTAAAAGAACCAAGAACTCCACAAAAAGAAGTTGAAATTCCTGAAAAGAAGCCATCTGAGGTTGCTAAAGAAGAAGAGAAGAAGGAAATTCCCAAAAAGGTAACTCCTGTCAAAAAGGAGGTGTCTCCGAAGAAGAAAGAGGAGGAGAAAAAGCCCCTTGTTATCAAAAAGGGTGTTTTACCAAAGGAGCCTGAGAAAGAAGAGGTTATACTAAAACCCATTGAACTTGCAAAGAAGGGTTTGGAGCCTAAAAAGACTCCTTCACCCAAGGTAGAACCGACTGATCTAGCTCCAGTAGAGAAAAAGCCAAGTGTAGGTCTGGCTAAGAAACCACTCCTTGAAAAGCTTTCCCCCAAAGAATCAATCGAAAGTGTTACCTTGAAAAAAGTGCCCAAGAAAACTTCTCCCCAGGATAAAAAAATTGAAGAAATTCCTGCAGTAAAGGAAAGTCAGGAGATTCCTTTAATGAAAGAGCTGTCCCCTGGGGCTGTGGAGTTAAGAAAAATCTCAACACAAAAGGAAGAAGAAGTAGTTGAAGAGGAAATGGCTGAGGTTGGAGAGGAGGAGGAGGAAGATGAGGCATGGGGATGGGAGATTTCTCCTCAAGGTAGTTATGCTTCTGAAGATGCAGAGTATTTGGAAGAAGGTGCGCTTGAGACTGCTGGGGTACCAGGAGGTAGACGAGGTGAGAGGGTGACTGTAGCTCCTCACCAGTGAATGTCCGTTCATCCCAGTCTTTTATCCCATTCTCCAGAAACCAATCTTTTTTTGTACTTGGAATAATCATCCTACCCATCTTCATATCCATCATGAAAAACATTCTAAATGTTGTCTGTCTTCATTTAAATCAGTGTTTGTTCCGAAACACATTTAGTCTTTTAACATCCTATCATCTTGTATAACACGTGTTTGTCCATACTGTGAGTTATCCATGGGGGTTTATCCATGGGTGCCATCTTTTGTTACATTAATAAAACTTATTATTTCATTTATTTGTGGCATGGTTATCATCCTCATGAGTCATTTCAAGATTCCCATTGTTCTTGTTATTGCAGTTACATATACATGCTATGCATATTTGACATTAATGCGTATTTGCATATCCATGAAATGAAACTAATTTTTGACAATCTTGTTCAGAGGGAAAACCAAAAGAAGAAGCTGGAAGGGGGCGTGGCTTGAGACGTAAGTGTTCTAGATGCTTCATTGTATAAGCAGTTTATACAATGTTTCTTTTTTACAATTTGGAATCCAATGTGTACAAATATGGATATTTTATTAAATGCATTAAAATAAAAAAGAACAAATGAAAGGCTTTACATAAATCATTTTAATGGAGAGGTGCATGCCAGCAAACTCCTGAATATGATAGAGGCTGCAAATGTGTTAAAAGATTTGCAAAGTAGACAGAAGGAATCAACCTTGAGACCTCCATTATATCCTCCTGAGATTTGGACTCTGTAATGTACATCGCAATTTTACTGACTGTTTTTTCATAGCTGAAAATTATAAATGTATTCAATGTCTTCAACCTTCGACAATGTACAGTAGTTGAGGGGAAATGTCCTTATGTGAGGACATTTGGGTCTCAAGAGGTTATATTCCTTCATTTTATTTATATCCCCTTCATATTATTTTAAAGTATGTGATATTAGTCAAACTCAGTAAGGGGTTCGCTAGAAGGTGTTTAGCAATAAAAATAACTTGAGTTCATCCAATGACTAAAAAGTTTTAGTATTAATTAATTATGAGGACTAAAAATCTTGATCAATTTGGCCATTGTCAAATTGATCATTGGAGACCAGTGAGACTATTTTAACGCAATTCCACTGCAACCAGGGGCTGATTTTTGACCATATGCAAAGGTCATGTGGCAGGGGATGAGGGACGTCATACTTAATCTAGATAATAACATTTTTTCATTGTTTTCCAGCACTAATGATCATAGTTTTATTTTTCAACTTAAAGTGGTCATTTAAAATGTTTTTAAAATATTTTTTGTTATGTATAGTTCATGCATTTCTCTGATCCTGTTTGCTTTTTTATTCTTATTTATTTCTTAGTTTTTCAGTTTTTCAATGCATGCCTTGATCACTTGTAGACACATGTTTAACAAATCCCTCTATTTTCATTCAAGCAAAACAAACTCCTTCTCCTGGTGAAGCTGGTCGAGGAAGAGGGCTGAAACCTGGTGCTGGTGGTGACAGACCTCCAGAACCACCCCCATTTGAATACGCGCTTAAGCCTGTTGCACTAAAGTTCGTAAAAGAACTTAAAGACATCGTGTTGCTGGAGGCTGAGTCTATTGGTTCCTCTGCTGTGTTTGAGTGCCAGGTTTCTCCATCTACTGCTATAACATCATGGATGAAAGACGGAAGTAACCTGAGAGAGGGTCCAAAGCACAAGTTCACTGCTGATGGAAAAGACCGCAAACTTGCCATTATCGATGTCCAGCTGTCGGACAGAGGGGAATACACATGTGTTGCCACACTGGGCAATAAAGAGAAGACCTCTACCGCCAAACTTATTGTTGAAGGTAATATTTAGTGATGTATTATGAACATAATATCTCAGTCACAGGTGACAAAAAGACTAATGAATGTGATAGCACTTTTCAGAATTCAAGGACAAGTTATAGGGAAAATAGTAAAATTAAGAGAAGTGTGATCATATTCTGTATTTCTTTCTTTGCAGAGTTGCCTGTGAAATTTACAAAGAACCTGGAAGAGGATGTTTCCGTAATTAAGGGTCAGCCCATGTACTTGACTTGTGAGTTAAATAAAGACAGGGTTGTAATTTGGAAGAAGGATGGAAAGCCACTTTCAGAAATTGCTGGCAAAGTTGCCATCAATGTGATTGGACTGCAACATTCTGTAACAATCCAGAATGCAAATGATGATGATGCCGGTATTTACACATGCGAGTGTGAAAATCTCAAAACTAAATCCAATGTTAAAGTAATTGGTAAGTCTGTTAATATCGTATATCTGCAAGTCAGACAGTTCTGTGTTTACCTGTTGTTTATTTATTTATGTATTTATTTATTTATTTAATTGGCAGAAATCATCAGAGACTGGTTGGTAAGACCATTAAGGGACCAGCACGTGAAACCAAAGGCCACTGCTACCTTTAAATGCGAGCTAGCCAAAGACACTCCCAACTGGAAGTGGTTCAAGGGAAATGAAGAGATTCCAATAGAACCTACAGATAAAACTGAAGTCAAGAAAGATGGAAAAGATATCACTCTGACTATAAAGAATGCTCAACCAAATGATGCTGATGAGTACGCCATTGAAGTAGAAGGGCGTAGATACCCAGCAAAACTAACACTTGGAGGTTTGTTACTGTGTTATACTGTAAATGTCTTGTAATATAAACTAGATTTTGTGAAGTAGGGGCGAAATGGTGCATCTGTATTCCTGAGCAAAACATATTTCCTGAGGGCACTCCTACTAATTATAGTTATATGTAGACACCGATCAGCCACAATACTAGCAAGGTGAATTGAATAATGTTGATTATGAATTATATACTGTAACAGTAAACTGGTGACAGGGTCATGGACACCTAACGCTCATCTTTGCCTGTGGGGACCAACAGCAAGCCCGATTTGGTCCGATCCCACAGATTGCTGAAAAAAGTCAATGCTAACCACAATAGAAATTTATCATAGCCCCCTAGTGAATCACAACCTGTCACATATGGGGCTTAGCCCAATATTGTTGGCCCGACCTTGAAAATTCCCCAGATCTCAATTTGACCAAGCATCCATGGAATGTGCCAGACAAACCAGTCCACCACAGCACACCACAGGAGTCATCCCCTGAGAACCCATATCTGCCCTGGTGGCACAAGTGTTTTTTTTTTTTTTGTCTTTAATGTTTTGGCTGATCTGTGTATGTATGACGTATTATATGTATGTATTTTATTTTTATATATATATATATTTGTTTGTAATAATAATAATGCAGATCGTGAAGCGGAGATACTAAAACCCCTTGCTAGTGTGGAAGTGGTTGAAAAAGAGGAAGCTAATTTTGATACTGAAATCTCAGAGGAGGATGTGCCTGGAGAATGGAAACTTAAAGGGCAGGTTCTAACAAGATCCCCGGTAAGACATCTGCGAAAGGAAGTTTGATAATTACACAGTGAACACACATATTATAATATTGTATTTAATATTTGTATTTCTTTTGTTTTAAGACATGTGACATCAGAGCAGAGGGAAAGAAGCGGTTCCTTACTTTGAAAAATGTTCAGCTTGATCAGGCTGGAGAAGTAACATACCAAGCTCTGAATGCCCTCACAAGTGCAATGCTTACAGTCAAAGGTATGTTGATTGACAAACAAGAAATAAATGGTTCAAAAATGATTCGTTTTTTATTCATTACGTGTGTCTATAAGTAACATTTCTGGCCACTATTTATTTAACTTCCCAGAAATTGAAATGGACTTCATAGTACCACTAAAGGATATTTCGGTGCCTGAAAAGAAACAAGCAAAGTTTGAATGTACCATCACTAAAGATGTGCCTAAAGTGATATGGTATAGAGGATCTGATATTATAACATCAGACCAGAAATATGATATAATTGATGATGGAAAGAAGCACATGCTGGTTATAAACCACTGTGAGTTTGATGATGAGGGGGATTACAGTGTTGAAGTCTTGGGCAAAAAATCAGCAGCTAAACTGACAGTGGAGGGTAAGTCATGGATCATGCTGCTGCATAATCTTTCAGGTGCCATATCAACCAGACCATGTTTCATTCATAATATTACAGTACGTAACGCAACTAACTTTGTGTTAAAGGTATTAGACTGAAGTTTGTCTCACCAATGTCGGATCAAACTGTGAAGGAAGGTACAACAGCTCGTTTTGAGATTGAGCTCTCTCATGAGAATGTGCCAGTGACTTGGTACAAAAATGAAACAAAACTGCATCCAAGCAGAACAGTGCTTACCCATGTTGATGGAAAGAAACATATATTAGAAATTAAAGAAGTCACACTAGATGATACATCCCAAATAAAAGCAGAGGCTAAAGGAATACCAACTACAGCAAACCTAACAGTACTAGGTAATAAAAATGGTTGGGTGGTGTTCTAATATTATTGATCTCCGGGGCAAATATATCTTGAAAGTAGTGATCATTTAAAAAAAAAAAAAAAAAATTAATGCACTCTGTTAAAAGAACCGCAGCCTTTTTTATTTTAATTTTTTGCATAGACATCCAGCAACAATGCAATCCCTTAAAAAAAAAAAAAAAAGCATTTTGCTCATTGATATTTCTGTTTTCAGAGGGAGATGCCTACTTCACAGTTAAACTTCAAGACTACACTGCAGTTGAGAAAGATGAGGTCATTCTTGATTGCGAGCTGAGCAAAAATGTTCCTGTTAAGTGGTTCCATAATGAGACCGAAATTAAGGCTTCAAAAATGGTTTCCATGAAGGTTGAAGGTAACCGAAGAATTCTCCAAATTAAGAAAGTGGAGAACAAAGACAAGGGCCAGTATGTTTGTGACTGTGGAACAGACAAAACAATGGCCACTGTAAACATTGAAGGTAAGTCATACAATATACTCTATAGCAGTGGCTCTATATAAAAGACTTAACCCTACTTTACCATGCCCCTGCATTCAGTGCTAGAAAATGTGAGGGTTGTGACAGGAAGGGTTGTTCCAGTGTACTGAACCCTAGGATAAAAAAAACAAAGCTCAAGAAAAAAAAAAAGTCTGCGTGTGTGTGAGATTATGATTTAATGCGCCAAATTCAATAAATACATACACTACCAATCAAAAGTTTGGGATCACTCCATGCTCATTCGTGATAACTCTAAATGAACTTCTTTAGAGCAAATTAGAGGCAAGTTTTGGTCTTGCTTTCCTTGGATGGTCTTCATCAGAGCCAGTTTCATCATGGTGTTTGATGGATTTTGCAAATGTACTTGACAATACTGTTCTTGCAAGAACTATTCCAGATTTTGTTTGTTGTTTTTGGTATATAATTACCTAATTCCATATGTGTCATTCCACATTTGTGAAATTCCTAGTATTGTTGTAGAATGTAGGAAATAAATCAATAAACAAAAACAAAGAAATTTGCAAGTGATCCCAAAATTTTAAGCGGTAGTGTACAGTACAACTATTAGTAGTGATCTGTGACTGAGATCACCAGTATTGAATTTGGTCATGTTAAGTAATTAAGGATGTAATCACTATTAAATAATCATAAATAAAATGTGCATGTGTTCTGTAAGTATTGGGTTCATTGTATTTTAACACTATTATTATTTCCCAGCACGTGACATTAAGGTTGTTCGTCCTATGTATGGTGTTGAGCTGTATGATGGTGAAACTGCACGTTTTGAAGTGGAACTCTCAGAGGATGATGTCCATGGACAATGGAAATTGAAAGGAGAGGTCCTTTCTCAATCACCGGTATAAATGTTTATGAAAACAAGCTTTTTTTTCAATCTATGTATTCAACCGCATACTTCATTTTCTGTATGTTTTATATATTATGAATGAATATTTTTATAGGATGTTGAAATCATTGAGGATGGAGCTAAGCACACTTTAACTTTGTACAACTGCAAAGTTCCTCAGACAGGCGAAGTTTCATTTCAGGGTGCTAATGCAAAGTGTTCTGCGAATCTGAAAGTCAAAGGTATGCTTTATCTCTTTCTGTGTTTATTTTATGTAATGAAAACACTCTATGATATAAATACAATGATTAGCCACAATACTAACACCACTGTCAAGCGAATTGAATAACATTAATTATCAATTATATACCAGTAAACAGCTGACAGGTTCATGGATACCCAAGGCCTATTTATGCCCATTGGGCCCAAAGGCTAGGCCATCCGGTCCAGTCCAACAGAAAAGCCAGTGTAGAACAAATTGCTGAAAAAAGTCAGTGCTGGCCATAATAGAAGGGTATCCGGATATCACAGCATGTTGATCCAGCTTCCAAATTCCATAGATCCCAATCTGATTAAGCATGTACAGTATGCACCAGTCAAACAAATCCAATCCATGGAGGCCCCCAGAACCCAAAGGATCCACAGAGCTGGCATGGTGACAGAAAGGAGACCCATTTTAAAAACATCCATACAATATTGGGATGGATGTTTTCAGTTTTATTATTATTGCTGATCAGTGTATTCGCTATGTATATACTGCATTTATGGTTTTTTATTATTTTTATAGAGCTTCCAATTACATTCCTCGCACCCTTGAGTGACGTGCAAGTATATGAGAAAGACGAAGCGAAGTTTGAGTGCGAAATATCACGAGAGCCAAAAGTCTCCAGGTGGCTCAAGGGAACCCAGGAGTTGAAGGCAGATGAGAAATTTGACATCCAGACAGAAGGAAAAAGGCACATTCTTATTGTCAAATCTGCTGCATATGAAGATGAGGCTAAATACATGTTTGAGGCTGAAGACAAGAGGACGTCAGCCAAACTCATTATTCAAGGTCATTATTATCTTTTACAATTAATCAAATTGAATTTTGAAAATTTTGTACTCAAAAGGCTGACAAGACTTTGCACATCATTTTTCAGGCATTCGTCTAGAGTTCATTAAGCCTATCAAGGATGTTACTGTAAAGGAGCGTGAGACAGCAGAATTCAGCATTGAGCTTTCACATGAGAAAGTTCAGGTCACCTGGTACAAAAACGATGTGCGTTTGCACCCAAGTAAAGTGGTGCACATGTCTGAACAAGGGAAGATTCACACTCTGTCATTCAAGGAGGTGTCCATCGATGATACATCACTGATCAAAGCAGAGGCCCTGGGAAAAAGCTGTGAGGCAATGCTCACAGTACTTGGTAAGTGCAGGCTATATTTCTACATAATTTTTCTCCAGTGCTTTTAAAAACCAAAAAAATCTTATACATTTCTTAATCAATAGAGGGAGAAGCTTATTTCACTACCAAGCTCCAGGACTACACAGCAGTTGAGAAGGATGAGGTTGTGCTGATGTGTGAACTGAGTAAACCCACTGCTGAAGTGAAATGGTTCAAGGACGGCAAGGAAATTACTCCTTCCAAAAATATCCTCATCCAGGCTGATGGCAAGAAGCGTTTTCTAACCGTTAAGAGGGCTGATAAGGCAAATATTGGTCAATATACATGTGACTGTCGTACTGACAAAACAACAGCTAAGCTGAATATTGAGGGTATGTGGTTTTAATCCTGTATGTTTATATGGACTTCCAAGTAAAAAAAAAAAAAAACAGACAACAAAAATGGACTGAGCAAAATTAATTTCTATTTCTTTCATATAACGTGTAGATCGTGATATAAAGGTTGTCCGGCCACTGTACAGTGTGGAAGTTACAGAGACTGAGACTGCTCGTTTTGAAACAGAGATCTCCGAAGAAGATGTCCACGGGCATTGGAAACTTAAAGGAGAGGCTTTGCACCAGTCACTGGTAAATTCAGAACGGCATAACAGAATGACAGCCCATGGCTGTCATTCTGCAGTCAAAGGCTTTAAACATATATAATAACTAAATCATTAATAATTAATAATAACCGTTAATATCCATTAAATTAAATTAAATATTATAATAATGGATACTAATAAATTAATAATAAAATTGTATAAAGTGTTCTTATAAATGATTTTTTTGATTTATTACAATTTAAATTTCATCCACTGCATTACATAACCATTTAAGACGGCAAATTTTGCACATCATTGTAAATTTCTACACTTTTTTCATTATTCCATAGGACTGTGAGATTAAGGAGGAAGGCACCAAACACATGCTGATTCTCTATAATGTACAGAAGGATATGGCTGGTGGTGTGGACTTCAGTGCTGCCAATGCTAAATCTAGTGCTCATCTCAGAGTTAAAGGTGAGAATGATGTAGAGGTGTACAGTACAATACAAACCCAGGGGACACTTCTACTAAGATAAATGTGTTCCAGACATTGGATACTTTATCAGAATGCTAATTATGACCTACTATCAAGTTACCAATAAGGGAAAAGTGTAAATTAGGGAAGAAAATGAAATTATTTATTGCTGTTGTGAACATACTACGTTATCAGATTATAAAATGTCCATACTATTAGCCAAAAGCCAAATGTTTCATTTTACTCAAGGGGTTATGGGCAAATTTTAATTGTGGGCTTAAGGATATAAAAATTGTGCTTTGAAACCACTACCCTATAAAATAAGTTGATGTGGTAACATAGAATAACATACTGTATAACTTGGCATACTCCTTTTCCTGGAAGACGTTGATGGACAGCAACAGATCGGTCATTGCTTTTGACGGAGCTGGACAGGTGGCCAATCAGATAGCATGGCTATTTTAAAAGTCACATACCATATGTAGAACAGGACCATCAGTGATTGGCGGGCATTCAACAGATCCACCTTCGGACTCCCCTTCCTGCTTTTTTGTTGTTGGTCATAAACATTTTAAGGACACCCAATATGCTAATGAGGTAGCTTCCTCACATACAAGGCCCACTCCAATCTAATCTCTGCTTGTTCTGGAGGCTCTCGGGCTCTGGAGCAGTGTCCTGTTTTCAGTCAGGAAGCGCAATGTGGATTTGTGGTTAAAGGATTATTGGTGTCTCTTGGGTGCTGGAGCTGACTAACAATGTCTTCTCCTCAATCCATAGCACGAGTGATAGGCCTCATTCGGCCTCTCAGGGATGTTACAGTTACGGCTGGGGAGACTGCAACCTTTGACTGTGAACTGTCTTATGAGGGCATATCTGTGGAGTGGTTCCTTGGGGGTACAAAACTGGAGCCAAGCGACAGAGTAAGTCTTAATCTAGATCCAATCTAGATGCCATACTTGTATCAATAATACCTAACTATTAGATAAATAAAAATTTGATCTTAAGCACCCATCAGATTAATTGTGATACATTATGCTGCTTGTGAACATGGTGGAATGTTGATATAACTGTTGATGCACACGCACACACACACACACACACACACACACACACACACACACACACACACACACACTAACCTAGATGTGTTTTTTCAGGCTTATTTTGAATTGTTGTTTCAGCAATAATATTTACATTTTATACAATATAATGCAGCATTATGCTACCTACATGCTTTCTGCATATAAGGTCCTGTCAGTTCAAGCTGCACTTGTCCACTTGATCTGGGTTTTGAGATAACGCTTGGGGCAATTCTGCCCTGCAAGCGTTCTTCTGGTTATTTTTAACTGTGCCAAGGCTCTATGTTAAGCGGCAGGTGGCAAGAGGCCTATTTGACAGTCAGAAATTAAAGTAAAATAAAAAGCAAAACCAGTAGAACATTAAGACATTGTTTTGTTATGGTATGTTTTGTGAAAGCTCTTCAGACATAGCATGTGGTTTGCGATTTTTTTGACTAAGATAACTTTACTTGATTATTGATTTCATTTTATTTAATCATAATTATTCTGATATTTTAATGGGTTGTTATTAACTAGTATTCGCTGAAATCAGCTGGTTTTGTGATCCTGGTGCATATGTCGTTGGTGGCATAAGCAGTAATTATATGGATTATATGGATTATAGAATTCTCCTAAAAAATATTGCACAAGGTTCCGTTAATGTAATTTTCTCACATCTTACAAACTTATTTCCTTTTTTTTTATTCTGTAAAGATGATGTGCGACAAAAATCATTGTTAAAAGTGCAAATCACTATATACATAAAATTGAATTGAAGTGAGTGTGTTTATTGGCATGTTTGAATAGTTACCTGGTCAAATTTATTAATTCCTCTTTAATTTGTTGCACTTTTATGCTTAATTTTAATACAGATGTTATACTACTTAATATAGGATTACACAAGCTCTTGGAGTACGTTGCTCTTTAGCCACTTAGGCTAGCGAAATAAGCGGAGTTGTGAAACTGAGACCAGTTCCTGCTTCTCAGCTGCTGATGTCTATTGCAGGGTTGCAGTAAATAGATTTCTCAAGCCCTGTCGGAGGGCAGTGGGAGACTTAAATTGTGAATATGTTTGATTTGCACAGGTGGTGACCCGAGCTGAAGGTAGAACCCATACGCTAACCCTACGAGATGTAAAACTGACTGAAGCAGGAGAGGTAAAACTCACTGCAAAAGATTTCCAAATCCAGGCCAACCTTATTGTAAAAGGTAGGTTCCATCTGTACATATTATGAATTGCATGCTCTCTAATGACCTACAGTTAGATTCTGTATTGCTGTGTAATATATGATGAAAGTGATCTATGAATAACTGAGCATACAGTATGTAGTAAATGCAAAGTACAGCGTCACCAGTTTGTGAGCAAACAAAACAGCTTTACAGAGAGTATTAAAAGTGTAAATAATTTCCTCAGGCAACATCATAATACTAGTATTATGTCTATTTTGATATCATGATCATATTTCCAAGGTCTTGGTAAATGATCAAAATGATGCTCATGATCTTAAGGTGACTTTGAATGTGCTTAGATGATGGGTTTTAGAAATACATTTGTACTTGCATCTAATGCACACTGTGTGATCTGTTCTACAGAGCCTCCAGTTGAGTTTACTAAGCCGCTTGAAGATCAGACTGTTGAGGAAGAAGCTACTGCCATACTAGAGTGTGAGGTCTCCAAAGAAAATGCAGAGGTCAGGTGGTTAAGAGATGGACAAGAAATTCGTAAAACAAAGAAGTATGAGATGGTTGCTGATGGCTGCAAGAGAAAGCTTATTATCCATGACTGCACACTTGATGACTCAAAGACTTATACCTGTGATGCCAAGGACTTTAAGACATCTGCTTTTCTAAATGTTGAACGTAAGTAAATTAGAGTAAATGTTTCAAATGAAAACTTAACCACTGAATAATATTGGTGACAGTTAATATGATGTTCTTTGCTTTAGCTCCACATGTTGAGTTCACAAAACCACTCCATGATGTTGAAGTAATGGAGAAAGAGACTGCCAAGTTTGAGTGTGAAGTTTCCAGGGAAAATGCCAAGGTACTTCGTTTTTGACTTTTTCCTCCTTAAGGACTGATTTTCTTGATCTATATATCTTATTAAACATTTATTGTAAATGTATGTAAATGTTTGAAATTAGGACATTTTTATTTTATAGAATTTATTCGGAGCATGCATTTGATTTGATTTTTCACTTCTTTTAAAAAAGGTTCGCTGGTTCAAAGATGGCAATGAAATCAGGAAAGGCAAGAAATATGATATAATCTCCAAAGGTGTTCAACGCGTTCTCATAATTAGCAAGTCGGTGTTTGATGATGAAGCTGAATATGAATGTGATGCAAGGACCTCCAAAACCTCTGGCATGCTAACTGTTATTGGTCAGTTTTTGTTCTTCTTCACTATGCTGCGTATTAGTAAGAACTAAAATCCAAAAACAGTTTTGTAACCTTGGTGTCTGTCATTGCAGAGGAGGAAGCAAGGTTCACAAAGAACCTGGCTAATGTTGAAGGCACTGAAACTGACACTATTAAACTGATCTGTGAGGTCTCCAAGTCCAGCGCAGACGTTACATGGTATAAAGGTGATCAGGAATTGCCAGAGGGTGGTAGGTACGAACATGTTGCAGATGGCAGAAAGAGAATCCTTATCATCCAGGCCCTTCATATGGGTGATGCGGGAGAATACCACTGCAAATTGCCCAGCTCACAAACTACAGGAAACCTCAGAATCAATGGTAATGTTTTTAGTACCTATACATTGTCTATGTTCTTTCACCATATATATA
>QMIH01000055.1:321758-354014 GCA_003987875.1 Clarias batrachus
ATATATATATATATTTTGTGTGTGTGTAAGAAGCAATTGACCAATGCCTATATTTTCTTTGCTTCAGAACTTGCTGCTGAGTTCATCTCCAGACCTCAAAGCCAGGAGGTGGTTGAAGGTGAAAAAGCTGAGTTTGTGTGCTCTGTGTCCAAAGACTCTTATGAAGTCAAGTGGCTCAGGGGTGACAAAGAACTTCAAACAGATGACAAGTATGAAATAATTTCGGATGGCAAAAGACGAGTCCTTGTAGTGAGGAATTGTGAGCTCAGTGATGAGGGTGCTTTTGTAGCTCTCATTGGTGCAACAAGAGCTTCTGCCGATTTGATCGTCCTTGGTGCGGATTCTGTATTCACCACACATTAATTTATTTCTGCAAAACTGTATAAAATCATGACTTACTCTTGTTTTTTTTTAATTCGCTGCAGAAAAACTCCGAATTATCACACCCCTTAAGGACACAAAGGCAAGTGAAGGACAAGAGATTGTCCTTAACTGTGAGGTGAACTCGGAGGAAGCCAAGGCCAAGTGGATGAAGAATGAGGAAACTATATTTGACAGCAGCAAATTTATCATGACGCAGAAATACAATGTGTACTCTCTGAGAATTAAGGATGCTGAAATGTCAGATGCAGCTACTTACACAGTAACCTTGACCAATCAACGCAATGAATGCGTCAAGAGTTCTGCAAAGATTACTGTACAGGGTTGGTTCCATACGTTTATTGTTGTCCCTCAATGACATTTTTTCCTAAAGAAATAATTATATACATATTATATACATATTATGTAATTACTAATATTTCTGTCCACAGAGGAAGATCTGAGAATCATTGTTCCTATGGAGGATGTGGAAACACAGGAAAAGAAGACCATCAGCTTCTCATGCAAAGTAAACAAACTGAATGTAACTCTGAAGTGGATGAAGGCTGGACAGGAGATTACACTCAGCAAGCGCATTGTGTATCGCGTTGACAGAGACAAGCATACCTTGACCATTAAAGACTGTAGTCTGGCAGATGAAGGGGAATACTTTGTCATTGCTGGTGCTGACAAGTCAACTGCTGAGCTGATTATCAGTGAAGCACCTACAGACTTTATCACCCAGCTTCAAGACCAGACGATTACTGAATTCGAAGATGCTGAATTTACCTGCCAACTCTCAAAAGAAAAGGCTGAAATTAAATGGTACAGAGATGGCAGAGAGATCAGAGAGGGACCACGGTAATGAACTTTCTCTTCTGGTGTAAGCATTGTATGGGTTATGTTTTTCACTGAGGAAAAGGCTAATAACTTTTATTGATTCCTTTTTTTCCTCAGATATCAGTTTGAGCGTGATGGTAAAACCTGCACGCTACGTATTAAGGAATGCAGACCTGATGATGAATGTGAATATGCCTGTGGTGTAGATGAGAAAAAATCAAGGGCTCGTCTATTTGTTGAAGGTGCACTAAAAGTTGCCATATGAATGTATTTTATAAAACTTGTCAATCATTAATGAAATATATGATTAATCCTTTCCCACTATTGCGTTTATCCAGAAACACCGGTGGAGATTGTCAGACCACCCATCGATATATTTGAGCCCCCTGGCTCTGATGTTGTGTATGAGGTTGAGCTCAACAAAGATAAAGTTGAAGTCAAATGGCTAAGGAACAATATGACTATTGTCCAGGGTGACAAGTACCAAATGATGAGTGAAGGCAAGATTCACAGACTTCAAGTATGTGAGATTCGTCCTCGTGACCAAGGAGAGTACAGAGTTATTGCTAAAGACAAAGATGCAAAAGCCAAGCTTGAGCTTGCGGGTAATTTCCATTACATTTCAATACAATTATGAACTGATAAATTCATATAAATGAAATAAATTGTGTATGATTTCATTCAACAAAATCTCTAAAGTTACACTTTAATTAACTCCTATTGCAGCTGTGCCAAAGATTAAGACATTGGATCAGGACCTGGTGACAGATGCTGGAAAACCACTTGTCATGTCAGTTCCCTACAATGCATATCCACATGCTGAGGCTGAATGGTTCTTTGACAATGTCAGCCTGCCAAAAGAAAATCTTCATACCATGCCGGACAAAGCAGAGTACCGTTTGAAGGACCCAAAGAAGTCAGATGAGGGCCGTTACAAGATCATTATCAAGAACAAGCATGGACAGGGAGAGGCTTTCATCAATCTGAAAGTTATTGGTGAGATTGCGTTTTCATTTGATATCTTCCCACTTTCTTATGTGATTAGGAATTGCCTTAGCAATACGAAATCTCTAAATGAAAAGAAAAATCAAGATAATTCAGCAGAAACCACATAAGACAGCCTCTCCCAGCCTTTACCCATGCCAAGTTCCCAGCCAAGTGCCAGCTAAATGGCATGAACCCCAGGAATTATGTGATTTATTTGGATAGTTACAGGTATGTCACAGCAAGAGGAGTTTTATTTAGCTAAGAACAAGAATAAAATATTTCATTTAAAGATAAACCCTGTATGCAGTGACTGGATAGGGGCTGTTAAAAAATGGTGTAAGAAAAAGGAATCCTAAGTAATATGGAGACTAATAAATGTAAATTGTATTAGTGGCAGTCCCTAGATATGAACGAACATTTACAAGACAGAAGACAGCCACAAGTCTGAATCTGCGTCACTTTTTGCACAGGTGTGACTGTGCGTCACTTTGTGCAGAGGTGTGACTGTGCATAGTGTTAATAAATGTCTATATACATTGTAACACGCTCTCATAAGCATGAAATTACTATAGCCCATACTTATGTATTTATGTAAATCATGCTGGTGGAGTATTATTTACTACTACATAAAAATACATTTTTGGCTGACATTTTAAATTTTGCTTGAAAAGTGTACGAGAGTGACGGAGCAAGATGACATTCTTGATGTAAGGAAGAAAATATGTAAATAATGCAGTAACTTCCACGATGACTTGTATGCATGAAAGGTTGGACCATTGAAGCAAAGTTGGTACACAGGCACTGACACTGTATATATCTCCAAGATGACAAGCTTGATTTAATCATAAAAATATGCTAACAATGCAAGAACTGCAGTTAACTAAAGCAGTCACTGCTCCCCCTGGCGGGACTACACAGCATTGCAACCAGGTAATTAGAACAGAGCAAGAGGGTGTTTATGGGGCGGGGCTTCGTTCACTGCATCATCGCGGGGGATCAGGGTCCCTGCATGGATCTGTCACGGACCCATCACGGATTAGGAAGTGTTCTGCCATGGAGCAGGTGGCTGTTCAAAAAGGCTTTTACTGTACAATGACCCAACAATCCTAATTGATCTCTCATCAAGAGATTTGGGGGTAAATAAATAACACACACTCTATTTACAGATGTTCCTGGCCCTGTGAAGAACCTTAACGTGGTTGATACTGCTGATGGAGAAGTCAGCATTGCATGGGATGAGCCTGACAGCGATGGAGGCAGCAAGATCTTGGCCTATGTTGTGGAGAGACGTGATGTGAAGCGCAAAACTTGGACTCTGGCGACTGACAGTGCTGATACCACAGAGTACACTGTCACTGGGCTACAGAAAGACTCCAAATACTTTTTCCGCGTTTGTGCACGCAACAGAGTCGGCAGTGGTCCAAATGTTGAAACAGAAGAAGCAGTGCAAGCTAAAAATAAGTTTGGTAAGCCATTTTTTTTAGGCTTCTGTCTTAATTGTCCTAAAATTACATATTTATTTTTTAATATACCTTTTAATTACCTGCATTCCAGATGTTCCTGATGCACCACAAAATGTCATTGTTGGAAATGTAAACAAGTTTGGTGCCACAGTCTCTTGGGAGCCACCTCTGTTTGACGGTGGATCGGAAATCACATCCTATATTGTTGAACTCCGTGACAGAACATCTGTCAAGTGGTCTCCAGTCATGGTGACTAAAGCACAAGATCGGTCAGCTATAATCAATGATGTCATTGAAAACAAAGAATACATCTTCCGTGTAAGAGCAGAAAACAAGGCTGGTCCTGGCAAGCCAAGTGCTGCCACAAATCCAGTTAAAATCATGGACCCAATAGGTTAGGAGTGCATTATTTCCCTCCAAAAATCTATATTGCTAACTTTTGAATCAATCAAAGGGTAATACTAGAGTCATTTTATAATTTCCTTATTTTTCTGCACTTTTTTCAGAGAGACCAAGCCCACCTTTAAATCTCACACACTCTGAACAAACCAAGGATGACTGTCTGCTGACATGGGAGACTCCTCTTAAAAATGGAGGCAGCATGATAACTGGCTATATTATTGAGAAATGTGAGGAAGATTCAGAAAAGTGGCTAAGATGTAATGCAAGGCTTTGCCAGGACCTCTCATACAGGGTAACGCTCTGATTTCCCACAGTTTTGTTTGGTTGTCTAGTTATTTATATTCCTTTTTTTTTTTTTTTTACTATATTTTATATGTATTTATATTCCCCAGGTGTCTGGTCTTAAATTTGGAAAGAATTATAGGTACAGAGCCATTGCTGAGAATGCAGCTGGTCAGTCTGACCCATCTAATATTGTTGGACCTGTGCTGGCAGATGACCCACACTGTAAGTACTTACTACTGAAACATTTCACAGATCTATGGACTTTTCTTTTTTTGCAATTGAATATTACAAATGTTTTTATTTTACTTAATTTAGTTGCACCTACACTTGACTTGAGTGCCTTTAAGGATGGCCTGGAGGTCATTGTTCCACAGCCTCTTACAATCCGTGTTCCCATCACTGGATACCCAACACCTACTGCTAAGTGGACCTTTGGTGACAAGGAGCTCAGTGCTGGTGACCGTGTGTCCATGGTCACAAAAAGCACATTTACAGAGTTAGTGATTTCTCCAAGTGTGCGGCCAGATAAGGGCAGATATTCACTGACCCTGGAGAATGATGTAAGCAGTGTCTCTGGAGAGATTGACGTCAATGTCATTGGTATGTAGTCTGAGTAAACTATTGTAGAGTCAAGACTTATAGTACAACAATAGTACAACTTACTATTTATCTCTATTGCTTCAGCATGTCCAAGTGCACCCAAGGACTTCAAGGTGGCAGAAGTAACCAGAAGACATGTGCATCTTATGTGGGAAGCACCAGACCACGATGGAGGCAGTCCACTGACTGGCTACCAGGTTGAGAAGCGTGAAGTATCCAGAAAGACATGGGTCAAGGTATTCAACTCACACCAAATTCACACAAGTTGTTCCGTGCTGAATAACACTTTAATTTTTATTTGTATCTACTTTAAAATTCATACCTCAGGTCATTAGTGGTGTGCAAGACCAGGAATACACCATCACAGATGTGATTGAAGGCAAAGAGTACTTGTTTAGAGTTATTGCCTGCAACAAGTGTGGTCCTGGAGAGCCTGCCTACATTGATGATCCTGTAAATGTGTCTTCACCAGCCAGTAAGTGACCTTGAGAAAATTACAATACCTAAATCCCCAATACAATACCCAACAAGCACAAAAAAAATATTTTTACTTTTTTAAACAGCTGTTCCAGATCCACCCGAGAATCTTAAATGGAGAGACAAGTCAGCAAGTAAAATATTCCTTTCTTGGGAACCTCCAAAATGGGATGGTGGCGCTCCAATAAAAGGCTACATGGTTGACAAATGCCAACGTGGTACTGACAAGTGGGAGCCATGTGGAGACGCATTACCCGACCTCAAGTAAGTTCAGGAAAAAATATGGAAAACACTTTGTGTCAGTGTATCAAAAAACATGTTAAAGGTCCTTACAATGGTTTTTATTGCACCCTAGGCTTGAAGTTACTGGTCTGATAGAAGGACAGTGGTATGCTTATCGTGTGAGGGCCTTAAATAGACTAGGCTCAGGTAGACCTAGTAAGGCAACTGATGAGATTTTGGCTGTTGATCCTAAAGGTACGCCAAAAGATTGGCTTCTATTTATTATGATGTCTGTTAAATTTATGTTTAAATTTATGTCTAGTCTTTAACCTTCCCGACTATTTGTTACAGAGCCTCCAGAAATTCACTTGGATGCAAAACTTCTGGCAGGCTTAACTGCAAAGGCTGGCACAAAAATCGAACTTCCTGCCGATGTCACAGGCAAACCAGAGCCTAAAGTGAAATGGACAAAGGCTGACCTCATACTAAAGGAAGATGACAGAATATCTATTGATACTAAGCCTGGTCACTCCACAGTGACAATTGCTAAGACAAAAAGAGATGATTCTGCAACATACATTATTGAAGCAGTTAACAGCAGTGGCCGAGCAACTGCAACAGTTGACGTCAACATTTTAGGTACTGTTATTCATAAAAGGTTCTAATGGTTGTTTAAAGCAAAGGATCATAACACTGCCCTTTGAAAAACATGTCCTTTTTGAAACAGTTTAGATCTAATTCTAATGAGTAAGGCTCACTTTTAAAATAAGTTGTTTCTTCTAAAAGAGAAAGTCAACCATAAATGTAATATGCTCATTTACCTTTATATAGATAAACCTGGCCCCCCAGCTGCCTTCGATATTTCTGAAATCACCAATGAGTCCTGTTTACTGGCCTGGAATCCACCCAGAGATGATGGTGGCTCAAAGGTGACAAACTACATTGTTGAGAGAAAGGCTACAGACAGTGAAATCTGGTACAAGTTGTCTTCTACTATAAAGCAGACCAACTACAAAGCCACCAAGCTTGTGGCTTTCAAAGAATATATCTTTAGAGTCTATGCTGAGAATCAATTTGGCATTGGTCCAGCAGCTGAACATTCTCCAGTTACTGCAAGATATCCATTTGGTATGTTAAATTTATCTTTACTGAAATAAAAAAGCATCATTGCCTTTCACCCGAAAAATATAATAACAATTACTAATATGTTACTAATATTTATATAGATCCGCCTGGACCCCCATACAAATTGGAGGCCTCGGATATTGCTAAAGATGCTGTAACTCTAACCTGGTATGAGCCAGATGAAGATGGAGGAAGTCCCATCACTGGCTACTGGGTTGAGAGATTTGAGCCAGATGCTGATAAGTGGATAAGATGCAATAAAACACCAGTAGGAGACACTAACTTTAGGTAAGAATTTAGAATCCACAAAAATTAATACATGATAACAGGCATATAGCAAAATGTACAGTTTTCATATTTGTACTTTTGCCGCATTTAGGGTAAAAGGATTGCCCACAAGGAAGAAGTATAAGTTCCGTGTCTTGGCCGAAAATCTTGCTGGACCAGGCAAACCAAGCAAAGAGACGGACCAGATCATGATCAAGGATCCTATTGGTAAAATATAGCATTTAATGGATTATCATTTTTCAACTTTTTGCATCACAAATACGACATAATGTATACCATACACACAGTATATGGCCAAAGGTTTGTGGACAGCTGACCTTCATACCCATATGCAGGCTTCCTCTAGACTGTTGCTACAGTTTTAAGCAGACAATCATACAGTAGATGTATGATATGTATGTATGCTCATATGTATGAATCACATGTATGCTGTAGCATTTAATTTTCCCTTCACTGGAATGAAGGGGGCCCAACATAAGCAAGTTCCTGAAAACAAGGTTTACCAAGATTGATGTAAAAGAACTCAAGATGCCTGCTAGAGCTTTGAACTCAATCCCACCAAACACCTTTGGGTTGAGCAGGAGCGCTTACTGTCTTCTTGCCCAACATCATTGACTGACTTCTCTAATGTTCTTGTGGTTAAATGCTCATAAATCCCCACAGCAATAATTCAAAATCTTAGAGATAGCCTTTCCTTGAGCGAGGAAGTTATTTTAACAGAAAAGTGGAGACTATATCTGGAATTGGCAATTAGAGAAGCACACATGGTGTGATGGTCAAGTGATCAAACTTTTGGTCATATAATGTGTGTGTGAGAAAAGAAGACTAAAACGTATTCCTTTTTTAGATCCCCCATGGCCTCCTGGCAAGCCAACAGTTAAGGATGTTGCAAAGACATCTGCTTTCCTGCAGTGGACGAAGCCTGAGCATGATGGTGGTGCAAAGATTGAGTCCTATATTATTGAGCTCCTCAAGAGTGGAACTGATGAGTGGGTTCGTGTGGCAGATGGCATACCTTCTCTTGAATATTTTCTAAAGGGATTAATGGAGAAACAGGAATATTCCTTCCGTGTCAGAGCTGTCAATGCAGCAGGCGAGAGTGAACCTAGTGAACCTAGCAATCCTGTTCTTTGCAAGGAGAGACTTAGTAAGTTTGTTATACTTTTTGCTTGTTTGATATGTCAGTAGTCTTTCTATATGATCTATACTTGTATAATATGATGCTTTTTTCTCTTTTATTTGTTACCTGTAATGGATTTTCATTGTATGCTTCCTTTAGCTATAAAAAGTATATATGTGGATATTCAAACAAAAAGAATAATAAATGTTAGTCGTATTCTTTTTTTTTTCTCTTTGGTTTTTATACATCTTCATACAATTCATAAAATTTTTCTCATTTATCAGATCCTCCATCACCACCAAGATGGCTAGAGGTGATGAGTATTTCATGTAACAGTGCTGAACTTAAGTGGACAGCCCCAGAGAGAGATGGTGGTTCTCCAATTACCAATTATATTGTGGAAAAGAGAGATGTGAGACGCAAAGGCTGGCAGGCTGTGGATACCACAGTGAAGGAGCTGATATATACTGTCACTCCACTAAATGAAGGCTCACTCTATGTATTCCGTGTGGCAGCTGAGAATGCTGTTGGACCTAGCGAATACTGTGAACTTGTAGACTCCGTTTTGGCAAAAGACACATTCAGTAAGCCCAACAGCCTTGGCAATTTTTGTTTCAAATTCATAAAATTTAAGTTAAAGGTTTTGATGTCTAGTGCTGATATGAAACCTTTGTATTTTTCTAGCTACTCCTGGACCTCCTTATGCTCTGGCTGTCACAGGAGTGTCGAAGACACATGTTGATCTTAAATGGGAAGCACCAAAGAACGATGGTGGCAGACCTATATTACGGTATGCCAATAACATTAAAATGTTGTGAATAAAATATCTTGTGTTGATTATGGTGCCCCTACAGTGACACTGAAATGTGTATATGTTCAATTTTTTTAGGTATGTCATTGAAAAGAAAGAGAAACTTGGCACTCGCTGGGTGAAAGCTGGAAAGACATCAGGTCCTGACTGCCAGTACAGGGTCACTGATGTCATTGAAGGCACTGAAGTACAATTCCAGGTCCTTGCCGAGAATGAGGCTGGAGTTGGTCATCCAAGTGAACCCACAGACATTGTGGTTGTTGAGGACCCAACAGGTATGTCAAAAAAAGGATATTTATATTCATTTCTTATTTCTTTTATTAATTAATGTTTTTAAGTTAAGAGAAGTTTTATAAGAGAATTAAATACTCTTATAAAACTAGATACTAGACACATACCATGTTCAGCTCAAAAGTATATTCTACACTTTCCAGGTCCACCATCTCCCCCTCAGGAGCTCCATGTCACTGAGGCAGCCAGGGACCATATTTCTATTGCATGGAAAGCTCCAGAAAGAAATGGAGGAAGTGCAGTCATTGGATACCACATCGAGCTTTGTGAGGCTGGAACAGAAAAGTGGATGAGAGTTAACTCTCGTCCAGTTAAAGAGCTAAAGTACAGGGCTGGGGAAGAGGAAGGCATTGTGCCTGAGAAGAAATACATTTTCAGAGTTCGTGCTGTGAATTCTGTTGGTGCTAGTGAGCCATCCGACATCTCTGAGAGTGTAGATGCTAAAGACTCTGATTGTAAGCTGAATCATTTGTTTTCATTATTTATACTTTATTGTAAGTACTCATAAAAGAGATTCATTTGACACTACTGAATGAGAAATTGATTGTCTGGCTCCTAACAATCCTTGTAGGCAACCCTACTATTGACTTCCAGACCAAGGACATCACTGTTGTGGAGGGTGAGAAGATGCACCTCCCAATTCCATTTAAGGCTGTTCCATCGCCTAGGATCACATGGCACAAAGATGGCAAAGAGATGAAGGCTGATGAGAGGACTTCATTCAGATCAGATTACATTTCCTGCCACCTGGAAATTCCAAGCTGCCTGCATGGTGATGCTGGCCAATACAAAGTTACCCTTGAGAACAGCCTTGGCACAGTCAGCGGGACAATTAATGTTAAAGTTATTGGTATGTTTTTGCAGCTATACACATTCAGTACTTGTAATTATATACTGCATACATTTTTTATTATGAGCAATAATAAAAAAAGAAATATTTTTATGTTATCATTAGGTCTTCCTGGCCCATGCAAGGAAATTGCTGCCAATGATGTAACTAAAAACTCATGCAAAGTGACCTGGGAACCTCCAGACTATGATGGTGGAAGTCCTATACTGCATTATGTCCTGCAGCGCAGAGAAGCAGGCAGGAGAACATATGCCAATGTTATGTCTGGTGAGAACAAACTAAGCTGGACTGTCAAGGACCTCATCCAAAATGGAGAGTACTATTTCCGTGTCAGAGCAGTGAACAAAATAGGTGGTGGCGAGTTTATTGAGCTTCGCAATCCTGTAATTGCTGAGGATCAGAAGCGTGAGTAATTTCAGAGAAGATTAATTCTAAAATGTTCAATATGCAAAATAATTCAATAATACCTTGTTTACCTTCCATAAATACAGATCCACCTGATCCACCTGTTGATGTTGAAACTCATAACCCTACTTCTGAATCTGTGACCCTTACATGGAAGCCACCCATGTATGATGGTGGAAGCAAGATCATGGGTTACATTCTAGAGAAGATGATGAAAGGTGGTGAAAAATTCGAGAGATGCAATGACTTCCTGGTGCCTGTATTGTCCTACACGGTTAAGGGCTTGAAACCTGGAAAAGAGTATCAGTTCCAGGTTCGTGCAGAAAATTCAGCAGGGATTAGCGAGCCTTCTCGGGCTACTCCTATGGTCAAAGCCACTGATGCCGTTGGTACGTACAATTAGTTTTTTATACTACAACACATTCTCACACATACATGTGGTTAATATAATACTTTCTTTAATCTAATTATTCTCAATTTCAGATCGTCCGAAAGTGTTCCTCAGTGGCAGTCTGCAATCAGGCTTAAGTGTCAAGAGAGGTGAGGAGATCCGACTAACTGCCTACATTTCTGGTTTTCCTTACCCGGAAATAACATGGATGAGGAACAATGCAACCATCAGGCCAGAGGCACTGAGGAAAAGGCCAGAAAAGCCTATTAGAAAGAAGAAGGAAAAGAAGGCAGAGGAAGAAAAAGTAGAAGACAAGGAGAAAAAGGAGGAGACGACAAAAGAAGAGCAGGACAAGAAAGAGGAAGAAAAGAAGGAGCCAGTACAAGAGGCAGAGGAACCAGAAGAGCCAGAGGAGGAATATCACCCGTCTTTAAATGAACGTCTAACTATTGATAACTCAAGAAAGGGTGAATCCTCCATTTTTGTAAAAGATTGTATCAGAGGTGATCATGGTGTTTTCACTATCAAGGTGGAGAATGATCATGGTATTGCCTCTGCCACCTGTGAAGTTAATGTCCTGGGTAAATAAAATTGATATGATTCTCGCACTCCCGTACAGTATATTATTTGAATAATATTAATGAACTGGGTACAAACTGATGTATTTTAATTTATATATTATAGATACTCCTGGACCTCCGGTCAACTTTAAATTTGAGGAGGTCAGGAAGGATTCTATCCTTTGTAAGTGGGATCCTCCTCTAGATGATGGTGGCAGTGAGGTCCTTAATTATATATTGGAAAAAAAAGACAACTCCAAGGTTGAGACTGGATGGGTCACTGTGACATCAACACTTAGAGGTTGCAAGTATCCAGTAACAAACCTGATTGAGGGAAAGGAGTACATTTTCAGAGTAACTGCTGAGAACAGATTTGGTCCTGGAAAACCATATATCTCCAAACCTGTCATTGCCAAGGATCCATTTGGTACTCAACATTTTTACTACATTGTGCTTTTTTTTTGTGTGTAATTCTTAAGTCCTACTCTGTTAAGGTTATATGGTTCATATTTGATGTTCTCCACATTTTAGATCCCCCAGAAGCACCTGAGAAACCTGAAATTCTGGACATTACAGCTAACAGCATGGTTGTTACTTGGAAGGAACCGAATGACAATGGAAGCCCCATTCAAGGATACTGGGTGGAAAAACGAGAAATTAACAGCACACACTGGGCACGAGTTAATCGCAACATTATTGATGCACTGGAACTAAAAGTAGAAGGCCTTTTGGAAGGACTGACATACATTTTCAGGGTCAGTGCTGAAAATGTAGCTGGATGTGGAAAGTTCAGTCCACCATCTGATCCAAAAACAGCTCAGGCTCCTATCTGTAAGCTAATTATATCACATCACTCTTATACTGATTGAAAGGACTGTCTTAAAATTATAGTTGCTTTAATTGTTTATTGGATAAACTAAATTCACTATTTTTTCTTCAGTACCACCGGGTCCACCGACTCCACGTGTTGTTGACACGACTGACCATTCAATAACCGTTGAATGGGATCCTCCAGCAGACAATGGTGGTGCAGACATTTTTGGTTACCATGTTGACAAGGTCATTGCTGGCAGCAAAGACTGGTCACGTGCCACAGAGAGACCATGGAAGAACCACAAGTTTACTGTGTATGGTGTCAGAGAAGGAGCTAAGTACGTTGTCCGTGTGATGGCAGTCAACTGTGCTGGTGAAGGTGCTCCTGGTATAACAGATGCCGTCATTGTGAAGAATCCAGCAGGTATAAAGCCATAAACTAATGTTGAATATGAAAAACATGACATCTATTAAGATGTGAGATTTTAAGGCTGTATTCATGACTATGTTGTTAACTTCCCCAAACAGAGATGCCTGTAATTGAACTTGATATCTCTGTGAAGAGTGGTCTTATTGTAAGAGCTGGAGAGATGCTGAGGGTCCCTGCACATGTAACAGGTAAACCAAAACCATCACTTACATGGACAAAGGATGATGCAGCTCCAGACAAAAAGCGTGCAGAAATAGAAGAAGTAGGACAAGACAGCACTTTTATCATCAAGACCTCAAAAAGAAGTGACAGTGGCAAATATCAGATCACTGCAGCAAACCCAAGTGGTATCAAGTCTGCATGGACTAGGATTGAAGTTGTGGGTGAGAACCGCTATTTTTGATGTGTATTAAAAAATATATATATATATGTGTGTGCGTGTATATACTCTTAAATTTTTTTCTTTACAGATGTTCCTGGACCTGTTCTTGAACTGAAGCCTGTAGTAGTAACCAGAAAGTTAATGATTCTGAACTGGTCTGATCCCGATGATGATGGTGGCAGTGATTTGACTGGATTCATTGTTGAACGAAAAGAGCCAAAGATGCACACATTTAGACAGCCCATTGAAACCGTTGCATCCAAATGTGAAATTGTAGGTATTATTGAAGGACAGGAGTACATCTTCCGGGTGGTGGCCAAGAACAAATATGGCTGTGGGCCACCGGTTGATCTTGGACCCATTCTTGCAGTTGATCCACAAGGTATGTGACTTCTATACAGATATAATGCAAATGCTTAAATGGGACAACTACAGTAACTAAATGGGCTTTTATGTAATATCAGGTCCACCAACCTCTCCTGAGAAGTTCCACTACACAGAAAGGACTAAGTCATCCATTACTCTTGCATGGAAGCCCCCTCGCAATGACGGTGGAAGTCCAATTATTGGTTATATTATTGAAAAGAAACGTCAGGATCATCCTGCTTTCCAGCCGGTTTCCAAAGACTTGTGTACTGATCTGACATTGACTGTTGAAAATCTGGATGAGCTGCACATGTATGAGTTCCGTGCAAAGGCTGTTAATAGCATTGCTGAAAGTGATCCTTCTATACCAGTAACTGCTGTGATTCAGGATGATGAAGGTTTGTCCAGTCATTTGTTCGCTACTATTTCAAATAAAACATTCTACCTATTCTTTGCAAGATACTTGACCATATTCTGTGTTTTACATATTTTTACAGTTGCTCCAACTCTGCACATGATGCAACACTTCAAATTTGATTTGGTTAGAGTAAGGAAGAATGAGCCAGTTGAGATTCCGGCTGAAGTCACAGGTCTCCCATTGCCAAAGGTTGAATGGTTGAAAGATGATGTTGTTATTGCAAAGCCCACTGAGAGAGTCCTGTTTGAGACTAAAGTGATTGACAGACAGACAGAACATACCAAACTCACTATCCCTGCTACTACAAGGCTGGAAAAGGGAACATACACGGTGACTGCTTCAAATCGCCTTGGGACAGCCAGTCATTCCATCACAGTGGAAGTGCTGGGTAAGTTTAGATAGAACAATCCCTTTAATGTTTTCATTTAAAGTGTGCAGGTGCATAATATTTGTTTAATGTTTTATTAGATCGGCCAACACCACCAAGAAATGCTGCCGTTTCAAATATTCAATCCGGGTCTTGCCAGCTGACTTGGGATGCACCACTGGATACTGCTGGCAGTGAGATCACCAATTACATTGTTGAGATGAAAGACCTTAATGTTGAAGATCCTGAGAAAGCTGAATGGGTTCAGCTTACTAACTCCATCATAGAGAAAAAATATTGGGTAAGCAAATTAAGAATTTACAAGTTGCTGTTAATTAACAGAGATATTATAATCAATTAATCAATCAGTATAACTATTCAATTAATCCCACTCATCCTTGTCTTGTAGGCATGGGAACTTGTAAATGGTGGAAAATATAAGTTCAGAATTAAAGCTCAGAATAAGTATGGAATAAGTGAGGCCTGTGAGGCAGAGGAAGTGCAGATAAAGGACCCAAGTGCCTTGCCTGGTCCCCCTGAAAAAGTTGCTATAGCAGAGCATTCTAAAGCCCATATACTAGTCACATGGGAACCTCCTATGGATAGTGGAGGAACTATGATTATTGGATACTGGTTGGAGAAGCGTCAAAAAGGTACCACCTACTGGGCTAAAGCAAATAAGACCCTTGTGTCAAAACGTGGCATGAAAACCTGGGAATTTCCGGTTACACGTCTTATTGAGGGAATTGAATATGAATTCCGAGTGATGGCTTGCAATGCTGCAGGAGTTGGCCCCCCAAGCGCTGTCTCTGAATCAGCTTTTGCTGATGATCCTATCAGTAAGCTAAATTACAACATTTGTGTAACACACATTTATATAAATGTATGTGTTAATGTACAGTAGCATTCTCTTCATGCTTGTAACACATTTATGATTTCTGTGTGTTTGTCTATTCCAGCTCCACCTGGCATGCCAGCAGCTCCTGTAGTTGCTGATAAAACCAAGCGTAGTGTCACTCTGTCATGGACCCCACCAACCAATGATGGTGGCAGTCCAATCAAAGGTTACATAATTGAGATCCAGGATGAGGGTACATCTGAATGGGCTAGGGTGAATGATGCAGACAATCTACATCCCACTACTGAATTCACTGTTCCCAATCTCCAGGAACTCAAGAAATACAGATTTAGAATTATTGCAGTAAATAAAATTGGCGAGTCTGAACCAAGTCCTAGAACCACAGAGGTTCTCATGGAGGACATTCACAGTAAGATTTTCATGTAACACTGGATATTTTGTCTGAATTCAAATGCTTTCAATACATTGTCTTACATTGGGGAATTTTAAACTTCACAGCTGAGCCAAAGGTATTTTTGGACATCACTGCTGAAGAATTACTATGCATCCGAGCTGGATCTCCAATCAAAATCCCAGTAACTGTTACTGGGCGTCCTGTTCCCAAGGTTAGTTGGGAATTCGATGGCAAAGCAAAGACAGAGAAGAAGGATCGTCTTCATACCCTACCAGTTGATTCACAGGTATCACGACATTTTTTGCACATTTGTTTTACAATTTAACCAGGGTTTTGTGAGCACTGTTTGCTGAGCTATAGCTATTGGGTTCTTAGCTTTCGCTTTACTTGGAATACTATATCACGGCTAACTACATGATCTGATCAAAATTCCCCCTTATTTCTCTTTCCATATTGTGATAAGGTGGAATCTACTGACACTACCTCTGTTGTAACAATTCCTGTGAGCTTGAGATCTCACTCTGGCAGATATACGGTCACAGCAAAGAACAAAACTGGACAGAAACATATTAACGTCAGAGTCATTGTACTTGGTGAGTTTACGATAATGTATACTATAATGTTATTTATTTATTGATTTATTTATTTAATATTTTTTGTATTATTATTTTTTACAGATGTTCCTGGGGCACCCAAGGATCTCAAGGTTACTGACATTACCAGATCTACAATGCGAATTATCTGGAAGCTCCCTGATACGGATGGTGGAGAGAGGATTAAGAGCTATTTTATTGAAAAGAAGGCTGTTAGTGGAAAGGCCTGGACAACAGTAAATGCAGCCTGTGCCAATATGGCCTTTGTGGTGCCTGACCTTCTTGAGGGCCAGGAATACCTATTCCGAGTTCGTGCCGAGAATCGTCTTGGAATGGGACCATTCACTGAGACCACAGAACCAGCAAGAGCAAGGGATCCAATTTGTAAGGAAACCGTAAAATGTTCTCTTTCAATAAAAATATAATGAAGAATTTTCACGATTTGTCATTTTAATATTGTATCTTGTTCTGTTTTTAAGATCCTCCCGATCCACCAACTAAGGTCAAGATAAACCTTGTTACCAAGGACACAGTGACTCTGACATGGATGCCTCCCAAAAATAATGGTGGTGCACCAGTAACCCATTACATTATTGAGAGACTAAGCTGGGACACCAGTGCCCCACAAAAGGAAACATGGAAACAGTGCAATAAAAGGGATGTTGAAGAGACAACCTTCATTGTTGAAGACCTTAAAGAGGGTGGTGAATACGAGTTCCGTGTCAAAGCAGTGAATGAAGCTGGTCCAAGCAGACCCTCTGTTACTGTTGGACCAATAATTATCAAGGACCAGACATGTGAGTATATGGTGTTGATTGCATAACTGGATAGTCAGCTGTGTTCAAACTAAATAAACTCCTCATCATAATTATTGTTTCAGGTGCTCCAACTATCGAGCTTAGAGAATCTTTGGAAAGTGCAGAAACATTTGATATCAACATACTTGCTAGGATCCAGGGCTGTCCATTCCCATCACTCGTTTGGCAGAAAGCTACACTGGATAAGCCTGATGAAAAGTCTGATATACAATATGATCAGCACATCAATAAACTTGTCTCTGATGATAAATGCAGTCTGATAATTCAACAATCCAAGAGAGATGACAGTGGAATTTATACACTTACAGCTACTAACAGCCTGGGCAAGGCATCCAAGGATATTAAACTTACCATTTTAGGTATGTGCATTTTATTAAACAAATTATACATCAGGAAAACTCACTTTATATATCACTTTAACATATTAGTTTATTAGAGATACTGATTTATGTAAATGAGACGACCAAACTATTATTCTGTTTATCTGTAGGACGACCTGGGCCACCAATTGGACCAGTCAAAATTGGGGAGGTTTTTGCTGAAAGGATTGGACTCTCCTGGATGCCACCCACAGATGATGGTGGTTCCAAAATCACAAACTATGTCATTGAGAAACGTGAAGACAACAGGAAGTCATGGGTGCATGTAACTAGTGACCCTAAAGAATGTGCATATACAGTCCAGAGACTAACAGAAGGCCACGAATATGAGTTCCGTATTATGGCTCAGAACAAATATGGTGTTGGACCACCACTCTATAGCGACCCTGAGAAAGCAAGAAATCTATTCAGTAAGTACATCAGTTTTGTGCACTTTGATGTCATATGTACTGTGTGCTTAAACAGCTTATCTTGTGCTTGCTCATCTTACTTGTAGTTATTCCCTTGTGGGCATGTATCAACAATACATAGCCTTCATGCCGCAATATTTTTAGTTTTAAACACAACAAATGTTTCTAAATATTTTTGAATTTGATCTGCGTGTTAAATGGTAGATTTTGCATTGGTTTGTTAGCACATTAGTAAAGCAAGCTGAATTGGGATTTTTTTTTCATGTGTTGCTTCCTGTCCTATTATTGAGTTGTTTACCACTGTTTTAAAAACCGTGGTTGTGCGCATACATACAAATTAATGGTCAATTGTTTGTTTTTAGTGTTGTGTTAAATGTACTGTTTGATATAATGACATTTTAATGCACCCAACAGCTGTCCCTGGTCAATGTAACAAGCCAACTGTCTCAGATGTCACTCTTGAATCCATGACTGTTGAATGGGAGGAGCCAGAATATGATGGTGGATCTCCAGTTACTGGTTATTGGCTGGAAAAGAAGGAATCTACATCAAAACGTTGGACTAAAGTGAACCGTGACCCCATTAGAATCAGACCTCTTAGTGTTTCCCATGTTGTGACTGGTCTTATGGAAGGCGCTACCTACCAGTTCCGTGTTATTGCCATTAATGCTGCTGGATGTGGACTTCCAAGTCTACCTTCAGACCCTGTTGTTTCTAGAGATCCAATTGGTATGTTTAACATCCTATATTAATAACAGATTCTGCTAATTGTCCAACAAAACATATTCTTATGAAATATACATGTTTTTGTACAGCTCCTCCAGGTCCCCCGTTGCCAAAGGTAACCGACTGTACTAAGTCAACTGTAGATCTTGAATGGATTCCTCCACTGATTGATGGTGGATCAAAGATCACAGGATATTTTGTTGAATACAAAGAAGAAGGAAAGGAGGAATGGGAGAAGGTACTTCAATGCATAATTTGTGCATAAAATATTAATGAAAATATTAATGCACATTTGTACGTAATATTTCAAGTATATGATAATTTATGGTTTATATTTCATAAAATTGTGTCTGTTTCTTTGTAGGCTAAAGACAAGGAGATAAGAGGCACTAAGTTTGTTGTTCCTGGACTCAAAGAGCTTGGACTTTACAGATTCAGAGTAAGAGCAGTGAATGCTGCAGGAGTTGGTGAACCTGGTGAAGTCACAGAAGTAATTGAGGTCAAGGACAGAACAAGTAAGAGCAAATTACTACTATTAATGAGAATTTCAGCAATGAAACAATAGGATGAATAATAAATTGTCTTGCATGCTAGTACAGTATCATCACATGTCCTGAACTAAAATAGACCTAACTGACTATTTTTTATTTACATCATGTTTCAAATTTATGCTTCTGTTATAGTTCTAATGGATTAAATCTGATTTTACAGTCAGTATTTTATCTGGGATATCATTATAGAACTGTATGATGAAAGAAATTAAGTTTCAAACATACTATTTTCTTTAGTTCCTCCTGAAGTAGACTTGGATGCAACTGTAAAGGAGAAGATCACAGTTCATGCTGGTGGGGTAATCCGTATTATTGCTTATGTATCTGGCAAACCTGCCCCTGAGATTATCTGGAACAAAGATGATGGTATGATGCCTAAAGAAGCTGTTGTTGAGACTACTGCTATCAGCTCTTCTCTGGTAATCAAAAATTGCAAAAGAAATCAACAAGGTATTTACACCCTAACTGCCAAGAATGAAGGAGGAGAAAGGACGAAGGCAATAATTGTTGAAGTGCTCGGTGAGTATGCTGTTCATAATAAGAAGAAATTATGTAAAATTATTGTTTTAGCACAACTTATTTTTTGCTTTTTTTGTAAGATGTTCCTGGACCTGTTGGTCAGCCTTTCTCTGGCATAAATCTGACAAATGACTCTTGCAAGCTAACATGGAATTCACCTGAGGATGATGGTGGCTCAGCCATCACCAATTACATAATAGAAAAAAGAGAAGCTGACCGCAGAGGCTGGACATCAGTAACATACACTGTGACCAGACATAATGCCGTGGTTCAGGGTCTTATTGATGGCAAAGCTTACTTCTTCAGAATTGCTGCTGAAAATATCATTGGAAGGGGCCCATTTACTGAGACAGCATCAGAAGTTCTTATTAAAGATCCTATTTGTAAGTTCATTTATGTGAATAATTACTTGTATAATTGTATGAATAAAAATCCATCAGTGCTTACATTGTTTTTCACATATTTGCTTTATTACTTTTTTAAAAGCCGTCCCTGAACGTCCAGAGGATCTGGAGGTAACAGCTGTCATGAAAGATTCAGTTAGCTTAGCATGGAGACCACCAAAGTATGATGGTGGTGCAGAAGTGACAAGCTATGTTCTTGAAGTCCGTCAAATAGGCAAAGACAATTTTACCCGTGTTGCAACTGATAACAAGCTGATGGATCGTAAATTTGTTCATGAGGGTCTGAAAGAGGGCTCTTCATATGAATTCCGTGTCAGTGCTGTTAATCAAATTGGCCAAGGCAAGCCATCCTTCTGCACTAAGCCTATTACATGCAAGGATGAGCTTGGTAAGTTACCATCAATCAATGTGAACATAAAAAATAGTTACATTGCAGTTGTAAAGTAATGAAATTAACAATATTTTTTAACAATTCAATTTTAGAGCCACCTACCCTTGATCTGGAGTTCCGTGACACGGTTGTAGTTCGTGTTGGAAAGCCATGCACTCTCCAAGGTCGTTATACAGGGAAACCAACACCAACAATCAAATGGTTTAGAAATGATGAGGAACTTCAAGCAAATGATGAGATTATGCTCACCAGCACTAGGAGGACCTTATGCTTGTCTATTGAAAAGGCTAAACGTGATCACAGTGGTAAATACACTGTAAATGTGGAGAACTCAACTGGCATACAGAAGGGGATCTGCACTGTTATTGTTGTTGGTATGTTTTAGGATCTTCATTCTAATTTATATTTTGTATAATAATTTATTTTGCTGTCTATCTTGCACTTATCTATCCTGCATTGTATGCGTGTTTTTTCCTGAACTGTAAGTAAGTTATACATGTATAAATATTTTCAGATCGACCACAGCCTCCAGAGGGCCCTGTTGTCTTTGAGGAAATCTTCAGGGATCACATGGTCATATCTTGGAAACCACCACTGGACGATGGTGGATGTGCTGTATCTAATTACATTGTTGAAAAAAGAGATAGCAACAGGGATCTTTGGATGCCTGTGACAGAATCCTGCACTAGAACAACATGTAAAGTTCCCAAACTAATTGAGGGCAGAGAGTACATTATTAGAATCTGTGCTCAGAACATTCATGGAATAAGTGACCCATTGCTGTCTGCTGAGACAAAAGCAAGGGATGTTTTCAGTAAGTAGATTATCGCACTGATAGTTTTGACTTGCTTTGACCCGATAATTTTACTAACATACATTTGTTCTCCCCCGAATGTGTCTACCAAAACAGAGGTGCCTGATGCTCCTAAACAGCCAGTGGTAAAAGAAGTCTACAAAGACACAGCTCTGATTACCTGGGAACCACCAGCTGATGGTGGAAAACCAATCACAAACTACATTGTTGAGAAGAGAGAAACAATGTCAAACAGATGGGTTCCTACTGGAACTGAACGCATCTTGCCTACAACAGAATACTGGGTTCCGGATCTTCTCAAAGGATGTGAATATGAGTTCCGTGTTAAGGCAGAGAATGTTATTGGTGTTGGTGATCCCAGCCCACCGTCAAAGCCAGTCTTTGCTAAAGATCCCATTGGTACGTGGGTAGGATATTTCTCTTAACTTTAAGGTTGGTTAATATATGACATATAAACGATTTTCCTTTTCCTTTCTATACAGTGCCTCCAAGCCCACCAGAAAAACCAATGGCAATTGACAAAACAAAGAATTCTGTAACTCTATCTTGGGAACCACCAAAGGATTGTGGCAGAGGAAAAATCTTGGGCTACCTGCTTGAATACCAAAAAGCTGGAGAGGAAGAATGGATACAGGTTAATCAGACTCCTGAGTCCTGCCCAGAAACAACATTCAAAATAATCAGCCTTAAAGAAGGACTGTTGTACCGCTTTAGAGTGAAGGCAGTGAATGCAGCTGGGGAATCCGATCCTGCAAATGTTCCTGAGCCTGTTAAAACAGAGGACCGACTTGGTTAGACATAAACCTCTTGTTTACAATTACACAGTGAATGCGAGAGTGCATTGTGTGAAATACTAAATATGTTAAAAATATTTTTTCTTTATCCAGAACCTCCAGAGCTTCTCCTGGATATGGGCATGCCTCGTGAGCTTAAAGCCATGGCAGGGACTCATATAAAAATTGTTGCTGGAATCAAGGGTATGCCTTTACCAAAGGTCACATGGAAGAAAAATGATGTAGAGGTTCCTCCAAGAGCAGAAATTGAGACATCTGTAGTAAGATCCAAGCTTGAGATGCGCTACTGCAACAGAGGGGATTGTGGAGACTATACACTCACTATAGAAAACCCAGCTGGATCCAAGTCAGCAACATGCACTGTGCTTGTATTAGGTAATAATTTTATCAGTAACACCACAAAGGTGCAAACGTTACCTCCCTCTCTCCCTCTTGATAAACATTCTGTATCAATAGATAAATATTATAGATTTACTGTAGATAGATAGATAAGTAGTTCCTGATATACAGATATAGATATGCTACAGTATATAGATAAGTTATGTTGGATGAATAAATAATCTAAAGTTAACTTTTTTGTTAAAATGGCAATTCTTTTGGTTTTCTGCTAGACAAACCTGGCCCAGTTCAGAATCTGAGAGTATCTGATGTTAGAAGTGACTCAGCTCAACTCTCCTGGAAAGATCCAGAAGATAGTGGTGGAGTACGCATTACAAACTTCGTGGTGGAGAAGAAGGATGTTGCTTCTGCACAGTGGGTGCCAGTTTGCGCAACATCTAAAAAACGAAGTATTACAGCCAAACATTTGATGGAAGGCACTTCATACATGTTCCGTGTGGCTGCTGAAAATCAGTTTGGCAGAAGTGAATATGTTGGGACAACTAAACCTGTGAAGGCAATGAACCCACTGTGTAAGTATGAGCAAACAATATCTTTTGCATGATTGTGAGCTAAGGCCAATTGTAATGTAAATTATTGCACATTTTTCTCCTCTAGTTCCACCTGGTCCACCAAGGGACCTGCATCATGTAGATGTGGACAAAACAGAGGTGTGGCTTGTGTGGAACTGGCCTGATCGCACAGGAGGAAGTGATATCACAGGGTTCTTGGTTGAATATCAGGAGGAGGGTGAGAGAGACTGGAATGTCTTCAAGACTGTGAGCATCCCCGAATGCCATGTGACAGGCCTAGTGGAGGGAAAAACCTATAGATTCCGTGTGAAGGCAGAGAATGCAGTTGGTCTTAGCCGACCAGACACCACTGTTCCAGTGCTCTGCCAGGAAAAACTTGGTAATTATTTTTCTTAATTTCCTTATAATAATACTAGTTATTTTACACTTCTAAAACTTGTTTTGCTTTTTTTTCTCTCTGCAGTGCCACCAATTGTTGAGGTTGATGCAAAACTGATTGATGGAATTATTGTCAAGGCAGGAAGCACTATCAGACTACCTGCAATCATGAGAGGCATTCCAGTTCCAACTGCAAAATGGGCCATTGATGGAGAAGAAATTAAAAGTGGAGGAAATACCAAGATTGACACAGACAATTTTTCAACTGTTCTGAGCATTGCTGAATGCACAAGAAATCATACAGGAAACTATATTCTCACAGTATCTAATCCTGCAGGAAGTAAGACTCTTTCATTGAATGTCACAGTACTTGATGTTCCAGCTGCACCCATAGGGCCAGTTAACATTCTTGAAGTAACTCCAGATTCCATGGTCATTGAATGGCGTCCTCCCAAAGACGATGGTGGAAGTCCCGTCATGAATTATATTGTTGAAAAGAAGGAATCTAATAAAGAAACCTGGGGAGGTGTTAGCTCTGGCAGTACAGCAACACGGCTTAAGATTTCTCGTTTACAGAGTGGTGTTGAATATGTTATAAGAATTCGTGCAGAAAACAAAATGGGAATTGGGGCACCTCTTGAAAGTGCACCGACTGTGGCAAAGCATCAGTTTGAGGCCCCTGGCCATCCTGGAAAACCTGTTGCATCTGACATTTCTGAGGATGCACTTACTCTCGGTTGGACAATGCCATTGTATGATGGTGGCAGTCCTATTACTGGTTATATTATTGAGCGTAGACATAAAGGAGGCAAATGGATTCGAGTGAATAAGATACCATGCAAGGACCTCAGGTTTAGAGTGCTTGGACTTTTTGAGGGTAATGAATATGAGTTTAGAGTATTTGCCGAAAATTGTGCTGGATTTAGTGGACCATCACCTATCTCAGACCCAGCCAAACCCTGCAGGCCAATTACAGTTCCTGGACCTCCAGTCAATCCTAAAGTAAAAGATCATAGTTGCACTTATGCTGACTTAGTCTGGATAAAGCCTACAAGGGATGGAGGTAGCCCAATCCTGGGATATGTTGTTGAATGGCAAAAAGCTGGTGGTGAATGGGATAAAGTTAATACAGATGATTTAATTAAACAATGTGCATATAGAGTCAAGGGACTAATTGAAGGCACAGAATACAGGTTCCGCATTCGAGCTGTCAACATTATTGGAGATGGAGAGACGAGAGAAATCCCAGAATCAGTTATTGCTCAAGATATCCTCATTCCCCCAGAGATTGAGATGGATGTCACATGTCGTACACATGTGACTGTGCGTGTAGGACACAATATTAATATTACTGGGTATGTGAAGGCAAGACCAGATCCTAAGATTACTTGGACCAGAGGAGAAACCGTTTTGGAAAGAGATAAACGTACTACTCTCACAAATAACTTTCCTGTAGTACATATGCGTATCAAGGAAGCAACCAGAGAAAATCATGGAAAGTATGTACTTAAGGCTGTGAATGATGTTGGAGAAGCCTCAGCTACCATCATTGTAACTGTACTGGACAGACCTGGACCCTGCAGGAATCTTAATTTGACATATGTGACCAAAAATTCTTGCATGGTAAACTGGGATGCTCCTGAAGACAATGGAGGGACTGAGATTACAAACTACATTGTTGAATGTCGGGAGCCAAGCAGCACAACTTGGTCAATGATCTCTGCTGACTGCACCAACCGCAAAGTAAAAGCAAAACTCCTGGACAATCATGAATATTTCTTCCGTGTATCTGCAGAGAACAAGTGTGGTCCTGGACAAGCAACAGAAACCAAGACACCTATACTTGCAATTGATCCACTTCAGAAACCTGGTGAACCAGAGAATTTCCATGTAGCTGATGTTGGCAAGAACTATGTTTTCCTGAGATGGCGAAGACCAGATTACGATGGTGGCAGTCCTAATTTAGGCTACATCCTGGAAAAGAAGCCAAAGGATGCTGAAAAGTGGGAAAGCTTACATGATGGCATAGTCAAAGACACATTCTTTATGGCAGACAAATGTATTGAGAACCAAACATATCAATTTAGAGTCCAGGCAACAAATGATGGTGGAAAAAGCAACTGGGTGAAGACAGCTGATGTTCTTGTTAAAGAAGACATTCAAAAACCAGTTCTTGACCTCAAATTTGCTGGTACTATAGTGGTAAAAGCTGGTGAATCAGTCAGGCTTGAGGCAGCCCTCAGAGGAAAGCCGCAACCTGAGGTAAAATGGGTGAAGGACAAGGCTACAGAAGAGAACCCAAGAATCAGCATTGACACTGGAGCAGATTATTCAAAATTTCTTATGACTAAAACAAAGCGATCTGACACTGGAAAATATGTAATCACCGCCACAAATTCTGCTGGAAGTTTCACTGCATATGCAAATATAAGTGTTTTGGACATACCAGGACCTGTCAGAGATGTCAGGGTCACTGGTGTATCCACAGACAAATGCAGAGTTGTGTGGGATCCTCCAGAGGATGATGGTGGTTGTGAAGTTGACAGCTATATTCTAGAAAAGTGTGAAACTAGAAGAATGGTTTGGTCTACTTATTCTGATAACTTAATCACTAACTATTGTAATGTGACTCACCTTGTGGAAGGTAATGAGTACATCTTTAGGATCAGAGCTGAAAACAAGATGGGAACAGGTCCTCCAATGGAGAGCAAGCCTGTTATTGCCAAAACACAGTACAACAGACCTGGGCCACCTGATCCACCAGAAGTCACTAAAATTGGCAAGGATGAGATGACTGTGATATGGGCTCCTCCTGCAAATGATGGTGGAAAATCCATAACCGGCTACATCCTAGAAAGAAAGGAGAAACGTGCTGTACGATGGGTACCAGTTACAAAAAGTCCCATCTCTGAGAGACGCATGAGAGTAACCAATTTGATTCCTAATCACGAATATCAATATCGTGTTAAAGCTGAAAATGAGGTTGGATTGGGAGAACCAAGCAAACCCTCAAGACCAATTGCTGCTAAAGATCCAATTGGTATATATTTATTTCTATTTTACTAGTATACTACTGTATATGTGACTTTTTGGCATTCTTAAAAAGCTAAACTGTTTTTTTTTTTTTTTACTATTTCAGAGCCTCCTGGTCCTCCTGGCGGTCTGAAAGTGGTGGACAGTACAAAGACTTCAATTACACTTGGGTGGTTCAAGCCGGTGTATGATGGTGGTGCTCCAATCATTGGATATTTGGTTGAAATGAGAGAAAAGATTGAAATGGAAGGAGATGAAGAGCGAAATCCAGAAGAAGGCTGGTTAAAATGCAATACTAGTGGGCAGCTTGTTCTCACTGAATTCACAATGCTCAATTTGGATGAGAGGAAGCAATATGAATTCCGTGTCTTTGCACAAAATCAAGTTGGAATTGGTCGCCCAGCAAAACTTAAAGATGCTGTGACACCAAAAGAGGTTCATGGTAAGACCTATATCTACCTCAATTTAAGTGAACACTTAAATATGTATGCATTATACCATTACACCTAAATTACTTACATTTATTTATTGTACTGCAGAAATGCCAGAGATTGATCTTGATGCCAGTTTGAGAAAGGGACTCAGTGTAAGGGCAGGCTGTCCCATCAGACTATTTGCTACAATCAGAGGAAGACCATCACCCAAAGTGACCTGGAAACGCATTGGTATTGACAATGTTGTCCGGAGAGGTCATGTGGACCAAATTGATACAATGACTTTCCTCGTTATACCTGAGAGCACACGGGAAGACTCTGGAAGATACTCGCTGACACTCTCAAATGCTTCAGGAGAAAAAGCTGTTTTTGTCCGTGTTAAGGTCTTGGGTATGTTAAATAACACTTAATATTTTATATATAGTTTAAAGTGAGTAAATGATTTATACATAAACAATTATGTATTAGGTAATTAACTGAAATATTAGTTGTAAAATTGAAGGAGAAAATAGCGTTTAAATCAACATTTAAAAAAAAATCTTTGAAGATAAATAAATAATTGAGTCTAACAATATCACAATAACATAATATTTTAAACAGATACTCCTGGACCTGTTGGTGATCTGGAAGCAACCAATGTAACAAAGACATCTTGCCAACTCTCCTGGTCACCACCAGAAAATGATGGTGGCAGTCCTATCCTCAACTACATTGTTGAGAAGCGTGAAGTCGATAGGAAAACATGGACAAATTGCACTAATGACTTAAAGAAAACAAGCTTTAAAATCACAAACCTAGCACCAGGAACAGAATACTACTTCAGGGTCATGGCAGTCAACAAATATGGTATTGGGGTACCAAAAGACTCACCAAAATCATATTTAGCTGTGGATCCCATGAGTAAGTTATATACTACAAAATATATGGATAAAGACAGATTGTTTCTATTGGTATAATAATGCATGTAATGAATTATGTTTTTTTACTTTTACTTGAAGGTGAACCAGATCCACCCAAAAAAATGGATGTCTTGGAGATTTCAAAGAACAGTGCAACACTTGGATGGTTAAAACCATTGAGAGATGGAGGATCTAAGATTAATGGATACATAGTTGATTATCAGGTGGCAGGTCAACCTGAGGACAAATGGACATCATACTCAGTTGTTAAAGACTTAAGCATTGTTGTTGTTGGTCTAAAAGAAAACACAAAGTACAGATTCAGGGTTGCTGCAAGAAACTCTATAGGATGCAGCTTGCCAAGAGAGGCTGAAGGAATTTTTGAAGTCAAAGAGCAGCTGAGTAAGTACCGAATCTTTTATATACAAACAGCATGCATGCATTCATTTATACATACAGACATAGGGAGAGAGATAGAGAGATACTGTATATATAATTTCATAAATGTTGCATTATACATAAACATGATCTTGTCCAATTAACATTAATATATTAATACATTTTTGTATTTCTGTTTCAGTGCCACCAAAGATTATCATGCCTGATGTAGTCACAGCAAAGGCAGGAACAAAACTGAAAGTTGAAGCATTTGTATCTGGTAAACCTGTTCCAGTCACTACGTGGAAAAGAGGAAGTGAAGATGTGGTCACTTCTGATCGTCTTTTTGTGCAAAAAACAATGTCCTCATCCATACTGATGATTAAGGATGTTTCAAGGAAGGACAGTGGTTATTACAGTCTTAGCGCTGAAAACAACATTTCTAAGGTCAACCAAATCCTTAGAATTATTATCATGGGTAAGTTAGTAGTAAAAGAATACAATTGTTGTGTATTTACAACAATACTATTATAAATATCCCGCTCTGCCTAAAAATTATACATTTATTGTTCTTAATATGTAACATATGTATACATATATTTTCTTCAGATATTCCTGGTCCTCCAGAAGGGCCCCTGGAAATTCTTGACATGGACATTGATGCCTGTACGCTTGCATGGAACTCACCAACTGAGGATGGGGGAAGCAACATTACTAATTATATTGTTGAAAAATGTGATGTGAGCAGAGGTGACTGGGTCCCTGCTGTAGCTTCTTGTACCAAGACCAGTTGTCGAGTAGCAAAACTTACCCCTGGCAAGGAGTACGGTTTCCGAGTGCGTGCTGAAAATCGCTTTGGAATTTCAGAGCCCATCTACTCTGAAAAAATAATTGCCAGATATCCATTTGGTAGGTCTATTATTATAATAATACATTTTAGTTAATATTATGCTAATCATATCATATTATGATAATATTATGAATTAATAAATGCTGCCTCTATTTTAGGATGCTTTCAACTATGAAATAATTTATCTTTTCAATCTAACTTTTGGGGACATCCACTTGAGGTAGATGTATAGAGTAGTTACATTTGGGTGTGGACCAAACCAACTTCCATTAGAGCATGATTTAACACTGATTCAACCTGTAGGAAATAAACTGAACATGATGCATATTATAGGCTGTTGGCAGGCACCTTTTAAGAGATGTAATACATATGCTAAGGTGTATTACACATCTAGGCCAAAGAACACATGATTTTTAACTTAATTAGATCAAAGAAAAAATGTACATAAACTGGCAAGATAAAACCCATATATTGTATGGGACTCATTAATTAATACAGGTCTGATTTAATCAAAAATGTAACTTACAATGTGTTATTTCAGATCCACCCAGTGAACCAAGGAACTGCAGTGTCAATAAAATCAACAAGGACTTTGTTGTTTTGTCTTGGGAGAAACCAGCAAATGATGGTGGTAGTCCTATTATAGGATATGTGATTGAACGTAAAGAGAGAAACAGCCTTTTATGGGTCAAGGCAAATGAGACACTTGTTCGTCCAACTGAATACTCTTGCTATGGCCTTATTGACGGGCTTGAATACATATTCAGAGTCTCTGCTGTGAATAAGGCAGGCCAAAGCAAACCAAGCAAACCTACTGACATCATTACAGCAAGGACTCCAGTTGGTATGTGCTAGAGAAGATACTTAATAAAACATTTTCTTGTATTAAGATTTCATTTAACATTATTTTATTAATTTCTTTTTTGCAGATCCACCTGGTAAACCGGAGGTTCTTGACATAACACGAAATTCAGTGTCCCTTGTTTGGAACCGCCCAAAACATGATGGTGGTAGCAAACTTATTGGTTACTATGTTGAGTCTTTTAAACTTCCTGGTGACAAGTGGATACGAATAAATGCAAGCAGTCAAAATGTGCCAAAAGAGGAATACACTGTCACTGGACTTGAAGAGGGAGCGCAATACAGGTTCAGAATTATTGCAAAGACGGCAATTAACATCAGCGAGCCTTCAGAAGAGTCTGATGCAATTACAGTCATTGCAGAGCATGGTAACTCAAGATTCATTTAAATTATTTAGATTTAATAATTCCAGACACTATAGTAATATTTACATTTTAATTTAACTTAATTTAAGTTGTGGTTTTCTTTTTTGTTCCACATATTAGTTCCACCCAGGGTTGAAATCAGTCTTGAAATGAAGAACTTAATCACTGTCAAAGCTGGAGCAAATGTTTGCCTTTATGCTGAGGTCTTTGGAAAACCATTACCAAAAGTTACATGGAAGAGAGGTGGTGTACAATTGTCACCTGCTGATGGCATTAAGATGTCTCAGAAGAGACACATCTTCCTCTTAGAGCTGTTCTCTGTGACAAGAAAGGAGTCTGGAGAGTATACTATTGTTGCTGAGAACCCTAGTGGAACTAAGTCTGGCAACATAAAGCTGAAAGTCCTGGGTGAGTAGTCATTAGTTATGTATTCGTTATGTATATAGCCCATTGACACCTTATAACACTCACACACACAGTAATCAGCCACAACACTGTCAGGTGAATTAGTCAAAAGTTTAGCATACCTTCATACCTATTTCGCTTAGTGATTAAGTTTCTACATTGTAGAACAATACTGGAGATTTCAATACTGTGAACTAACATATGAAACTAGGTAATGTCTGTTGTAACACACAAAAGGTGAGCTGTTTTGCAACAGCTTGTGTGCAAACAGTATTGTCAAGTACAAAACCCATTAAGCACCATGATAAAACTGGCCATCATGAAGACCATCCAAGAAAAGCAAGACCAAAACTTACCTGTACTGCAGAGGATAAGCTCATTTACAATTACAAGCTTCAGAAATCATCAATTACTGTAAAAGCACCTCAGATTAGATCAGAGTTTATGAGCATAAGTAGCAGACACATCTCAACATCATCTGGTCAAAGGAGATAATCGCATATTTTGAAATCAGGAAATACCACTGAATTAGACTGTGACCAAACTTTTGACTGATAATATATATATGTAGATATATGATATAGTGTAAGAGTGTGATGTATATTAAAATGTCGATATAAGCAGCAGTTTCCAGTGGAATTTAAATCTTATTCTCTTCTTGATTTCACAGATAAACCTGGTCCTCCAGCATCAGTAAAGATCAGCCAGGTCTTTGCTGACCGGGTCAAACTGCAGTGGGAGCCACCTCTTTCAGATGGTGGTGCTGAAATAACCAACTACATTGTGGATAAACGTGAAACAAGCAGAGCTAACTGGGCTCAGGTTACTTCCAACATTAATGGCCAGATTACAAATTGCTCAGTGGAGAAACTGATTGAGGGTCATGAATATGAGTTCCGTGTCAGTGCTGAAAACAAGTATGGTGTTGGTGACCCAATTGTCACTTCCTCTGTGGTTGCTAAGAATCCATTTGGTAAGTAGCTCAAATTTCATGTTACCCTAAAAAATCACAGCCTAAATGTATTAGACATCCATTTTTGTTTACCGTGTTATCCCCAAAACCAGATGTCCCTGGACCCTGTGACCCACCTGTTATTACTAATATTACCAAAGACCACATGACTGTGAGCTGGAAGGTTCCTCATGATGATGGCAAATCACCAATCCTTGGATACATGGTTGAAAAACGTGAAATTCAAGACCTCACGTGGTCTAAAATTAACAGAAAACCTGTGATTGATAGAACCATTAAAGCTGGAGGTCTCACTGAGGGTTCCGAGTATGAATTCAGAGTTACTGCTCTTAATAAGGCTGGTCTTGGCAAACCAAGTGATCCATCTCAAGCTGCTCTTGCATTGGATCCACTATGTGAGTATTCTTTTTCAAACTATTGTCCCCTTAAATTAGCTTTTATACTGTTTCAAGACACTTGAATTAATCTTACATTGCTCTGTTACTATAGACCCTCCAGGTCCACCTGCTTTCCCCAAGGTCGTTGACTCTACACACAGCTCAGTGAGTCTATCCTGGACCAAGCCTGCCTATGATGGAGGATGTGAAATTTTGGGCTACCTGGTTGAAGTCAAAAGGGTAGATTCAGAGGAATGGTTAAAGTGCAATATGGCAAAAAATCTTCAGGACACAAAGTTCCTTGTCAGTGGCCTGCTGGACAAAACAGAGTATCAATTCCGTGTGACTGCAGTAAATAAGATTGGATTTAGTGAACCAAGTGAAGTTCCTGGGAAACATATGGCACAAGACATTTTAAGTATGTAAAATACCTGTTGTGCGAGATAATTAAATATTCTATATTTATATGCTTGTGAGTGTATATAT
>QMIH01000055.1:354049-408364 GCA_003987875.1 Clarias batrachus
TTTTTTTCTTTTTCTTTTCTGTGCAGTTGCTCCTGAGGCAGACCTTGATGCTGACCTTAGAAAGGCACTTGTACTACGTGCTGGAGTCACCTTGAGACTCTATGTGCCAATTAGAGGCCGACCTGCACCAAAGGCGACCTGGAGCAAGTTCAATGCTAATTTGAAGGAGAGGCAAGGTCTTATGATCAACACAACTGAATGGGATACTTTTGTATACTGTGAAAACATCAACAGATATGATGCTGGCAAATATATTCTAACTCTTGAAAACAGCAGTGGATCCAAATCCTATACCATTGTAGTCAAAGTCTTAGGTATTATTTTAAAGAATTTTTCTGTCATGTGCTTTTAACCTAAAAATAGCTTTTTCATACATTAAAAATTGTCTATATAAGTTATAAAGTTCACTTCATAGTATGTATTCAATCCTATCTAGATACACCTGGACCACCACTCAACCTGCTTGTAAAAGAAACATCGAGAAATCATGCATGCATCACTTGGCATCCTCCATTAATTGATGGTGGAAGTCCAGTGAAAAGCTATGTTGTGGAAAAACGTCTGGCAGAACGAAAAGCATGGACCTGTGTAGCGTCTGAGTGTTCCAAAACATCTTTCAGAATTACTAACCTTGAAGCTGGAAAAGCCTACTGTTTTAGAGTCTCAGCTGAAAATGTATATGGCATTGGTGAAGGCTGTGAGACACCTGGACCAGTTAAAGCCTCAGGTTGGAGTTAATGCAATTTTGTATTCAAGTGAACTTATTTTATAATGTAACTGAATTATGTTAGCTGAATTGACACAGTAAAATCAAATCCTCATTATGTTTTACTGTAGAACAACCGGGACCAGTTACAGACTTCAAACCCTCACTGGTCTCCAAGAATGCTTGCACTCTTGTTTGGAAGAAGCCCATCAGTGATGGTGGAAGCCATATTGTTGCATATGCATTAGAAATCAGTGAAGGTGAAGACAAATGGAAACAGCTTATGAAGGCCAAACACCTTCAGTACACAGTACCTGACTTACAAGAAGGAAAAGAATACTCTTTCAGAGTTAAGGCTTTTAATGAGTCTGCTGAAGGAGCCACCACTGAACTGACTCTAGTGGCTAAGGATCAAGTTGGTATGTGTTTTATTATATTTATTATATTATACAACACAAAACATTGTTATTATTTGAAACAACATTGTTTGAAACAATGTTTGGACAACATTTTCCAATATATTTCTATTTATATTTGAACATTTATTTTGCAGTTCCCCCAGACTGTGACCTTATGGGCTTGCCAGACTCTTGCCATGTGGCAAAGGAGGGAACCACAGTCCGTCTCACTATCCCAATTACTGGCATTCCTGCTCCAACAGTCATGTGGAAGAAGGGTGGCGTTGCTTTGGGTGATAGTGGAAGAGTCTCTTTCGACGCCACAGCATCAAACACAACCTTGCTGATCCGTGACTGTCAAAGAAGTGATGCTGAGAAGTACTGCCTCATATTGAAAAACAGTGCAGGAACCAAGGAATGCGTCATAGACATCAAGGTAGTTGGAAAACCTGGAATTTGCACAGCGCCTATCAAATTTGATGAAATTACAGCTGATGGAATAACTTTGGAATGGGATCCACCCAAGGATGATGGTGGATCAGAAATTTCCAACTACATCGTAGAGAAGAGGCAGTCCACAAGTAACAAGTGGGTCACTGTTGCTTCAGCCATTCAGAAAAACACCATGAGAGTCACTAGACTCCATGATGGAGCAGAGTACCTATTCAGAGTATGTGCTGAAAATAAATATGGTGTTGGAGACTTCCTGAGATCTGATCCAGTGGTGGCTAAACATCCATTCAGTGAGTATTAATAACTCTTTTCAAATCTTTACACAGAATGTTGCAGATGAGCTACCATATGTACAAAATTATGTTAATTTATGGTTCTTTTTTAAAAGATGCACCAGAGGCTCCAAATCCACCACAAGTCTTGGCTATACGCCATGAGTCTGCTATTGTGTCATGGTCAGATCCTAAGGATACTGGAGGCTCTCCTATTACAGGTTAATTTTTTCTTCGTACCACCTCAAATGTCTTTTTTGTATGTGTGTTCTTTATTATGTATAAATATTCACTATGTTTTATATTTTGATTTTAGGATACCATGTGGAATTCAAAGACAGGAACAGTTTATTATGGAAGAGAGCCAGCAAGACACCTCTAAGGGTGAAGGAGTGTAGAGTGACTGGTTTAGTTGAGGGTCTCGAGTATGAATTCAGAGTTATGGCTATGAACATGGCTGGGCTAGGAAAACCAAGCAAACCAACCGAAGCCTTTGTTGCCCTTGATCCAATTGGTATTTTTTTCCCCTTTTTTTCAAATGTAATAACACATAATTATTTAATTGTATATCTAATGACCTTTCAATGTTTTTTTAGATCCTCCTGGCAAACCTGATGTAATAAGCATTACAAGGAATAGTGTGACACTCATTTGGACTGCGCCTAAATACGATGGAGGTCACAGGCTGACTGGATATATCGTTGAAAAATTAGAGCATCCAGGAAAGGTCTGGGCAAAGGCTAACCATGTCAATATCCAGAGTTGTGCTTTCACTGTCACAGATTTGCAAGAAGGCTGCATGTATGATTTTAGAATCAGGGCAAAGAATGCAGCTGGTGCCGTTAGTGCTCCCTCAGAGCAAACCGACACGCTTGTCTGCAAAGATGAATATGGTAGGTTTTAACTGATTTTGATTTATACAATTTATACATGATTAATAAAAAACAAAAACCTATACTAGCATCTTACCTTTTTACAGAGCCACCAACTATTACAATTGACCCTGAAATGAAGGACGGTGTCACTGTCAAGGCTGGAGAAACAATTGTGATTTCTGCATCAAGTATCCTTGGCAAACCACCACCTACAGCGGTGTGGTCGAAGGACGGAAGAGAATTCAAGCAATCAGACGTTGTCCAAATAACCAGCACTCCCACATCTTCAACTTTGTCAATTAAATATGCCAGCATAAAGAACACTGGGGAGTATACAATTACAGCCAGCAACCCATTTGGCATAAAGGAAGAAAAAGTAAAAGTAAAAGTCTTAGATGTCCCTGGTCCACCTGGTCCTATTGAGGCCAGCAGTGTTTCTGCTGAAAAATGCACACTGACATGGTTACCACCAGAAGAGGATGGAGGCAGTGCTATTAAATCATATACCCTTGAAAAGAGAGAAACTAGCCGCCTACTTTGGACAAATCTTGCTGAAAATATAATGGATTGCCGCTTTGTGGCCTGCAAGTTGATTAAAGGCAATGAATATATCTTCCGTGTTTCAGCAGTCAATCAGTATGGCACAGGTGATGCTACCCAGTCTGGTCCAGTCAAAATGGTTGACAGCTATGGTAAGTTTGTTTTTATATATGCCTGGATTTATTTCATTTTCATGCCTGTAATATAACATATATGATGGTATTTTTGTCAGGACCCCCTGGACCACCATCAAAACCAGATATTGATAATGTCAGCAGAACTGCTGTAACCATTTCCTGGAAAAGACCAGTGGTGGATGGTGGAAGTGATATTAAAGGGTATAGTGTGGAAAGAAAGGAGAGGAGAGGTATGACATGGGTTAGAGCTTCAAAGAAGTCCATCTCTGATCTACGCTGCAAAGTATCAGGCCTTCTGGAAGGAGTTGAGTATGAGTTCCGTGTAACTGCTGAGAACAAAGCTGGGTTTGGAAAACCCAGTGAGCCATCCCAACCAGTGTTGACAAAGGACATTACATGTAAGTATATAATTTATATATTTTTTAATAAATGTCCTGTAGTTTCAAATATGTATCATGGTTTAATGTACATTTCTCATATTCAGATCCACCTGGACCTCCATCCAACCCAAGAATAACTGACACCACCAAAACAACAGCTACATTTAACTGGGGAAGACCTTTTTATGATGGTGGCCTTGATGTAACAGGATACATTGTTGAGCACAAAAAGGAAGGAGAAGATGACTGGATTCAGGACACAACTACTCCCTTGAGAATCACTGAGTTTGTTGTTGCAAACCTACAACCAGGAGGCAAATATAATTTCAGAGTCAGTGCAATTAATTCAGAAGGATGTGGAGAACCTGCTGAAATAGAGAAAATTGTAGAACTTGTTGACCGTGAAGAGATTCCTGACTTTGAACTTGATGCAGAACTAAGAAGGACACTTGTTGTTCGAGCAGGCGCCTCCATTCGCATATTTGTACCAATTAAGGGTCGTCCAACTCCTGAAGTAACATGGATAAAAGATAATGTAGCACTTAAGAGTAGAGCACACATTGATACTACAGAATCATACACTTTAGTGGTCATACCCGAGTGTACAAGATATGATGCTGGAAAATACATTTTGACTTTAGAAAATGTTGCTGGAAAGAAGACAGGATTTGTCAATGTCCGGGTTGTGGACACACCTGGGCCTCCAGTTAATTTGAAACCAAGGGAAATCACCAAAAACAGCATTACACTTCAATGGGAAATTCCAATTATTGATGGTGGATCAAAGATCATAAATTACATAATTGAGAAACGTGATGCAACTAGAAAGGCCTTCACAACAGTCACTACAAATTGGCAGAAATGTTCATACAAGGTTCAAGATTTGGAAGAAGGAGCTGAATATTACTTCAGAGTTTCAGCTGAAAATGAACAAGGTATTGGGGAGGCAGCAGAGACACCTGAACCCATCAGAGCTTCTCAGGCTCCGTCTTCACCAGACAATTTAGTAGTAACAGATGTGACAAGGGATACAGCAACTCTTGCATGGACAAAACCAACTTTCGATGGTGGTAGCAGAATTACTGGCTATGTGATTGAGGCTCAGAAGAAGGGTTCTGATCAGTGGTTACATGTCACAACAATAAAGGCTTTGGACTATACTGTAACAGACTTAACAGAAAATGCAGAATACATTTTCCGTATCTTTGCTGTGAACAGCTCAGGAAGAAGTGACCCTCGTGAAAGCCGGCCAGTTGAAATCAAGGAGCAGACTACTGCACCAGGATTTGACCTCAGATCTGTCTATCAGAAGTTGGTAGTAGCCAAAGCAGGTGATAACGTAAAGGTTGAAATCCCTGTTTTTGGTCGTCCAAGGCCATCTGTTGTTTGGAAAAAAGAAGATCATGATCTTAGACAGACGCAAAGGATTAATACTGACAACACAGCAACCTCAACAATTCTTAACATACGAGAGATCAAGAGAAAAGATGCAGGACAATATTCCATGACAGGAAAGAATACACTGGGAACAGTGACAGAAACAATTACTGTACAAGTACATGATATCCCAGGACCTCCAACTGGACCATTAAAAGTGGATGAAGTGTCCTGTGACTATGTAATTATATCATGGGATGCCCCACAAATTGATGGAGGGGTTCCTATTAACAATTATATAGTTGAGATGAGAGAAACAACTGGCACATCTTGGGTTGAGTTAGCAGCTACTGTCATTCGCACAACATTCAAGGCTGCTCGTTTAACAACAGGAACTGAGTATCAGTTCCGTGTAAAAGCTCAGAACAGATATGGTGTTGGTCCTTACATAACATCAGAACCTGTAGTTGCTGCTTACCCATTTGAAGTACCAAGCCAACCAGGTATTCCACAGATCGTTGCCTTCACAAAAGATTCTATTACAATCAGTTGGAATGAACCTTCCTCAGACGGGGGAAGCCCAATTTTGGGATATCATATTGAGAGGAAAGAGAAAAACAGCATCCTCTGGCAGCGTGTCAGCAAAGCCCTTGTAGTTGGGAACATCTTTAAGTCCTCTGGTCTAATGGATAGTATTGCGTATGAATTCCGTGTTATTGCTGAAAACATGGCTGGCCTTAGCAAACCAAGCAAGGCTTCTGACATGATTTTCGCACTTGATCCAGTGGACCCTCCAGGTCAACCAATAGCACTAAATATAACTAGACATGAGGTTACCATTCAATGGACAAAGCCACAGAATGATGGCGGTTTCCCAATCACTGGGTACACTGTAGAAAAGAAAGAATTACCAAATGGTCGCTGGCTCAAAGCAAACTTTAGCAATATCCTTGGGACAAGCTTCACTGTAAGTGGACTGACAGAAAACTCTTCATATGAATTCCGTGTCCTTGCAAGAAATTCAGCTGGATCAGTCAGCAAGCCCTCAAAATCCTCAGAAGTCATAACCTGTAGAGATGATATTGAGGAGCCAAAGCTTGATGTTGATGCAAGCTTTAGCAGTGTTGTGGTAGTTAAGGCAGGTGATGTCTTCAAGCTAGATGCAAGTGTTGTTGGCAGACCAATACCATCTTTGGTATGGACAAAAGATGGGAAAGAACTTGAAGACACCGCAAAACTAGAGATCAAGACAGCAGATTTCTATACATGTTTAATCAACAAAGATTCATCACGACGAGATGGTGGTGCATTCACTCTAACTGCCAGCAACCCTGGAGGATTTGCCAAGTTTGTTTTTAATGTTAAGGTACTCGACAGGCCTGGGCCTCCTGAAGGACCACTTCATGTTACAGACATGACAATAGAAAAGTGTATTCTGTCTTGGCTACCACCACTTGAAGATGGTGGAGCAAAGATCGAATATTACATAATTCAGAGACGCGAAACAAGCAGACTTGCATGGACAAATGTAGCCACCGATTTGCAAGTAAACCGTTATAAAGTTACCAAATTGCTAAAAGGTAATGAATATGTCTTTAGGGTTATGGCTGTGAATAAATATGGAGTTGGTGAGCCCCTTGAATCAGAACCTGCCGTTGCCACCAACCCATATGTGCCTTCCGATCCACCACAAGCTCCTGAGGTAACAACAATTACAAAGGACTCTATGGTGGTTTGCTGGGGACATCCTGAAAACAATGGAGGAAGTGAAATTAATACTTACATAATTGAAAGAAGGGATAAAACCGGCCTCAGATGGGTCAAATGCAATAAGAGGTCAGTAACTGATTTACGCTTTAAAGTATCTGGACTTACACCAGGGCATGAATATGAATTCAGGATCCTTGCTGAAAATGCTGCCGGTTTAAGTGCTCCAAGCCCTTCAAGTCCATTTTATAAAGCATGTGACACAATATTCAAGCCTGGCCCCCCAGGGAATCCAAGAATTTTGGACACAACAAAGTCATCCATTACTGTTGCTTGGAACAAACCAGTTTATGACGGTGGTTCAGACATTACAGGATATATTGTAGAAACTTGCCTACCAGAAGAAGATGAATGGACAGTTGTCACTCCAAAGGAGGGTCTTGTAGGAACATCATTTACTATAATTAATTTAATAGAAAACCAAGAATATAAGATTAATATTTCTGCCCTGAACTGTGAGGGAGTTGGAGAACCTGCATCAGTACCTGGTTCACCAAAAGCAGAGGACAGATATATTCCACCTGAAATTGAGCTTGATTCCGATCTTCGAAAAGTGGTGAACATTAGAGCTTGCTGCACACTGAGACTGTTTGTACCAATTAAAGGAAGACCTACACCAGAAGCTAGATGGTCAAGGGAGAATGGTGAACCTCTTGATAAAGCATCTATTGAGACCACAACGTCATTCACATCACTTGTTATTGAAAATGTTAACAGGTTTGACAGTGGAAAATATTTGCTAACAGTGGAAAACAGCTCCGGGAGTAAAACAGCATTTGTGAATGTCAGGGTGCTTGACACTCCAGGGGCACCTCAAAATCTTGCAATTAAGGAAATCACAAAAGATTCTGTCTCACTAATCTGGGATCCTCCAATTATTGATGGTGGATCAAGAGTCAGGCATTACCTTGTAGAAAAACGTGAATCCACAAGAAAAGCATATTCAGTTGTTAATGCTTCCTGCCCCAAAACAAGCTTGAGAATTGGTGATCTGAAGGAGGGAAGTTTGTATTTCTTCAGAGTCCTGGCTGAAAACGAATATGGTGTTGGCCTTCCAGTGGAAACTAATGAAGCAGTCAAAATTTCTGAAAAACCTTTACCTCCTGGCAAGGTGACTCTTAAAGAGGTAACAGGCAGCAGTGTCACTCTGTCCTGGGAGAAGCCAGATCATGATGGAGGAAGTAGGATCACAGGATATATTGTGGAAATGCAGGGAAAGGGCAGTGACAAATGGACTCAGGTCATGACTGTTAAGGTGGCTGAGGCAGTTATTGTTGGTCTGACCCAAGGTGAAGAGTATTCATTCCGTATTTCGGCCACAAATGAAAAAGGAACAAGTGATCCCCGTCTACTTGGTGTGCCTGTTGTGGCAAAGGATCTTGTCATTACACCTGCTTTCAAGCTTTTATTTACTACATTCAGTGTGCTGGCAGGTGATGACCTCAAGATAGATGTACCTTATGTTGCTCAGCCCAAGGCAGCAGTTAGCTGGTTTAAAGATGGCACTGTTCTCAAAGAGACAACACGTGTAAACACTGAAGTTACTGACAGTCATTTGTACCTTGTAATCAAGGAAGCAACACGTGATGATGTGGGTAACTACACTATCAAGATTACAAACTCGGCTGGAGAAGCTACAGCTGACATTACTTGTGTTGTGCTTGATAAACCTGGTCCTCCAACTGGACCTATCCAAATAGATGAGGTAACTGCAGACACTATGACACTGTCTTGGCAACCACCAGAGTATGAAGGTGGTTGTGCAATTAATAATTACATTGTGGAAAAGAGAGACACGTCCACTACAAACTGGCAGATTGTATCAGCTACAGTTGCAAGAACAACAACCAAAGCTGCAAGACTGAAAACTGGCTGTGAGTATCAATTCAGGATTGCTGCTGAAAACAGATATGGTAAGAGCTCATTTCTACTATCTGAGGCTGTAATTGCACAATATCCATTTGATGTACCAAGTGCACCAGGAACTCCTACTGTTCAATCAGCTACCAAAGAAACTATGATAGTTGTTTGGAACAAACCTAGCAGTGATGGTGGAAGCAAGATTATTGGCTATCATCTCGAGAGTAAGGAAAAAAATAGCCTCATGTGGGTGAAACAAAATAAAACCATCATTCCAGACACAAGATTCAAGGTTGGTGGTCTTGAGGAAGGCATTGAATATGAGTTCAGAGTATATGCTGAGAATATTGTTGGACTGAGCAAAGTCAGCAAAGTATCAGGAATTCAGGTAGCAAGAGATCCCTGTGACCCCCCAGGCAAACCAGAAGCAGTAATTGTCACTAGAAGTGCAGTGACTTTACGATGGAAAGCACCAGAGTTTGATGGTGGCACCCGGATAACTGGCTATGTAGTAGAGAAGAAAGAATTGCCTAATGGTCGCTGGATGAAGGCTAGTTTCGCTAACATCATAGACACTGAATTTGTCGTCAGTGGTTTGGTGGAAGAACAACAATATGAATTCCGTGTCATTGCAAAAAATGCAGCCGGTGTACATAGTGTACCATCTGATAGTACTGGTGCAATAACTGCAAAGGATGAAGTAGAGCCACCTATAATTGATTTGGACGCTAAATATTCTCAAACTATTATTGTTAGTGCTGGAGAATCATTTAAGATTGATGCCAAAATATTTGGCAAGCCTATACCATCAGTCCACTGGATTAAAAAGGGTGAGGAACTTGCTAATACTGCTAGACTTGAGATCAAAAACACAGACTTCACAGCCTCCTTAAGTGTAAAAGAAGCTATTCGTGTTGATGGAGGCCAGTACACGCTGTTATTAAAGAATGTTGGTGGTGAGAAATATGTAAACATCAACATCAAAGTTCTAGACAGGCCTGGGCCACCAGATGGGCCAATTTCTATATATGGAGTTACAAATGAAAAATGCAGCATAGCATGGAAAACACCTGTAGATGATGGAGGCGCTGAAGTATCTCATTATATTGTTGAAAGGAGGGAAACTAGTCGATTAGTTTGGACTGTTGTGGAATCCAAGGTGCAAACCCTAAATCTGAAGATTACCAAACTACTTCCTGGAAATGAGTACATTTTCAGAGTGATCCCTGTCAACAAATATGGAATTGGGGAACCTCTGGAATCAGATCCAGTCATTGCCAGAAATGCATTTGTCACACCTGATCCACCAAGTGGGGTGGAGATATCCAATATAACAAAGGACTCCATGGTTGTCACTTGGGAAAGACCTAGTAATGATGGAGGTAATGCAATTACAGGATATATAGTTGAAAAGAGGGACAAAGAAGGTGTCAGATGGACAAGGTGCAATAAGCGTTTAGTTAGTGAACTTCGCTTTAGAGTGACAAGTCTTCTTGAAAACCACAGTTATGAATTCCGTGTCTCTGCTGAGAATGCAGCTGGAATTGGTAAACCGAGTGTCCCTAGTATATACTTCAAGGCTTTGGATCCGGTCTTCAGGCCAGGTCCCCCAAACAATCCTCGGGTTATTGACATCTCTAGGTCATCTGTTGTATTACATTGGAGCAAACCTATTTATGATGGAGGCTGTGAAATTCAAGGTTATATTGTTGAAGTCTGCGAAGGCATATCTGATGAGTGGACAATATGCACGCCTCCCACAGGCATCGCAGAAACAAGATTTGAAGTTCAAAAACTGCTGGAAAAACATGAATACAAATTCAGAATTTGTGCAATAAATAAGGTTGGAGTTGGAGAACATGCAGATGTCAAAGATGCCATTTTAACAGAGGACAAACTGGAGGCACCAGATATTGATCTTGATGCTGACCTAAGAAAAATGATCACTGTAAGAGCTGGGGGTGCCCTTAGACTGTTTGTTCCAATCAGAGGCCGGCCAGCTCCTGAGGTCAAATGGGGAAAAGCTGAAGGGGAAATTAATGAAACAGCACAGATTGACATCACAAGCAGTTATACCTCCCTTGTAATTGAAAACATAAATAGATTTGACAGTGGAAAATACACTCTGACTTTGGAAAATGCAAGTGGAACAAAATCTGCATTCATTAGTGTCAGAGTACTTGACACCCCTGATGCACCTGCAAACTTCCATGTGAAAGAAATAACAAAGAATTCAGTTACCCTCACATGGGAACCACCTTTGCTGGATGGTGGAGCCAAAATAAAAAATTATATTGTTGAAAAGCGTGAGAGTACAAGGAAAGCATACTCTACTGTTGCTTCCTGCAACAAGATGACATATAAAATCGAGCAGCTCCAAGAAGGCAGCAACTACTTCTTCAGAGTTCTTGCTGAAAATGAACATGGAATTGGATTACCTGCTGAAACATTAGAACCACTTAAAATTTCAGAAGTGCCACAACCTCCTGGAAAAATATCTGTAGTAGATGTTACACGAAAGAGCATCTCTCTGTCATGGGAAAAACCAGAACATGATGGGGGTAGTAGAATCACTTGCTATGAAGTTGAGATGCAAGCAAAAGACAGTGAAAAGTGGTCTCTTTGTGCACAGGTTAAATCACTTGACACAGTTATTACCAATTTAGTCCAGGGCTCAGAGTACAATTTTAGGGTAATTGCAGTTAATGACAAAGGAAAGAGTGATGCTAGACATCTAGCGCACCCTGTTCTTGCAAAAGATCTTGTAGTTGAACCATCTGTAAGAACGAAACTTAGCACGTACAGTGTACAAGTTGGCCATGACTTGAAAATTGAAGCACGTATCGCTGGTCATCCAAAGCCAACCATTACATGGACTAAAGATGGTACAGAGCTGAAACAGACCACAAGAGTTAATGTTGCAGACACTGCCCACCATACAACATTATCGATTAAAGATGCAACAAGAGATGATGGTGGTATGTACAGCATTACTGTCACTAATGTGCTAGGACAAAAGGAGGCTACTATTGAAATCATTATACTTGACAAACCTGGTCCACCAACAGGGCCAGTAAGGATAGATGAAATAAGTGCAGAAAGTATTACACTGTCATGGGATCCTCCAACATACACAGGAGGATGCCAAATTTCAAATTACATTGTACAGAAGAGAGATACTACCACAACAAACTGGGCAGTTGTTTCAGCCACAGTAGCAAGAACTACACTCAAAGTTGGAAATCTGAAAACTGGTGCTGAGTACCAGTTTAGAATCTTTGCAGAAAATAGATATGGGAAAAGCTATGCTATTGATTCAGAGGCAGTTGTTGCTCAATATCCTTTCAAAGAGCCAGGACCCCCTGGAACACCATATGTGTCTGCCTTTACAAAAGAATCTATGGCAGTTGAGTGGCACAAACCTGTTTCAGATGGTGGCAGTGCCATTCTTGGATATCATCTTGAAAGAAAAGAAAAGAATAGTATTCTCTGGACAAAAATAAATAAAATGCTCATTCAAGACACCAGATTTAAGACATCTCCTTTGGAGGAAGGCATAGAATATGAGTTTAGAGTTTCTGCTGAAAATATTGTTGGAATTGGTAAATATAGCAAAGTTTCTGAAGGTTGTGTGGCCCGTGATCCATGTGATCCTCCTGGCACACCTGTGCCAGTAATTGTGACAAGACACTCAGTAATGCTAAGATGGACACAACCAGAATATGATGGAGGCAGCATGGTCACTGGATATGTTGTTGAGAAACGAGACCTCCCAGATGGCCGATGGATGAAAGCAAGCTTTACAAACATCCTTGAAACGGAATTTGTAGTCACAGGTCTGACAGAGGACTCAAAATATGACTTCAGGGTCATTGCTAGAAATGGTGCTGGATCAGTCAGCAAGCCCTCTGCATGCACAGGCCCAATCACAGCTAAAGATGAGGTTGAGCCACCAAACTATGAGATTGACTCACAATACAGCCAAATGATGACTGTAAATGCTGGAGATACATTTGTTCTGCAAGCATCTGTATTTGGAAAGCCAGTTCCCACAATGCAGTGGTTCAAAGGTGATGTAGAGATCGAAAATTTGGCAAGAGCTGAGACCAAGAACACAGACTTCAAAGCAGTTCTTGTTGTCAAAGATGCTATTAGAGTCGATGGAGGACAGTACACTTTGCAGCTTACCAATGTTGGGGGAACTAAATCTGTGCCCTTTAATGTAAGAGTGCTTGATAGACCTGGGCCACCAGCAGGACCTTTGAGAGTTTCAAATGTAACAAGTGAGAAGTGCTCCTTGTCATGGCTTCCTCCTATGCACGATGGTGGTAGCAGTATCTCTCATTACATAATTGAAAAAAGGGAAACTAGCCGTCTTACTTGGACTGTAGTGTCAAGTGACTGTGGAGCAACCATGTTCAAGGTCACCAAGCTTCTAAAAGGAAATGAATACATCTTCCGTGTCATGGCTGTTAACAAATATGGTGTTGGTGAACCTTTAGAATCTCTACCAGTAATAATGAGAAATCCATTTGTTCCTCCTGGACCACCAAGAGAACTAGAAATAACAAATATCTCAAGAGATTCTATGACTGTGTGCTGGACCCGCCCAGAGACTGATGGTGGAAGTGAGATTGTTGGCTACATTGTTGAAAAGAGAGACAGAGCTGGAGTCAGATGGACAAAATGTAACAAACGTAGAATTACAGACCTTCGCTTTAGAGTTACAGGACTTACAGAAGATCATGAATATGAATTCAGGTTATCTGCAGAAAATGCTGCAGGAGTTGGTCAACCGAGTCCACCAACATTGTATTACAAAGCATGTGACCCAACATTTAAACCTGCTCCACCAACTAATGCACACCTTTCTGACACCACAAAGGACTCTGTGACTATTGAATGGAATAGACCAATCTATGATGGTGGTTTAGATATCCAGGGCTACATTGTAGAGATCTGCAAAGCTGATGAAGAGGAATGGCTAACATGTACTCCACCTACTGGGTTTAATGATACTAAATTCACAGTCACCAGACTCATAGAACATCAGGAATACAAGGTTCGAGTATGTGCTCTTAATAAACTAGGTGTTGGTGAGCCAGTCACAATTCCTGGTACAGTAAAACCTGTTGATAAATTGGAACCTCCTGAAATTGAACTTGATTCTGAGTTAAGAAAGGGCATTGTTGTCCGTGCTGGAGGAAGCATGAGAATTAACATTCCCTTCAAAGGCCGTCCAATTCCAGAGATAAACTGGACTAAGGATGATGGTGATCTACCAAGTAAAGCTCAGATTGAAAAGGGTATAGATTACACTCAGCTCTCAATCGATATATGTGATAGAAATGATGCAGGAAAATATATTCTTACGCTAGAGAGCAGCAGTGGTATCAAATCCGCTTTTGTTTCAGTAAAAGTACTGGATACACCAGGTGCTCCACTCAACCTAACTGTTAAAGATATTACAAGAAATTATGTAACTCTTGTTTGGGAACCTCCACTTATTGATGGTGGGGCAAAGATAAAGAATTATATTGTGGACAAACGTGAATCAACAAGACCTGCCTTCTCAAATATTACAACTAAATGCACCAAGACTAGCTTACGTGTTGGTGATCTAAATGAAGGTGGCATTTATTACTTCAGAGTCATGGCTGAGAACGAGTTTGGAGTTGGTCTACCTATAGAAACAGAAGAATCTGTAAAGACAGCAGATCCCCCTCTACCTGTGGGAAAGGTCACATTGACTGGTGTGACTAAAACTTCTGCAACACTGTCATGGGAAAAACCAGACCATGATGGTGGTAGTAGGATTTTAGGATATTATATTGAAATGCAGCCAAAGGGATCAGTAGACTGGGTAGTAGCAACTACTACCAAAACCTGTGAGGGAACAGTCACAGGGCTGAGTGCTGGCCGAGAATACCTCTTCAGAGTGTTGGCCTACAATGATAAAGGACAGAGCGATCCAAGGCCACTAGCAGCACCGGTCATAGCTAATGATATAACAATTGAACCATCCCTCAAACTGAGATTCAGCACATACAGTGTACAATGTGGTGGAGAACTGAAAGTAGAAATTCCTGTAAAAGGTTGCCCAGTGCCAAAGATCACATGGACTAAAGATGGCCACTCATTAAAAGAGACAACTAGACTAAACGTCTCCAGCACAGCATCATCAACAGTTCTTAGCATCAAAGATGCCAATAGAGAGGATTCTGGAAAATATATAGTAACAGCTACAAACAGTAAAGGAACAGTCTCAGAGGAAATCGGCATAATCATCTTAGACAAGCCTGGTCCACCTGTTGGCCCAGTTAAAATTGATGAAATTAGTGCCAACTATGTAATAATTTCATGGGAACCACCCGTGTACACAGGTGGCTGTCAGATAAACAATTACATTGTGGAGAAACGAGACACAACTACCACAGCATGGAATACTGTATCAGCAACCATTGCACGTACAACAATCAAAATCTCTAAATTGAAAACTGGCTCAGAATATCAGTTTAGAGTGTTTGCTGAAAACAGATATGGTAAAAGTTCACCTATAGACTCACTACCTGTTGTTGTTAGCTATCCTTTCAGTGAACCCGCAGCACCTGGTACACCATTTGTATCCTCAGTGACTAAAGATCACATGACAGTTGAATGGAAGCCACCTAGTAATAATGGAGGTAGCCCTATTATTGGGTATCATGTTGAGCGCAAAGAAAAGAACAGCATTCTCTGGACAAAACTTAACAAGCTTCTTGTTACTGATACTAGATTTAAAACAAATAGTATTGAGGAGGGCATTGAGTATGAATATAGAGTATTTGCTGAGAATATTGCTGGAATAAGTCCATCTAGCAAAACGTCTGAAAGTGTTGTGGCACGTGATCCATGTGATCCACCTGGAACCCCAGAGGCTATTGTTATCACTAGAAACCTTGTCACAATTCAGTGGACAAAGCCCCAATACGATGGAGGAAGTGTAGTCACAGGTTACATCGTTGAAAGGAAGAAGCTACCTGATGGTCGCTGGATGAAGGCTAGTTTTACAAATATAACTGACACTCAATTTACAATCACAGAATTAACAGAAGGAGACCGTTACGAATTCAGAGTAATTGCAAGAAATTCAGCTGGTATTGTAAGTGATCCTTCTGAAAGCACTGGACCAATTACTGCACAGGATGAGATTGAAGCACCTTCAGTTTCCATGGACTCAAAATTCAAAGATGTCATTATTGTGAATGCTGGTGAGACATTTACTATTAATGCTGATATTGCAGGCAAACCACTCCCAGATATAAGGTGGATAAAAGATGGAAAAGAAATTGACAGTGCTACTCCAAGGATGGAAATTAAATCAACTATTACACATACTGTTTTAACTGTTAAAGATTGCATAAGAGTAGATGGTGGACATTTTGTTCTAAGCCTCAGCAATGTGGGCGGAACAAAACAAGTGCCTGTAAATGTCAAGGTTCTGGATAGACCTGGACCACCAGATGGGCCCCTGAAAGTTACCGGTGTTAGAGCAGAGAAATGTTATCTACACTGGAACCATCCAACACATGATGGTGGAGCTGGTGTTTCACATTACATTATTGAAAAGAGGGAAACAAGCAGACTGTCTTGGACTGTGGTAGAACCCAAAATACAAGCTATCAGTTATAAGGTCACCAAACTCTTGCCAGGTAATGAGTACATCTTTAGAGTCATGGCAGTAAACAAGTACGGTATCGGCGAACCACTTGAATCTGAACCAGTTATTGCAAGAAATCCTTTTAAGACTCCTGGACCACCTTCAACTCCAGAAGCAAGTGCAATCACTAAAGACTCAGTGGTCCTCACATGGGACCGTCCAGAGGATGATGGTGGTTCACAGATAGAGGGTTATATCTTGGAAAAGCGTGATAAAGAAGGTGTCAGGTGGACCAAGTGCAACAAGAAAAGACTAAGTGATCTGCGTTTCAGAGCCACTGGATTAACAGAAGGTCACTCTTATGAATTCAGAGTGTCTGCTGAAAATGCTGCAGGTTTTGGCACACCAAGTGAACCATCTGTTTATTACAAAGCCTGTGATGCTACCTATCCTCCTGGCCCACCAAACAACCCCAAAGTGACTGACCATTCAAGCACAACTGTTTCTCTTGCATGGAGTAGGCCAATTTATGATGGTGGTGCACCAATCTCTGGATATCTTGTTGAGATGAAAGAAACATTTGATGATGAATGGACACTATGCACACCAAACACTGGTGTACAAACAACTAAATTTACAGTGAAAAACCTTAAGGAAAATGCAGAATACAACTTCCGTATCTGTGCCATTAATATTGAAGGTGCTGGAGATCATGTTGATGTTGAAGGCAGTGTAACTGCGGCTGAGAAACTTGAAGCCCCAGAGATAGAGTTAGATGCTGATCTGAGGAAAATTGTGACTGTTCGTGCAAGCGCAACACTACGCTTGTTTGTTACCATTAGGGGATGGCCTGAACCAGAAGTTAAATGGACAAAGGCTGAGGGTACCCTAACAGAGCGTGCCCAAATTGAAGTCACAAGCTCTTACACAATGCTTGTTATTGACAATGTTGACAGATTTGACACTGGCAAATATGTTTTAATTCTTGAAAACAATAGTGGCACAAAATCCGCATTTGTAAATGTCAGAGTCCTGGACTCCCCAAGTGCTCCTGTGAACTTTATTGTTAAAGACATCAAAAGAGATTCAGTCCAGTTGCAGTGGGATCCTCCACATATTGATGGCGGTGCCAAGATAACCCACTACATTGTAGAGAAACGTGAATCTAAAAGAATGGCATTTACATCTGTAACAAATAACTGTGTCAGGAATTCATTCAGGGTTGATGATCTCCAAGAGGGAGGTGTATATTACTTCCGTGTACTTGCAGTGAATGAACTTGGTGTTGGCTTGCCAGCAACTACTACAGAGCCAGTCAAAGTTTCTCAAGCACCTTTACCACCAGGTAAGGTTACCCTTGTTGATGTAACACGGCACAGTGTAAGTCTTTCTTGGGAGAAGCCAGACCATGATGGTGGAAGCAAAATAACAGGTTATGTAGTAGAGATGTTAACTAAAGGATCAGATAAATGGACTGTATGTACAACAGTAAGAATGCCAGAAGCTATCATTGAAGGACTTACAACAGGGGAGGAATATTCATTCAGAATTTCTGCCATGAATGACAAAGGAAAGAGTGATCCTAAGCCACTGGGAGCACCTGTAGTTGCCAAGGATATCACTTCTGAACCCATTATTGACTTGCTATTTAACACATACAGTGTTAAATCTGGAGAAGATCTCAAAATTGATGTTCCATTTAGAGGTAGACCTCACCCAGAAGTGGCATGGAAGAAAGATGGCCACACCCTGAAGCAAACAACTAGAGTTAATGTTCTTACATCCAAAACATCTTCAAAGATTGCTATAAAAGATGCAACAAGGGAAGACGCTGGAAAATATGAAATTACACTGACAAATTCAGTTGGTGTAAAATCAGCTGAAATAACAGTTATCATTCTGGACAAACCAGGCCCACCAGTTGCAGTTAGAGTAGAAGATGTAAGTGCAGATTACATTTCATTATCATGGGATCCTCCAGTTTATGATGGTGGGTGTCAAATCAATAATTATGTTGTTGAGAAGAGAGATACAACCACTACAACATGGCAAATTGTTTCAGCTACAGTGGCAAGGACATCAATTAAAGTATCTAATTTGATACAGGGAACTGAATATCAATTCCGTATTGCTGCTGAAAATCGTTATGGCAAGAGCCATGCTGTGGATTCTGCCCCAACTGTTGCACAATATTCCTTTACACCACCTGGCCCTCCAAATGATCTTCAAGTTGTTCATGCTACAAAGTCAGGCATGTTAGTTACTTGGAAAAGGCCAGCCAGTGATGGTGGAAGTCCAGTCATCGGTTATCATTTAGAATGTAAGGGTCAAAGCAGCATTCTTTGGACTAAAATCACTAGGGGTCTTGTTTCTGACACACAGTTTAAAGTAACTGGTCTTGAAGAGGGTCTTTTCTATCAGTACAGAGTATATGCAGAGAATATTGCAGGAATTGGACCTTGCACAAAAGCCTGTGAACCTGTTGCTGCAAGAGATCCATGTGATCCTCCAGGTCAGCCAGTTGTTACTAACATAACAAGGACTTCTGTTTCTCTCTCTTGGGCAAAGCCTGAAAATGATGGTGGTGCCAAGGTGACTGGTTACATTGTAGAGCGAAGAGAACTGCCAGAGGGTCGTTGGTTGAAATGCAATTTCACCAATCTCCAAGAAACCTTTTTTGATGTGACCGGCCTTATTGAAGATCAAAGATATGATTTCCATGTAATTGCAAAGAATGCAGCTGGTTTACTTAGTCAGCCATCAGCATGCACAGGCCCTGTAACAGTAAAAGATGATGTTGATCCACCACGTATTACGATTGAAGAAAAACTCAGACAACTAGTTGTGGTTAACGCAGGAGATGTACTAAGAATCGATGCTGAAATTTCTGGCCGCCCAGCTCCTGTGATTTCATGGGCAAAGGATGGAAAAGAAATAGATTCTAAAGCAAGGGTTGAAATTTTTTCAACATTCTCAACCTCAACACTAGTTGTTAAAGATACCATTAGAAGAGACTCTGGACAGTACGTCCTTACATTACAGAATGTTGCTGGTACCAGATCTTTAGCAGTAAACTGTAAAGTCCTTGATAGACCTGGCCCATCATCTGGTCCACTGGAAGTAACTGGTCTTACAGCAGAAAAATGCACATTAACTTGGGGACCACCGCAAGAAAATGGTGGTGCTGAAATTCAACACTACATTGTTGAGAAGCGAGAAACAAGTCGTCTTGCCTGGACATTGATCTATGGAGACATGAAGGCCACAACATGCAGAGTTCCAAAGCTTCTTAAGGGCAATGAATACATTTTCAGAGTTCGTGGAGTAAATAAATATGGAACTGGGGAATCTCTGGAAAGTGACCCTGTTAAGGCCCTAGATCCATTTACAGTGCCTGCTGCACCAACAAATGTTGAAGTCACAAGTGTTACAAGTGAAGCTATGACAATCTGTTGGGAGAGGCCTGTTTCTGATGGTGGCAGTAGCATTGGTGGCTATGTAATAGAAAAACGTGAAAAATCAGGTCTACGTTGGGTTCGGGTCAACAAAAAGCCTGTTTACGACTTAAGGGTCAAGGCCTCCAATCTGCGTGAAGGATGTGAATATGAATACCGTGTATATGCAGAAAATACTGCAGGTTTGAGTGCACCAAGCATTCCTTGCCCACTGACGAAAGCAGAGGATCCATTATTCTTGCCATCTCCACCAGTAAAACCAAAGATAATTGATTCTACCAAGTCCACAATAACACTCTCTTGGAACAAGCCACTGTTTGATGGTGGTTCTCCAGTCACTGGCTACACAGTTGAATATAGGAGAACCAATGATGAGGACTGGATTGTTGGGGTGCAGAACACTAAAAACACTGAGTTTACAGTTGTTGGGCTGACACCTGGAGCAGAATATGTCTTTGTGGTCAAGTCAATTAATAAAATTGGTCAAAGTGAGCCTAGTCCTGAGACTGATCCACATATAGCGAAGGACAGAGAGGATGAGCCAGTTTTCCTTATCAGTAATGAAATGCGAAAAACACTAATTGTAAAAGATGGCAGCTCCTTCACTCTAACAGTCCCTTTTAAGGGGAAGCCTGTGCCAAATGTAATGTGGAACAAACCTGATGTTGATCTTAGAGTTCGGGCAACAATTGATACCACAGATACTTTCACATCTGTCACAGTTGAGCAAGCTACAAGAAATGACTCAGGCAAATACACTGTGACTCTACAAAATGTTGCTGGAACAGCCACACTAACACTGAATGTAAAAGTGCTTGATTCACCTGGACCACCTGCCAGTCTTTTAGTTAAAGATGTGACCAAGAACTCTGCAACAGTAACATGGGACACACCAGAAAATGAAGGTGGTGCTCCTGTCAAGAACTACCTTGTTGATGTGCGTGAGGCAAGCAAAAAAGGATGGACAAGGGTGACAGAATGTTGTTCCAGACTAACCTTTAAAGTAACTGATCTTCAAGAGGGAGGTGTGTACTATTTCAGAGTGACTGGTGAAAATGAATATGGACTTGGAGTACCTCTTGAAACTAAAGAGGGAACTAAGATTACAGGTACGATATTATAATTACTCACTAAATGATGACTAGCTAAATAATTGGTTTGTGTTGGATTTTGGAGTATTTAAGGCTGATGTAACTAACTCTTGCACAAACATTTATTTCAGAAAAACCAAGTCCTCCAGCAAAACTTGGAGTAACTGATGTTACAAAAGATACAGTCTCATTAGCTTGGAGTAAGCCTGAGCATGATGGTGGTAGTAGAATTACCAATTATCAGGTGGATGCTCTGGAGAAAGGTCAACAGAAATGGATAAAATGTGGCGTCACCAAATCGACTCAGTTTGTTGTTTATGGGTTAAGAGAGAATGGTGAATACTACTTTAGAGTCCGTGCTGAAAATCATGCTGGATTTAGTGATCCTAAAGACATGGTTCTGCCTGTTGTTGTTAAAGATCAACTAGGTAAGTAATTAAATCTGTTTGTACTTGATGTGTTGATGTAGCTTACATTTTGTATATAATTTCATTACCTATAATAAGTAACCTGATGTTTTTGCTCTCTTTTATCAACAGAGGCACCGGAAATTAACATGAAGAACTATCAACATAATACAGCATATGTAAAGGCAGGCTCAAATCTTAAAGTAGAGATTCCTCTTACTGGCAAACCTTTACCAAAAGTATCACTCTCAAAAGATGATCAGGTTCTGAAATCAACCATGAGGTTCAATTCTGAAGTAACACCTGACTGCCTCATCATTACCCTGCGTGACAGTGTTGCTCATGATGCAGGCAGATATGACATTACAGCCTCAAACTCAAGTGGAACCACCAAGTCTTTTATCAATATTGTTGTCTTGGACAGACCAAGTCCCCCTGTTGGTCCAGTTGAAATGTGTGATATAACAGAGGACAGTGTAAGTCTGAAATGGCTTCCTCCTGCTTATGATGGTGGCAGCCCAATCACCAACTATATCGTTCTAAAACGTGAAACAACAACAGCAAACTGGGTTGAAGTTTCATCTGCAGTCGCAAGATGCACAATTAAGATTCTGAAGCTAACTACTGGAGTTGAGTATCAATTCAGAATTAGGGCTGAAAATCGCTTTGGCATCGGTGATCACATTGATTCTCCAACTGTCACAGTTAATCTGCCATATAGTAAGTAACATACCTTTTGTTGCTAGCATTATTTATTTTGATTTGTTTTAAGGATAGGAATCAATAACATTGGTTTTGCTTTGTTTCAGCCATTCCTGAGGCTCCTTCAACACCATGGGTATCTGCTGTCACTAGAGAAAGTATTACTGTGAACTGGAAAGAACCATCATCTGATGGAGGAAGTCATATATTTGGATACCACCTTCATATGAAAGACAAAAACAGTATTTTGTGGAAGAAATTCAACAAAACTGTTATCCGTGCCACACATTGCAAAGTGACCAACATCAATCCAGGCCTTATATATGAGTTCAAGGTTGCAGCAGAAAATGCTGCTGGCATTGGTCCTGTCAGCAAAATCTCAGATGCTGTACTGGCAATTGATGCTTGTGGTAAGAATATTACAGAAATCTATTGATTATTGGGAGAAAATGTAGTCTGCCTATACGTAATCATGATTTTATTATGATACTGTTTTCCAGAACCACCAACTGATGTCCATGTCACTGATATAACTAAGAGTTCAGTAAGCCTTGCATGGAGTAAACCTTCCTATGATGGTGGAAGCAAAATTACAGGATACATAATTGAGAAGAAAGATGGTCCAAAAGGCAAATGGTTCAAAGCTAATCTGTCAAATATTTCTGACACTAAATTCACTGTATCAGGCCTCATGATAAATGAATCCTATGAATTTAGAGTCTTAGCCAAGAATGCAGTTGGCTCTGTTAGTAACCCATCTGCTACTGTTGGGCCAGTTACATGTGTGGATACCTTTGGTGCTCCTGAACTCGACCTTCCTCATGAATACCTGGATGTTGTAAAATACCGAGCAGGGGAAACTGTCCAACTTAGAGTTGGTATTATTGCTAAACCTCAGCCAACAATTGAATGGTACAAAGATGGAAAGGAGCTGGAATCTGAAGCTCAGCTGATGATTTCAAACACCACTGATTCTGCCAGCATCTCAATAAAGGATGCAACACGCATAAACACTGGAACATACGAACTCAAGATCAAGAACTCTTTGGGTTCAGCATATGCTGCTATCAGAGTGCTTGTTCAAGGTATGCTAAAAATTATTGTGTGTTGTCTAAGTGTTAAAAACATTATTTATATTTATGGCTTATTTTCAAAAAATAATTATTTGTTTATTACTCTTAGATAAACCTGGCCCCCCTGCGGGAGAGATTCAGTTCAAGAAAATCACAGCAGATAGTATAACCATCATGTGGGATCCTCCAGCTGATGAGGGTGGTGCAATGGTTTCCCATTATATTGTTGAGAAACGTGAAACTAGCAGAATCATGTGGTCTATAATATCTGAGAAACTGGAGGACTGCATTGTCTCTGTTTCAAGGCTGATCAAAGGAAATGAGTACATCTTCCGTGTCCGTGGGGTGAACAAATATGGAGTTGGAGATCCTTTAGAATCTGAGCCCGTCATTGCACAGAACTCATTTGGTAAAGCAGTTTGCTCAATCCTTGTTTAACATTGTTATAAATCTTTTGTCTCATGTTTAAAATAATCCCACTGTTGTTATTTTGTTTTATGCAGTACCACCTAGCAAACCCTCCAAACCTCAGGTGACCATGATTACCAAATCAACAATGACAGTGACATGGGAAAGACCAAGTCTAGATGGTGGCAGTGATATTGATGGATATTATCTGGAGAAGCGAGAAAAAAAGAGCCTACAGTGGTTCAAGGTCATCAAAGATCCAATTCGTGATACCAGGCAAAAAGTCAGTAATCTCACAGAGGGAAATGAGTACCAGTATCGTGCTTGTGCAATTAATAAAGCGGGTGCAGGTCAATACTCTGATGAATCCATCTTCTATAAAGCATATGATCCCATTGGTAAGATTATTTTTACTAGTTTTATGTTATGATGTTCTAAAATCTCATGTAAAAATGCTTATACAGTAAGTCCCTGACTTACGAACATTTGAGTTATGAATTTCCACAGATATGAATGGGCCACAGATCTACGTTCATAGATGTGAACAAATTGCGTCAAAGTATCTAACATGTTTTGTACAAAAAATAGAAACTGCAGTACACCAGATAACAATATTTACAATTATATACAATATGTTCAGTGTGTAAGTGAATGTATAATATGTCCAAAGTCCGGTATATTGTATGTGTTAGCATTTTTTGGGTGCAGAAAAAATGAGTCAGCCTCACCAGTTTCAACGAATCAGTCCGGAAGCACGATGATAGAAAATGGCTGTCCTGTAAAGCTGTCTTGTTGGTGAATAATCCTAATTTTGGAAAATCCTCAATGAGACAGAGTTCACAGTTCAATACAGCTGTGAGACAAATGGTGTAAACACCATGTAGTGTTATCCTCCCTCCAATGTCTTCTCGGGTTCCAGGTGCAGTCTAGCATGAATATATACAAACACGAATGTGTTTTTTTTTGTGCTTCACACTGTATATTCATATAAAAGGTGAATAGAACTCACTTTGTCAAAATTAGGAATGAATCTCACTTACGACCGTGCTCCCGGAACAGAACTTGTTCGTAATTCGGGGACTTACTGTATTCATGGCACATTATTATGTTTGTTTGTTTTTTTTCAAGCAAAATATGTTCATTAGAAAAATGGCTATACATCATATTGCTTTACATTTTTCAGATCCACCAAGTGAGCCTACAAAACTTAAAGTTGTTGATTCAACCAAGACTTCAATAACACTTGGATGGGTGAAGCCTGTGTATGATGGTGGCAGTGAAATCACAAGCTACATAGTTGAGCAGAGAACAGCTGATGAAATGGAGTGGGTCAATATTAGCTCCAAGGGTGAAGTAAGAACCACAGAGTATGTGGTGTCCCATTTAAAACCTGGAGTGTACTATTACTTCCGTGTCTCTGCTGTTAACTGTGCTGGAGCTGGACGGCCAATTGAAATGATTCAGCCAGTACAAGCTAAGGATATTCTGGGTTTGTATTTTGTGTTCATAAAATCTGAATTTACATAAAGAATTTTCATGCTTGGTTGGTTTAAATCTAATTAGTTATGTATTTGTATTTTCTCCCTACAGAGGAGGCTGATGTTGACCTTGATATTCCAATGTCCACTCAATATACAGCAAAGGCCGGACGAGACGTGGAAATTAGGGTTCCTCTAAAAGGCAGACCTGCACCAAATGTCACATGGCGAAGAGGAGATAGAAATATTGGTGGAGATGCAAAATACACAATTAATAACACAGAGTATTCAACAACACTTATCATTCCAAAGGTCACCCGCGATGATTCAGGCAAATACCTCCTTGAGATTGAAAATGGAGTTGGTGAACCAAAGAACATTACTATCTCTGTGAAAGTATTAGACTCACCATCTGCTTGTAGTAAGTTGGTAGTGAAAAATGTCACCCGTGGTAAACTCACTCTAAGCTGGGACCCTCCTCATATTGATGGTGGCTCTCCAATTACAAATTACATCATTGAGAAGAAGGATGCTAAACTCAAGGCTTACTCTATAGTTACAACAGAATGTGCCAACACATCATACAAGGTCGATGGCCTATCAGAAGATATTGCCTATTTCTTCCGTGTGTCTGCTGAAAACGAAAATGGTATTGGTGATACGTGCAAGACCAAGGAACCTGTTAGAGCAACTGAGACTCCAGGTCCTGTTAAGAATCTTGTCCTGGTTGACTCGACAAATACTACTGTAACTCTGGCATGGACAAAGCCCGATCATGATGGTGGCAGCCATATTTCTGAGTACATAATTGAAAAGAGGACCGATGATGATGTGAAATGGAGCCTGGCTGGTTCATGCAGATCTTGCAAGTATGAGGTTACAAATCTTACGGAACTCTCAGAGATTTTCTTCAAAGTATATGCCAAGAATGAGAAGGGTTGCAGTGACTTTTCTCAAATTGGACCCATAACCGTACAGGAATTCCTAATTCCACCTGAAGCAACCCTTACTGACTATCCTAATGGTGAATTAAGTGTCAGAATTGGAGAAAAGGTGAACATCGAACTGCCATACAAGGGTAAACCCAAACCTGCAATTCAGTGGATGAAAGATGATGTTCCACTGAAGGAAAGTGAACAGGTTCGCTTCAGACTATCAGAGAATAAGGCTAGTCTAGTTGTGAGAAATGCAAGAAAAGAGAATGCAGGAAAATATACTCTGGTTCTAGACAACAGACTTGTCAAGAACTTCTTTGACATCAATGTCATCACTCTTGGGCCACCCTCTGCACCAGTGGGCCCGATCCGTTTTGATGAAATCAAAGCACAGAGCATTATTATCTCATGGGATGAGCCACAGGAAGATGGTGGAGGAGAAATCACCTGCTACAGTGTGGAAAAAAGAGAGGCTTCTCAAGCAGCTTGGAAAATAGTTTGCTCAAGTGTGGTCAGGACCACATTTAAAATACCCAATCTGGTTAAGGGTACTGAATACCAATTTAGGGTGCGTGCAGAGAACAAATATGGAGTAAGTGATCCTCTCAACTCTGTGCTTGTTGTTGCCCAACACCAGTATAAGCCACCAGGCCCACCTGGAAAACCTATGGTATTTAATGTTACAAGTGATGGCATGACTGTTTCATGGGATGCACCAAGCTTTGATGGTGGTTCTCCAATTACTGGTTACCATCTTGAGAAGAAAGACAGAAACAGCCTCCTTTGGATGAAAGTGAATTCCAGTGTAATCTCTGGAAGAGAGTACCGTGCCATTGGTCTCATTGAAGGTCTAGAATATTCATTTAGAGTGTATGCTCAGAATAATGCTGGCATGAGTCCAGTCAGTGAGCAAAGCAAGCACAAACTTGCTATTTCTCCTGTTGGTGAGTCTTATTTTTCATATTCACAAACAACTTCCATGAGTAAATGAAGTCAAACTTGTCAAATGTCAAACTTAATTAAAAATTCTTATCTACTTCATACATTTAGATCCCCCTGGCATACCCAACTGTATTGATGTTACAAGAGATTCTGTCACACTTCAGTGGCAGCCACCTAAACGTGATGGAGGTAGTAGGATTGTGGCATACAGTGTTGAAAGGCGCCAAGGAAGGGGTCGCTGGCTGAGATGCAATTTTATTGATATCAGTGAATGCCAGTTTACAGTAACAGGACTTGCTTGTGGTGACCGCTTTGAATTCAGAGTAATTGCCCGAAATGCTGTTGGAACAGTCAGTCCACCATCACAGTCTTCTGGCTACATCATGACCAAGGATGAAAGTGGTATGTATATTATTTTCAGAAAAACGCCTTCCAGAAGTCTTGGAATCCTGCGTAGGAAACTAAAACATTAATCTATAAGAAAATGCTGCTCCTATAAAAGCCTTTAAAAAAGCTTGTTATTATAATAGTGGTGATTATGTATATGTTTAAGCATTAAACTAAATTGGAGTTCTAAAACTGAAATGATCAAAGCCTGATCAAAGCTTCCCTGACAAACCTCCATTTAGTATTTTTGTATAGTGGAAAACTTTACCAAACATCAGAAGCTTTTTCATTATGGTATTTTTAAATGCTTGTGCATTTTAGACTGTCAAACGTGTAGATCAACAATTTTCATTCTCTTATGTCCAAAAATCTCTTTGGTAATAGTAAACAAATATAAAGGGTTTTTACATATGTGCGGTGATTGTTGAAAGACAAAAAAAAAAGACTAAAAACAAGGCTTTTATACATTTTAGAGAAAAATCACATTTAATTTTTTTTTATAAAAAAGAACCTGAAAAGATTTGCATTTATTGCTCTATATATTTTGCCATGTACACAAATTGATGCAACATCTTCTATTATATTTCAGTTATCCCTGAGATTCAGTTTGGTGCTGAAAAGACTCTGACAATCAAGGCTGGGGAAAACATCAAACTCAGTTGCAATATTAGTGGGCGTCCTGTGCCTCAGGTTACATGGTATAAGGATGGGAGACAGCTTGACAAGATGCTTGTTGATATCACAACCAATATTGGATCAAGCTCACTGTTCATTAGAGATGCTGATCGTAATGACCGTGGAATCTACACTGTTGAAGCCAAAAACAGCTCTGGAACAACAAAGGAAGATGTTCTTGTGAGAGTACAAGGTATGTTAGAAAATTATAACTTTGTTTACATTAGTAGGCTGAGTTTAAGAACTTTGAAGAATAACTGTTTGTATTTGATTCAGATACTCCTGGACCACCTGAGGGTCCACTTCGCTTCACAAATATCTCTGCTGAGAAGGCAACACTTTGGTGGAGTCCCCCAGAAAATGATGGCTGTGCAGCTATCACTCATTATGTGATCGAAAAACGTGAGACGTCCCGCATTTCTTGGGCTCTTGTTACATCCAAGTGTGAAGCCTGCTCTTTCAATGCCACCAAGTTGATCAAGGGCAATGAGTATCAGTTCCGGGTTTCTGCTGTCAACAGTTTCGGTGTTGGCAAAACACTTGAATCAGATCCAATTGTTGCTAAAATGCAATACAGTAAGTGATCATTAAATTTCTATTTAATTTTGTCAAAAATTATTTAAGCAGAACTGTAAACTAAATTGTGTGTTTTATTAAATAGCTGTACCAGATGCACCAGGAACACCTGACTGCACTCATGTGACAGGAAACAGTCTTACACTCTGCTGGACAAGACCAAGACATGATGGTGGCAATGAAATAAAGCACTACATCCTTGAAAGAAGAGAAAAGAAAAGCTTACAGTGGGTAAAGGTTTCAGCAAAAAGACCAATCACTGAGCTTAGACACAGAGTTACAAACTTGACTGAAGGAAATGAATATGAATTCCGTGTTATGGCTGAAAATGGGGCTGGTGTAGGGCCACCAAGTGGAGTATCAAGACTCTTTAAGTGCAGAGAACCGACAAGTGCACCAAGCGCACCAACTGTAGTAAGAGTCACTGACTCAACAAAGACATCTGTGACCCTGGAATGGACCAAACCAGTCTTTGATGGTGGTTTGGAGATCATTGGTTACATTATTGAGATGTGCAAAGCAAGCCTTGAAGAATGGCACAGAGTCAATAACCAGACTTGTATCCATACAACATACACAGTTACTGATTTAGAACCAGGTGAAGAATACAAATTCCGTGTGTGTGCTGTTAATGGTGCAGGAAAGGGAGAGCCATGTGAGATTCCAAATGCAGTACAGGCAGTTGACAGACTGACATCACCAGAGATTGACATTGATGCAGATTTCAAACAGACACATATTGTGAAAAATGGAGGAACGGTTACTCTTAGTGTTCCTTTCCGTGGAAAACCGACACCCCTGGCTACATGGTCAAAAGCAGATGGAGAAATTGGTGTGATGGTGGATATTAATACTACAGATACCTGCAGCACATTAACAATTGAAAACTGTACCAGATACGATGCTGGCAAATATACACTTTCACTTGAGAACAACAGTGGTCGTAAAGCCATTACATTAACAGTAAAAGTGTTGGACACACCTGGGCCTCCGGGTCCTATCTCATTCAAGGATGTAACAAGAGGAGCATTGACTCTCATGTGGGATGCTCCATCCAATGATGGAGGTGCTCGTATTCATCATTATATTATTGAAAAACGTGAGGCAAGTCGTTTAAGCTGGCAAGAGGTCAGTCCCATGTGTACTCGCCAAATTCTCAGAGTGACCAACCTTGAGGTTGGTGTACCATATTTCTTCAGGGTCATAGCTGAAAATCAGTACGGTATAGGTGAGCCTTATGAAATGTCAGAACCTATTATTGCCACTGAGGAGCCTGCACCACCCAAGAGGCTGGACATTATTGACACTACATCTTCTACAGCCACCTTAGTATGGATGAAGCCTGAGCATGATGGTGGAAGCCGCATCACAGGATACATTGTTGAGACCAGAAAGAAAGGTTCTGATCACTGGGTTGTTGGTGGTCAAACAAAATCTTTGAAGATGGTCCTGGAGGGCTTGGTTGAGAACACAGAATATGAATTCCGGGTCAAAGCACAAAATGATACTGGAGTTAGTTATCCCAGAGATGCACTGACCTCTGTTATCATCAAAGAACCTCGCATTGAGCCAACTGCAGATCTTGGTGGCATCATCAAACAACTTATTACCTGTAAGACTGGGAGTTCCTTTACTATTGATATTCCCATTAGTGGCAGACCAGCTCCAAAAGTAACATGGAAGCTTGAGGAGATAAAACTAAAGGAGACAGAGAGAGTTTCTATCAAGACTTCTAATGTGAAAACCACCCTACTGGTTAAGGATGCCAAGAGAGGGGACAGTGGAAAATACTACCTTACCCTAGAGAATGCAGCTGGGGCAAAGACCTTCAGTATTAATGTAATTGTCTTCGGCAGACCAAGCCCACCCACTGGTCCAGTAGAAATCTCAGGAATAACATCAGAATCTTGTGTGTTGACATGGACTGAGCCTACAGATGACGGTGGATCAGATGTTACTAACTATATAGTTGAGAAACGCGAATCTGGTCAAACTTCATGGCAGGTTGTGAACTCAAGTGTGCAACGGCCAACCATTAAAGTCACCCACTTGACAAAATACATGGAGTACACATTCCGTGTCTGTGCAGAGAACAAGTTTGGTGTTAGCAAGCCAATAGAGTCTCAAGCTATTGTGGCAGAACATCCATTTAGTAAGTACCATTATATTTCATTTCATTTTCGATTAAATATGCTACTGTAGCATTTCATAAATTATAATCATTGTTTCATCTTCCAGTACCACCAAGCCCACCTACACGTCCAGATGTGGTATTAGTATCTGCTAATGCCATTTCCATTAAATGGGATGTTCCATATCATGATGGTGGAAGCAAGGTCACTGGATATTGGATTGAGAAGAAAGAGCGCAATACCATTTTATGGACACGGGAAAATAAACTCCCATGTATTGAGTGTCATTATAAGGTCTCCAATCTTATTGAAGGTCTTGAATATCAGTTCCGTGCATACGCCATGAACATTGCTGGTCTAAGCAAAGCCAGTGAAGCTTCAAGACCAGTATTAGCTTTGAATCCAGTTGGTATGTATTCCAACTGTTATTTTTTAAATATTTTCCTTGATTGTTGTTTATTAGGAACATAGTACTTACAGGGTGATCCATTTTATTCTAGATCCACCTGGCAAACCAGAAGTGTATGACATTACAAGATCTTCAGTTTCTATTAAATGGTCTGTACCGTTTAATGATGGTGGCAGCAAACTTGTTGGATATATAGTTGAACGCAAGGTTTCCACTGATGATGAAGAAGATCGTTGGTTGAAGTGCAACTACACTACAATCACAGACAATTTCTTCACTGTATCATCACTTGAAGAGGGAGCACTTTATGAATTCCGTGTCATTGCTAAAAATTGTGCAGGAGTCCACAGTATTCCATCAGAATCAACAGGCCCTATTACATGCAAAGATGAATACAGTAAGATAATTTCCTGATGAATATTTGACTGGGTATATTAAGTTGGTAGTAATCTAATACTTGCTATGTATTTCTTTCAGCACCACCAAAGGCTGAATTAGACAGCAAACTTGTTGGTGAGACACTAACTATTAGAGCTGGATCAGATCTTGTGCTGGATGCTGCAGTTGGTGGTAAACCTGAACCAAAAGTATGGTGGTCTAAGGATAATAAGGAGTTGGAGCTTGGTGACAAGTACTCATTGACATACACCAGCACAAGAGCCATGGCAATCATCAAATCATGTAGCAGGAATGATACTGGAAAATATATATTGACAGTTAAGAATGCCAGTGGAACCAAAACTGCAGCTGTCCTTGTTAAAGTTCTTGGTAAGAACATACTAAATTAAAACATGTCTCACAAAATTCTAAATATTAAATATCTTGCTGAAAATGTGAAACTACTTTTCCATCCCAGATACCCCAGGTCCTCCAGATGATAAAATCACAATCAGCAGGATTACAGAAGAAAAATGCACAGTTTCTTGGAAGATACCTCTTGAGGATGGGGGAGCTTCTATCACACACTTTATTGTTGAGAGACGTGAGACCAGTAGGCTCAACTGGGTTGTCATGGAAACTGAATGCAAGACCCTTTCTTGTGTCAGTACAAAACTAATTAAGAACAATGAATATATATTCCGTGTCAGAGGGGTTAACAAATATGGAGCTGGAGTACCGCTGGAGTCTGAACCAATTATTGCAAGGAATGCTTATAGTAAGTGCTTTGTATAGCTTGGAGTAATCAACAGATTTACTGTATTCAAAAACAAAAATGTTTAAATATTCTTGCCTTTTTCAGCTGTTCCAACATCTCCTGGTGCACCAGAAATCACAGCTGTCGGAAAGCAACATGTCATTATTGAGTGGCTAAAGCCAGAGAATGATGGTGGTAGTGAAATAAAAAATTTCATTGTGGATAAACGTGAGAAGAGCAGTGTGAGATGGACCAGAGTAAATAAGACATACACCATCTATGACACGAGACTCAAGATAACAGGTTTATTAGAGGGAAGTGAATACCAGTTCCGAGTTGCAGCTGTCAATTCTGCTGGTTCAAGCTTACCAAGTGACGCCTCTGAATATGCTCTTTGCAGAGATCCAACATGTGAGTCACTATAACTACTGTTGCCTAACCATATCATTATGCCATATATAGTTCATTATTATGATTCGCATACATTTTATTTCAATTGTGAAATGGCTGTTTTCCCCCTTAAATATTACAGATACCCCTGCTCCTCCAGCAGTTCCACGCATAACAGATACTACCAAGCACAGCATTACTATGACATGGACCAGACCTATGTATGATGGGGGCTCAGATGTTACAGGCTATGTTGTTGAGATTCTAGAAGAGGGAACTGAACAGTGGTATAGAGCTACTCAGAAGATCCTTCATTCCACCGAATATACTGCAGCTGGCTTAACAAGCACCAAGAAGTACAGATTTAGAGTGGCTGCAGTGAACGCAGTGGGCACTGGAGAGTTCAGTGAAGGAAGTATAGAGACTGCACCCTTAGAAAGAGTTGGTAAGTTTTTGCAAGATATCATGTTGATATTGAGGACAAATGTGAAATGATTAGCACAAAAATACTGACTGGACTGTTTAGAACTGTATATGGTCTTTAGCTTCACAATCAGTGTTCAGCATTTTACAGTATATATTATATGACATATGATTCAGCTGTTACATGACAGTTATGCAATTGGAATAGCATATCCATCCACACATCCACCAATTTTCCTTGCCACTTATCCTTTGGACAGGATACTGAACCCTATCCCAGGAAACTTACTGGGGTGCAAGGCAGGAGATACCCATCAATCGCAGGGCACAAGTTCACTAACAAACTCACACACCCAATTATACCCTATGCTCAATTTAGAAACAGTAATCAATCTACAATGCATTTCTTTGAAATTTGCGAGGAAACTGGAGAACCCAGGAAAACAGACCAGATGTAACATTGAACCCTCATCCTCCAACTAAGGGATAGTTATGACAATATTAATAATATTGTAATAGTTAGTTACCTTAATGTGAATTGAAAATGTGGAAAATAAATGCCCAATCATTTAACAAATTACCATATTAATACATTTTTGTTAGTGAGCACATCTAATTACTAAAAAAGCAATTATTTCATTATTTTATTTTACTTTATCTTTACTTAGTATTATGTGACTATATTTAGTTGCTCAAGAGTACCTGCTGGCCGACCATGCAAAAAAAAAAAAAATAGAATTATTGCATTTACTGTACTACTCTTGTTTACTACCCACGATTACAGTAATTCTGCATAAAATGACATTACTTTTTTCAGTCTACATTTTTATTCCTGATCTTTTTCAGGCTCAAAGACACGTGTTTGTTCTTAAAGGAGGGATCTAAACAGTATTGAAAAAAGAGAGTTCTACTTAATTTGCATAATCTGAATGGCACATTCAGAAAATGAAATTTACTGTAGCAGGTTCATAACATATCCCTAGAATCGCATAACTTTTCCCATGTATATAATGATTAAACTTTTCGAAGTCTGCATATCATTAATCAACTGCAAATACTGCCCTCAAAGAATATTTAGAGATTTTCTTTTTATAATAAACAGACTGTTGAAACTGACCTTTAGTGTTTTGGATCAGTAAATTCACTAAAATGCACTCTTCTCAGAAATTCCTGATATTGAACTAACTGAAGAACTGAAGAAAACAGTTTGCCTGAGAGCTGGCAGCACTTTACGTCTAAATGCAAATATACATGGAAGACCATTGCCTGTTGTTACTTGGAGAAAGTCTGGCATAGACCTTCTGTCACGGGGATACACTGAAACAACAGAGAGCACTACAACTTTAATAGTTGAGAAGGTTCACCGTTATGATGCTGGAAAATACACAATTGAGGCTGAAAATCCTTCTGGCAAGAAGACAATTACCATTCTTGTCAAGATATATGGTAAGAACACAACATTGTTTGTTTAATTGTTTGTCTCTTAATTGTTTTTTTTTTTTTTTTTTAACTTTTACAATTTTTCTCGCAAATTCCAGATTCCCCTGGTCCATGTGCATCAGTCAAGGTCAAGGATTATACTAAAGAATCAGTTGTCATTACATGGGATGTCCCTACTGTTGATGGAGGGGCGCCGATCAATAACTACATTATTGAAAAACGTGAAGCATCAATGAAATCTTATAAAACAGTGACAATGGAATGCAAGAAAACATTGTACAGAATCACTGGGTTAGAGGAAGGAACACTATACTTCTTTAGAGTATTGCCTGAAAACATATATGGTATTGGTGAACCCTGTGAAACCACAGATTCCGTGCTGGTATGTGACATTCCATCTGTTCCTCAAGACTTACACCTCATTGATGTTACAAAGTCCACTGTCGTGCTTGGATGGGAGAAACCGTTTTACGATGGTGGCAGCAGAATTACTGGTTATGTTATTGAAGCCTGTAAAAAAGAAACTGACCGATGGATGAATGTTGCTAGCGTAAGAGCAGCAGTGTTTCAGCACACCGTAGATTCTCTAATTGAAAATGAGCAATACTTATTCAGAATCAAAGCTGTGAACAGCAGGGGGGTTAGTGAGCCCAGAGACTTGACGACACCTGTAACTATTCAAGAACAGAGAGGTATGCTATTATTAACTTATCGTTTAAATTGAATTTAAACATAATTAAGCAAAAGGTTATTATAACTGCACGGTATAAATGATATTAAAATATTGCATTTATTTTACAGTTATGCCAAAGATTGATTTGACCAGCATTCCTCAAAAGGTTGTAAACGTGCATGCTGGCAAGCCAATTGTGCTTGACATTCCTATCACTGGAAGACCTGCACCAGCTTGCTCATGGTTCTTTGGTGGCATTAAGATGAAAGACAAGCTAGACCGTATTAAAATCGAGACAACAACTAAGTACACTAAAATAACAGTTCGTGAATCTACTCTTGATGATACTGGTGACTATACTCTTGAAGTAAAGAATATCACAGGAATAGCTACAGAAATCATTAAAGTCATCATTCTTGGTAAGAACAATATTCTACCTCATCCTTAATTTTGTCTTCAACTAAGGATTTATAGTTTTTGTAGCACTGTAACTGAAACTGACCAAATGTACCCCATTCGCAGATAAACCTGGCATTCCAGTTGGGCCTATGAGAATTGATCAAGTTGATGCCACATCTGTAACATGCAGCTGGGAGCCACCAGAAAAAGATGGAGGTGCCAATATCAGTGGCTATGTAGTTGAGCAACGAGATGCCCATCGTCCTGGTTGGCTGACCATTTCTGAATCTGTCACAAGACCCACATTCAAATTCATCAGACTGACTGAAGGAACAGAATATGTGTTCCGTGTAGCTGCAACAAATCGTTTTGGCATTGGTGCATTCCTTCAGTCTGAAGTTGTTGAATGCAAGAGTGCCAAGAGTAAGCTCTCTCTCTCTCTCACACTCTCTCTCACACACACACACACACACACACGAAGGTGTATATATTATATTATTTCAGTATTATACCATATATGGTATTACTAATTAATAACCTGTTCTGTTATTTTCAACAGCTGTTCCTGATTCACCAAGCATACCTGAAATATTTGATGTGTCCCATGATGGTATGACGCTCACTTGGAAACCACCAGAACATGATGGTGGTTCCTCAGTGGCTGGCTACATTATTGAGCGTAAGGAAACTAGATCTGACCGATGGGTGCGCATCAATAAGAATCCAGTGACAATGACAAGATACAGATCCACCGGACTAATTGAGGGTCTTGAATATGAGTACAGAGTGACCGCTATGAACTCCAGAGGCACTAGCAAACCAAGTCTGAGCTCAAAACCAGTGATTGCGATGGATCCGATTGGTATGTGCAAAGGAACAGTCATACATAGTACTAGCCTATGAGACAAAGATTTAAAAGAAAAATACAAATAAAAAATAAATAAATAAAACATACACTGTTTCTTTTCACACAGAACCTCCAGGCATACCTCTGAATCCAAGAGTCACAGATACAACCAGGACATCAGTGTCACTGGCATGGTCTCCCCCTGTGGAAGAAGGAGGTGCTATCATCACTGGTTACCTGATTGAGATGCAGAAGGTTGACCAGATTGAATGGACCAAATGTAATACAACTCCAACAAAGATCTGCGAATATACTCTAACACATATGCCCCAAGGTGCTGAGTACAGGTTCCGTGTGATGGCATGCAATGCTGGTGGACCTGGAGAACCAGCTGAGATTCCAGGAGTAGTCAAAGTCACAGAAATGCTTGGTAAGAATGAAAAATAGTGTTGTAAACTATGTCTATTCTACATGACTGGTACTGTATATTAGTACTAAAACAATCTGCATGAATATTTCAGAATATCCTGATTATGAGCTCGAGCCGAAGTACCTCGAGGGTTATATCGTCAGACAAGGTGGAGTTGTCAGACTTTCTGTGCCAATTAAGGGAAAACCATACCCAACTTGTAAATGGACAAAGGAAGGCCGTGATATTTCTCACAGAGCTATGATTGCCACAAGTGAAGAACGCACAGAGCTGGTGATTAAGGAAGCTCACAGGGATGACACTGGAACCTATGATCTAGTGCTGGAGAACAAATGTGGAAAGAAAGCAGTTTACATCAAGGTTAAAGTTATTGGACCCCCAGATCCACCTGAAGGCCCACTGGAATTTGATGATATTCAAGCTCGTTCTGTAAGAGTGAGCTGGAGACCACCCTCAGATGATGGTGGCTCTGATGTTCTTGGTTACGTTGTGGAGAGACGTGAGGTACCAAAGGCAGCATGGTACACTGTGGATGCTCGAGTGGTTGACAGCTCCTTAGTGGTCAAGGGGTTGAAAGAAAATGTTGAGTACCACTTCAGAGTTTCAGCCGAGAACCAGTTTGGAATTAGTCGATCTCTAAAATCGGATGAATCAGTTATACCAAAGACACCACTCTGTATGTATATTTAACATTTACATAACACAATTAATTTTTAATTTTTAACTCATATAATAAACCAGGTAATTTATAATGCTTTTGTTCCCTTTAAAAAGGTCCACCTGAGCCTCCCAGCTTCCCTCCAGAAATTATGGATGTTACAAAAACATCTGTTGGTCTGTCTTGGTCAAGACCAAAGGATGATGGTGGTGCTCGTGTGACTGGATACTATATTGAAAGAAGAGAGTTGTCCACTGAAAAATGGGTGCGTCACAACAAGACTCACATTACAACAACAATGTATACTCTTACTGGCCTTATCCCTGATGCAGAGTATCAGTTCCGTGTGATTGCTCAGAATGATATCGGTCAAAGTGAGCCTGGACCTGTATCTGAAGCAGTTGTGTGCAAGGATCCATTTGGTAAGGAACATGATATTGAATATACAATTATATGCATTTATGAAACTATATTGAAAGAAAATGTACAAATTGTGTAATGAAAAAAAAATTGTGTTGGTGTCTAAAATCTAATTACTTAATTTCCTTACATTATTAGATAAACCAAGCCAGCCAGGTGAAATTGACATCATCTCAATTACCAAGGATTGCATCACCATCCACTGGCTACGCCCAGTGTCTGATGGAGGCAAAGAAATTCTTGGATATTGGATTGAGTTTAGACAAGCAGGTGAAAGTGCCTGGAAAAAGTGCAACAAAGAGCGTTCGAGAGACAGGCAGTTTACCATGGGTGGCCTCATGGAGGCAACAGAATATGAATTTAGAGTGTTTGCTGAAAATGAAACCGGACTAAGCAGACCACGTAGAACTGCCATGGGCATCAAAACCAAACTAAGTGGTATGTTCACAAGATGAATCATGTATATTATTTCATTGTAGACATGAATGCATAAACAAGATATTTATTTAATTTCATTTGTTTTATTTATTTTATATAGTTGGGGAAGCTCCAAGTCTAAAGGAAGAGATGAAAGATACTACCACTAATCTGGGAGAAACTGGAACACTGATTTGCCAGATTATTGGAAGGCCTCTTCCCGAAATAAAATGGTATAGATTTGGAAAGGAACTGACTCAGAGCCGTAAATACAAAATGAGCTCTGATGGCAGAAGTCATTCTCTAACAGTTTTAACAGATGAACAAGAAGATGAAGGTCTGTACACTTGCCGAGCCATCAATGAGGCTGGTGAGATTGAAACGAGTGGCAAGCTTCTTTTGCAGGCTGCACCCCAATTCCATCCTGGATTCCCTTTGAAGGAGAAATATTATGCAGGCTGTGGAACAAGCTTACGTCTCCATGTTGTCTATATTGGACGTCCAATTCCACAAATCATGTGGTTTTATGGCAAGAAACCTCTAAATCCATCAGATACCATTGTTATTGAAAACACAGAGAATTATACTCACTTGGTTGTAAGAAATGTTCAACGCAAGACAAACGCTGGCAGATACAAGGTACAACTGAGCAACAAATTTGGTTCAATTGACACAGTACTACGAGTTGAAATCCAAGGTAAGTAAAATACCTACTTGTGTTGTGGGAGGGGTGTTTTTATGAAACAAAACTGAAATTGGACACCTAACGTATATGTTTGTTTAACACTATGACTCTCATTTCAGATAAGCCTCTGGTTCCTGAAGGGCCAATTATTGTTGAAGCTCTCTTGAAGAATTCTGTAATCATAAGTTGGAAACCACCTAAGGATGATGGTGGTTCATTGATCACAAACTACATTGTAGAAAAGCGTGAAGCAAAGGAGGGAGAGAAATGGAACCTAGTGTCATCAGCTGTCTCCGGAACTACATGTCGCATTCCAAATCTAACTGAGAGTGCTGGATATTACTTCCGTGTTTCTGCCCAGAATCAGTATGGTATTAGTGAGTCATTGGAAATTCCTGCTGTCGTTATCATCAAGAGTCCATATGGTAAGTTGAACCAGTTGATTTACATTGTGTCTGCATGCAAAAACATTACAAAACAAAGAAAAATATGCAATTTACATACTCACAATTTTGTTTTTCAGAAAAACCTGGAATCCCACCACAGCCAATAGTAACTTCATTCACAAAGGATTCCTGTGTTGTGGCATGGAAACCTCCATCCAGTGATGGAGGTGCCAAGATTAAGGCTTACTACCTGGAAAAGAGGGAGAAGAAGCAGAACAAATGGATTGCTGTTACAACTGAGGAAATTCATGAGACAAGCTATACTGTCAAAGGACTTATTGAAGGCTTTGAGTATGAATTCCGTGTCAAGTGTGAGAACATTGGTGGCGAAAGTGACTGGAGCGAGATTTCACAACCTGTCGTTCCAAAGTCAGACACAGCTCCTCGTGCTCCCTTCTTTAAAGAGGAACTGAGAGATATGTGTGTTAAATATAAAGCCAATGCAACCTTTGTTGCAAAGGTCATTGGACATCCAAATCCATTGGTAAAATGGTACAAGAATGGCAAAGAAATTTTACCAGATGGTGAGAAACTCAAGATTCAAGAATTCAAAGGAGGCTACCACCAACTTGTTATTAGTAATGCGGATGAGAATGATGTGGGTGTTTACCAAATTAGAGCCACCAATCAGGAAGGATCAATTTCTACAACTGTAACGCTTGATGTGGAAGGTATGATTGCTGTGTATCTACATAAATGTGTCTTTATAATACACTTTGGTTATGACTTTCTTCTGTATATGGCTAATATCATCAACTAGTGTATTAATGTTTTATTCTCTTTTTTTAGTTCCTGCCAAGGTTCACTTGCCATTACATCTACAAGGTATGGGAGCTGTTCATGCTCTTCGTGGTGAGATGGTCACCATCAAGATTCCAATCAGTGGTAAACCTGATCCTACAATCACATGGCAGAAGGGACAAGAAATACTGAATAACACAGCATATCATCAAGTCATTGTAACAAGATCCTTTACATCCCTTGTGTTCCTAAAGGGAGTTCAAAGGAAAGATTCTGGATACTATATAGTTTGTGCGAAAAACAGATTTGGTGTTGATAAACAGACAGTTGAACTTGATGTTGCTGACGTACCTGATCCACCTAAGGATGTTAAAGTAAGTGACATTGGAAGAGATACCATTACACTCACATGGACTCCTCCAAATGATGGTGGAAGTGAAATTGTCAGCTACATCATAGAGAAGTGCCCTGTATCTGGGGATAGGTGGATTCGTGTTGGCCAAACATCTGAATCCCAATATGCTGTAATGAGCCTATTTGGTAAGACCAAATATCAGTTCCGTGTTATTGCAGAAAACAGATTTGGTCTGAGTGACCCATCTGTGCCAACTGAACCTGTAACAGCAAGGGAAGACAAGTTAGCTATTAGAAATTATGATGAAGAAGTGGATGAAGAAAGAGAAGTTACAAAAGAAGAAGCACCACATTCCAAAGTTAAGAATGTGCCATCGCTTTACAAAATTGCTGAGGAGCTAGGACGATGTGGACACTTTGGTGCCGTTCATCGTTGTGTTGAAATTAGCTCTAAGAAGACCTTCCTGGCTAAACTCATTAAGGTGAAAGGGGCAGATAGAGAGCTAGTTGCAAGAGAGATCGAAACACTCAATATTGCAAGGCACAAGAACTTAATATACCTTCATGAGTCCTTCGATAGCCTGGAGGAATATGTTTTGATCTATGAATTTATATCAGGGATGGACATCTTTGAACGTCTTGGAACAAATTTCGACCTCACTGAACGGGAAATTGTTCTGTACCTGAGACAAGTTTGCCAGGCTCTCAAGTTCCTACATGGCCGGAACTATGGTCATTTTGACATAAGACCTGAAAATATTGTCTACACTACAAGAAGGAGCAGTACAATTAAGATTATTGAAATGGGCCAAGCCAGGCTGCTGACACCCGGAGAAAATATCAGAATTCAGTTCACAGCACCTGAGTATTATGCACCTGAGGTCCACTCTAGTGATTTTGTTACCACTGCTACAGACATGTGGTCAGTTGGAGTTCTCGCATATGTGCTTCTTAGTGGCCTCAATCCCTTTGCTGCTGAGTCAACTCAAAAAACGATCGAATACATTTCCAATGCTCAATACATATTTGATAGTGAAGCTTTCAAATACACCAGTATTGAAGGCATGGACTTCATTGACAGACTGCTAACCAAAGAAGGCAAACATCGTATGACTGCATGCGAGGCTCTGGAACATCCTTGGCTCAAGATGAAAATAGAAAACATTAGCTCTAAAGTCATAAAGACTTTAAGACACAGACGATATTACCAGTCAATAATCAAGAAGGAGTGGAGCACTGTTATTTCAGCAGCTCGTGTTGCCTATGGTGGTGGCTACAGAAACCTGAGAAATGTTTCATTTGCCCGAGTGAAAATTGGACATTCAGAACAAGGGCTTAGAGCAGGTCCTGTCATGCATAGCTCTGCTGAAGAAGGTGGTCATGTTCGTTTCATGTGCAACATTGAAAACTATGACAAGACCACAGAGGTGACATGGTACTTTGGCTCTCGTAAATTGACAGCAAGTCATAAGTATGAAATCAGTTATGCCAATGGAGTTGCAAGCATGTATGTGAAAGACATTGAAGAATGTGATGATGGACTATACAGGTGCCAAGTTATTAGTGCAGAAAGGGAAGACAATGCCTATGCAGAGCTGTTTGTTGAGACTGTGAGGTCCTATCGAGAATACTTCCTGGGACGTTCACTCAAGAAACCCAAGCGTAGAATTGATAAAACAAAACTTCTCCAAAGGCCACCTGAGTTTACTCTGCCACTATACAACTCTACAGCATATGTTGGCGAGGACGTGCGCTTTGGTGTAACAATAACTGTTCATCCAGAGCCACAGGTTACTTGGATGAAAGGAGGACACAGAATCAAACCTGATCCTACAAAATATACATTTACAACTGACAAGGGTCTTTATCAGCTAATGATTCACAATGTTGAGCCTGGTGATGAGGGTGAATATACTGTTGTGGCACATAACAAGTTTGGTGAAGACAGTTGTAAGGCACGCTTAACAGTAGCACATCACCCTGTTGTTGAGGACACAATGAGGCCAATGTTTAGACGCCTCTTAGCAAATATTGATTGCATTGAGGGGGAAAGTGCCCGTTTTGAATTGAGAGTGTCAGGAACACCACCACCTACTCTAATATGGGAAAAAGATGGCAAACCCCTTGAATTTAGACCACAAGTTGAAGTGGTTCAACAAGATGTGGGTTATTATGTCCTGCACATTAGAGAAACACTAATTGAGGATTCTGGAACCTATAGAGTCACTGCAACAAACTCTGCTGGTTCAGCAAGTTGCCAGGCCACACTCAAGGTTGAACGCCTAACTTACATTAGGAGGGAGTTTAAGAGTGAGGAAGATAAGCAGATATACATACAAAACCAAATAAAGAAGACGCTAAAAATGGCACAAGAATACTCAACAGCAGAAGTGACTACACTTAATCCAGTAGCACAAGAGGCTCTGAAAGAAGCTGCTGAACTGTATAAGCCTGCAGTCAGTACCAAGAATGTACAGGGTGAGTTTGATATCTCTGACAAAGAAGATAAGGACATTAAGAGAATTAAAGAAGAAAGCAAGAGGATCAGAATGCCCTATGAAATTCCAGAGGCTCGTGTACATGATCCAACTGTTCTTGAGGAAGACAAAAATATTAAATATTTTGTGGCTTTGTCTGACATGAAATGGTACAAAAAACTCCGTGATCAATATGAAATATCTGAACGCACAGAGAGAATTGTACAGAAGAGACAGAAACGCATCCGACTTTCTAGATGGGAACAGTTCTATGTCATGCCACTTCCCAGAATCACTGATCAGTACAGGCCAAGGTGGCGTATTCCAAAGCTCACGCTAGATGATTTGGAAACTGTAAGACCAGCTAGGCGCTCCCCATCTCCTGAGTCAGACATCTTCAGACATAGAAGGCATTCTCTGGGCGATCTTTCAGATGAAGAGCTCCTCCAGCCTGTAGAAGATTATGTGGCAAAGAAGAGAATTGAAGAAGAAAAGCAACAGCTTGACGAGGAACTGGAACTTGGCTTCTCTGCCTCTCCTCCGAGTGGTAGCCCTGTTCGTTTTGAGCTGCATGCATTACAGCATGTATCACCTAGAATTATTCACAAAGCTGAAGTGAAACGGGCAGAGGAAACAAAGCTTGAAGTCACAACAAGAAGACCTAGTGGGTCTCCACCTCCCATTTCCCATTTCATGAGAAGGAGAAGATCTCTGTCTCCAACATATATCGAATTAATGCGTCCTGTGTCTGAACTGATAAGACCATCCCGAGCACCAGTGGAATATGAAGTTGAAGCAATTGAAAGGAGATCACCCACTCCTGAGAGAACACGGCCACGTTCTCCAAGTCCAGTCTCTCCTGAAAGAAGATCATCGCGATCTTCCTCTAGATTTGAAAGAACAGCAAGATTTGACATCATGTCTAGATATGAGGCAAGAAAAGCTGCTTTGAAATCTGAGCGCAAGTATCAAGTTGTAACACAGCAACCATTTAGCCTTGACCATGCCCCACGAATCACAGTTAGAATGCGCTCACATCGTGTACCATGTGGTCAAGACACTAAATTCACACTGAACGTCCAATCACGGCCAGAAGCTCAAATCCAGTGGTTCCACAATGGACAACCAATTCAAGAGAGCAGCAAATACCACTTTACAGACATGAGTGGTGTCCTAACCCTCCATATTATTGATTGCCAGGCAGAGGATAGTGGCACATACCGTGCTGTCTGTACCAACACAAAGGGAGAAGCATCTGACTATGCAACTCTCGATGTATCAAGAGGAGCATTTACAACATATTCCTCAAGACGCAAAGATGAGGAGGCTCCAACAGCATTTGTACCTGAAGTATTAAAGACAGACTATTACCATACATCATCAATCAGAGCATCTTCTGCTTCAAGGACACACATAGAAATCGAAGAAACTAAGACAAAGTATACTGAGAGACATGAAGTTTCTGGGTTTGAACAATATGAATCTGAAAGACTTGCAACATCTCCTATCAGATATGCATCAGCTGAATATCTGTCATCTGCTTCATATTCATCCTCAGAACGACATACATCATCTGAATATAAGGCAAAATCTGTTGAGTCCTCAGCTACAGCAAGTATAACTGCTAAGAAAGTAAAAGCAACTACACCAGCAAAAATTCTCACCAAACCACACTCTCTAACAGTATCACTGGGTGAGTCGGCAAGATTTACCTGCGATATTGATGGTGAGCCCGCACCAAGTGTTACATGGATGTTTGGGGAACGTACTATCGTCACTTCCCATCGTGTGCATGTGACAACAACACAATACAAGTCTACATTTGAAATAACTTCTGTAGAGTACTCTGATGAAGGTAGCTATACAGTAGTGGTAGAAAATTCAGAGGGAAGGAAAGAGGCTAAGTTTACCTTAAACATCTACAAGACACCAACAAAAGAGGCAACTTTTACACCAGCCCCCCCAGTTAAATCTGCTGAGCAAACAGTGAAATCACCCTCTGTAGAATCACCAGTAACTTCAGTGAAATCTCCTACACCATCGGTCACACCTTCAGTTCCTTCAGTAAAGTCTCCAGAGCCGCCAGTTAAGCCGCCAGTTAAGTCTCCAGAGCCGCCAGTTAAGTCTCCAGAGCCTTTGGTGAAATCATCAGAACCCACTGGAGTCACGTCTCCTGAACCACGAATTAAGTCGCCTGATGGTGTCAAATCGCCACTACGAGTTAAGTCTCCTGAGCCTGGTATTGCTGCAAAAGTTAAGTCACCTGTCCCTGCAAAGCCAACTATAAAGTCTCCTGAACCAGTAGCATCTTCTCCAAGAGTGAAATCACCAGAGCTAATAACCTCACCACAGAGAGTTAAATCTCCCACAGGTATAAGGTCACCAGAGCCAATCACCTCTCCTCAAAGAGTAAAATCTCCAATAGGAACCAAGTCTCCTGAGCCAAAAAGGGTTAGATCTCCACTGACTGCGAAATCACCAACTCCTTCTAAGGAGGCACCCCTAAAAATCCTCCAGCAACTTAAAGCGGAGGCCTCTGAAGACAAGGTGAAGATGATCTGTGTTGCTGAAAGCTCTGTAAAAGATGTTGTGTGGTACAAAGATAACAGGAAACTTAGTCACAGTAGCCATTATCAGATCCATACATCTGCCGATGGCACTTGCTGTCTCTATATATCTGATGCGTCTGAGAGAGATCAGGGTGAATATTCCTGTGAAATAATTGCAGAGAGTGGAGCAGTCTCCAAATCATCATTCTCCTTCTTTGGTCAAGTGTTCCAGTCCATCTACGCAAAAATAACAACATTTGTATCTGCACACATGGCTGTTAAAGGTAAATTTAATTTAATGTTATAATAGACTATTTTCTTAACACATCTTGGAGAAGTATGCTTGAAAGCACCAATGCACTCACTAATTAAGTTTGCTTATCTTTCAGAATCAGTGTCCTCCAAGCACAGTGAAGGGGTTGAAATGCTTAAGAAAGAGAGTGCTCTCAGCAGTATGCACGAGAGTTTCTCTTCAAAATCCATCCACATGGAGAGTACAATGCAAGAAACATCATTTAGTACTTCCACCATGGCTGAAATGAAATTTGAAACAGCGTCAATGTCCAGCATGTCCTCCATGACTTCTGAATCAATGTATGCTCTAAGCTCAAGTAGTATGATGTCAAGTCACTCACAAGCTGAGGGATCCTTAACAAGAGCCATGCTACTCAGTGGTCAAGGTGAGCTAATGGGGGATACTTTGATGTGTTGTCACAAGCGTTTGTAAAATATTTATACAGTCTACTGACTCAAGTGTACTTTAACCTGGCAAACCTTTTCAATTGATTTATTTTTATTTCAAAAGGTTCAGCACCAAAAATTGAAGCCCTCCCTGAAGACATCAGCATTGAACCTGGGAAGGTTTTGACGATAGCGTGTGCATTCTCTGGAGAGCCTTCTCCTCACATCGAGTGGTCTCGTAGTGGTAAAAAACTTTCGACTGGAGCAGAGAGTGGAAGGTTCCACATTGAAACGACGGAGGACCTGACCACACTCATAATTACTGGAGTAAAATCTAGTGATGCTGGGCTTTACACCATCAAACTTTCCAATGAGCATGGGTCCGACATGGCAACTTTCACCATTAGAATTCGTTCACTATAATTCTAATAATGATACTTTCTCCCCCCTTCTTGAATTATCTGCCTTTTTATTTATTGAATGAGAAAAAAAAGATATTTACTTGATAAATACCTGGATATCTGTTCCTGTAAATATGAAATATTTTTATATCAAACTTGACATTAATTTATGCCGAACTAGTCTAAAGTCTAAAGTTGTTATAAAATGTGCCATTTTGGATAATTGTGACTAGGATTTTTGGTCAAATTTTTGTGACATGTACATAATGTATATAGCCGAATTTAACGGTTATGGGAAATGTATGAATTGTTATTTAAGACGATATTAACTGAAACAAATGGAACTAATTGTTTATCAGGAGAAAGTTTCTCATGGAACGAATACCCTGTTAAACCTGGAACTAAACTTAGTGCCTCAACAAAAAGTTGAAGTCTTAAGATTGCCTCAACAGGTAGAGAGGCTCCCTGTTGAAGTTTTACTAAATTTACAAGACAAAAGCTATACACTGTATGTGTAAATGTGATAAGATTATCACATTAATTTATAACTTGACCATAAGACCTTGAATGCTGCATGCATTTACCCTCATGTAAGCAGCATGACTAGGTCTTGTGTTCAAACTGATTATGTCATACCACCATTTTAAAGACATGCTCAAAGTGCGAGCGGCCTGCACTTCTTGGGCAAAATTGTTTAATGTGCTCTGTTTCTGGCAAGGGACTGCTTGAATGGACTTTCAAACATTAACATCTCCTGGCCAATAAGAGAAGCTGTTCTTGCACTTCCTTGCAGAAGCAGAGCCTCCTCTTGGAGGATTGCTTTGTTGCATTGTGTGTGTGTACTAGTTTTAGAACTCCTCATCACAGTTACTGGGCAAAGAAAGAAGCGTACCACAGGGACTACATCTTCTGTGAAAATAAACATCGCAAAACGGAAATTATATGCCCTATATTTTGGTTTGAATTAATGTAGAATTGTAGTATTACTAATGAATGCAACCTCCTCGAGCCTTATAATTGATTCAATAAAGCATGTTTTCAGCACTAAAACCCTTGTTGTTTCGTATCTCTAGGGTTTCAATAACCTGTGGTGTAACCCCAAACACCTCTCCTGCAAATATGTTCAGCAAATTCTAAGACATTTTGATTTTCTAAAAGTCATGTAACATTAGTAAGATTAGATATCATAGCAAGGCTTACTAAAGGGAACGACATAAAAATCCCCAACCCTAGAAGCCTAGGACAAGCAAATTTGTTGCCATGGCTTTTAGTTTAGTTCACTGACCAAAACGTTGTTTCAAGAGCAAGTAAAATAATTGTCCCACTAAAAAGTAGTACTTCTACAAAGCAAATCTTTTATTTGGTATGTAGCTATGTGTACATTATAACCTACACCTATAAATCTAGACCTATAATAAAAAAAAGTTGGCATGTTTGTACATTGGAGATATGTGGGGGGAACAAAATAATTTGGGGAGATGAAGATGAGTAATCGATCACATCAGGATGGTTTTTGTATTTTTTGTCTGTCTGTTTGTCTGTTTATTTGTGCACACATTGTGTAAAAAGTACTGAATGAATTTTAGGTTGAATTTTAGTTTAGGTGTTTAGGTGCATTAGGCCAAGCTGGAGGTAACATATAGGCTTTGTTGCATCACAATTGGCCCTCGGGAAAAGAAGCTATGCTAATTTGAATTGTAAATGGGAAACGCCCTTATGTAAAAAAAGTGCAAAATTAATAATAAGTGCACACTTATGCTAATAAGTGTGCAATTGAAATCTACTTAATAAATGCAATCCACACCTTCCGCGCACTTTGCGATAACATGTAAAAATTGGTAGCAGCAGCATCATGATGTGGGGAAGCTTTTCTTCAGAAGGGACAGGGAAACTGGTCATAGTAGATAGGACGACGGATAGAGCCACATACAAGCCACATACAAATTTAGAAGAAAACCTGTTGGAGTCTGCAAAAAACTTAAGATCGCGATCGGCCCTCGGGAAAAGAAGCGATGCTAATTTGACTTAATTTAACTTAAGACTGAGGCAGAGGTTTTCCACCTTCCAAATTTTCCAATTTAAAAAAAATATATATTTTATTTCCACTCCACAATTACAGTGTGTGCCACTTTGTGATGGTCCATCACATAAAATCCCATTAAAATACATTTACATCTGTGGTTGTAATGTGACAAAATGTGGAAAAGTTCAAGGAGTATGTATGTAATACTTTTGCAAAACATTGTATCTTATAAAAGTTCATCAAAGGGGGGAGGCGCTATAGAGCCTATCATGCAGTAGGATGTGTTTTGTCTGGCTCTCGCTGAATAATAACATTTAATATGTTAAAATCCTTTTTTTAATTTGTAGTTTATTCCATTAACTGCTCGGCAATACGTAACCATAACCTGGTAATACGTTTAGTAGGTTTTTTTTTTAGGTCGACTATGGCTGAGAGCTTGAGAAAATACAAATTCAGCGAACCATCCAGCACTAGGCCCAGCACATCCTCGGCCCTCAGCCCCGTTAATGAGCTGAGCTCAAGCCACACCACTACTTCATCTACCTCAAAATTGGAAAAAACTGGATGTTGAAGACCTCAATTCCCAAATTCTTATATCCTTCATGAGTGACATTTTAACTATAATTAAAGAAGAATTGAGAAGTGCACTGATCCTGAACCGAACTCCATTAAGGGCAAGTTACAGACGCTCAAGGCCGAAATCATCAGTAGCGTTGCAACAACTCAGATTAAGGCTTCTGTGAAAGACATGGAGGGCGGACTGTCTACATGGTCGGATAAAGTGGTCTCAATGCAAACTACTATAACGAGCCTGCAGGCAGAAAGCGAGGTATGACGATATGGAAGGGAAAATGCAGAGATGCAACATTCGAATCCTGGGTGTTCCGGAATAACCAACGTCAAGCTCCACCGCATCGGTTTCTAAACTACTGACCGAAGTTCTGCAGATGGACAATGACCTTGTTATTGACCATTCGTATAGAAGTTCTGGCCCCAAGAAGCAAGGAGGGAAACCGCGCACCATTGTGGCCAAGTTACACTACCATCAGGACTGTATGGAGGTACTGTGCCGTGCCCGGTCCCGAGGTCCACTTCGCTTTAACAGGGAGCAAATAGCCATATTTCCCGATTACATTCCGAGTGTGGCCATGGCTTATGCGGCATTTATGGAGGTTAGAAAACTCTTATGAGGACAGGACGGTGTGCGCATCGGCATTTTGTGTCCTGCGTGACTCCGTATCATTTATAAGGGCGAGGACAAGATGTTCACAGATCCGGATAAAGCCATGCACTATGTTAAGCATAGTGTTATTACTCCCGCAGAAGCCAGACCTTAACTACTGAAGTATGTTCATATTTCGTATTGCTGGCATATGGATGGTAAAAAACAGTGCTGACCGGGGATAGCTATAGTGGTTTATTACAAGTTAGTGTAGTTATGTTGAAGTTCCCGTTTTAGTCAGTGCAAAGTTATTTGTAATAAATGCTTCATAACCATAATAAGGATGATGTTGACTAGTTAATGTTTAGACCTTTATATATTATTTTATTGTTTCAAGCTTATAAGAAAATCTGTAAATTGTAAATCTGCAGCTTCACTATTGCTATTAACTTCTCATGACAAAAATAGATGTTTCTTTTAGACAGGCTAATGGATGTTTGATCAATTTTGTTAGTTGGAATGTTAAATCTCTTAACCATCCTGTAAAGAGGAAAAAAGTATTTCAATCAAAAGTATTCTTTATTCATTTGCAACACCTCAAAGCTGATATTGCTTTTCTTCAAGAGATCCATTTACGCACATGTGACCAATCTAAACTAAGGGAGGGGTGGATCGGACAAGTATATCACTCCAGCTTCCGCTCAAAGGCGAGGGGGGCTGCTATTCTGATTAATAAAAACTTACCATTTCTACTGGAGATGCAGATACTACTGGTCACTATATTGTCGTAGTTGGGCAAGTATACGGGCTTCCACTAATTCTGGCTAATGTGTATGCACCCAATTGGGATGATGAAGGGTTTTTTTTGCTAACTTTCTGTTTTTTTTCTTGGCATTCCTACAATAAGTGTAGATACTAACTATATGAACTATAGTCAAGAGGGTTCTTTTCTTTCTTTAAAATTAAGGAGATAACTGCTTGCCGCATAGTTGGAGGTAATGATCCAGAGGGAAAGATTTCTCAGAAAACTGACGCCAACAGAGAAGAGAGCTGATTGGAAAAAGTTTTTTAAAATTCTGAAGGATATCCGTCTGGTCCAGGTGATTTACCAGACTGCATACTTTGGATTGCTAGGGCTATTTCTGTATCAGATATAGACTCATCTAATTGTAATGCTGTATCTACACTTATTGTAGGAATACATAAATTTTGAAAAAAGCCCTCTAATGTTGAGGTGTCAATAGATAAATGAGCAGTAAAAAGTGATTTATGATAGTGTAGGAAACAGGTATTGATTGTTAAATTATCAGTACACTTTATACCATGATCATTTTTAATTAACATTAACATTAACTAAACCTGTATCTTAATTTCAACAATACATAAGAATATGTTTGTACGAAAGTTTTTAAATGGTAAACATTGACAAATAAAATTAGATGTTGGAAAATTGACGCCTTTGTGGCATTTAGCAAACACCCTTATCAGACTCATTTTTATATACATTACTGAGCAGTTTAACAATTAAACAAGTGTTTTTAGGGTTAAGGGCCCTGCTCAAGGGTCAAGCAGTGGCAACATGGCTGTGTTGGGATTTGACCCTCTAAAGTTCAGAGTCTTAAACATTAAGGTATCAGGTTTGGTTGTAAAAAAAAAAATGAATGATGCAACCACATCATCAATTACGATTCTAAGACCTTCGATGTAAGGTTATCAAACTAGTATGCACATACTATAGTATGATATAGATAATAAATGACCTACTGTTGGCAATGCGCAGTAGTCTTTAAAGAGGAAAAAAATACTAGTTGTGTTCACTTAACTTTACCACTAGGGGACAGTGTCTACAATCTAAAACAAAAGACTTATAAACTCCTGCTTACAAGTGATTTGTCTGTAAAATAGTACTACAAATCAAGATAACATTCTTTGAAATAACTCCCATGGATATATAAGCATTTTAATATAAACATGTTAAATTATAATCAGTCCAATAACTCTAGGTGCTTGAAAAGCTCAATCAGCCGAGTGCTGGCAGGTGTTGCACTTCGGCGGTTATGATGCATATTTTGAAAAGTCAAAAAATTAAACATGTTTTATGTTCATTTTACAATATAAGCAAAATCTTCAAATTTAGAATTACATTTAAAAAACCAACAAACTAACATAAAATAAATGTAAATGAAATACTCATTATTTATGTTCCAAGGCCACAGAGATCCGCAGCAGAGGGATGAAAGAGCCACATTGCTGACCGCTGCTCTAGGAGAAATTACATCTGCAATCTCTACATCTAGCTTACACTTAATCTAAAATGAAACAAATATTAATTGATTTTTTTTTTTTTTTATGTACGGTTTTGGACTCAAACATACTTGTTAAAGCTAATAGCAAATAACATTACAAGTGATATCATTAAGATGCTGTTTGCCCATATTTATTACCACCAAAGTATTTAAAACATATTCAAATACTTCAAATAAGTTACTGACAAACTCTACATAAATTCCTGACTGAGTATGCTTTCATAACAGGAAATTATTTCTCTTGTAGATTTTCCATACCAGTAAAGGTAACTAAAATAGTTTTTAAAAATGTTCATTAACAAATTCAAAATCTGCAATTTGTGCCAAACTACAGGATACATTTCAGGGTAGTAACAGTAACGCTGCTATAAGTCATGTCACATCATTCCCAATTCCCAATAACAGTACAAGCCACAGTGTTTCCTTGTTTCATGTCTGTTAGAGTAGTTTATTAACCCCTATTGGTTACTACTGCTGCCCATAGAGACACCATTCACATGTATGCACGTAAACATGCTGACATCTACAGAGCTCCATTTGTTGCTGCCTGTCAAGGGAAAAGCAACACTGTTCTGATGTAAGGATATGGCTGTGTGTGTACAAAGTACAAAATAATTTGATGTATTATGTATTCACTTAATTTATGTAAAGTGACACATAATCATTTACATAAAATGGAACCTACTTTTTGGGATTCCCTTAAATTGGGTGATTGCTGGTCACACCTTAACATGTCCAGCTTATGGGAGATATATATATTATACAAGTGCAGCTCTACAAAGCATGTTTCACACAAGTTTCAGGCATTATCTTCTATTTTTTGTTGTGCTCTTATTCCTACAACCTAACTCTGCATGTGAAATAAAGTAACTCTCAACCTCTTCCATAGGGAGAAACTCTGTGAGACAGTTATACACTTTCCAAACTTGGAATGTGACTGCTGCAGCTGTCCTTGAGTGACACATGAGATGTTGTCCTAGAAACTCTAAACCAGTGCAGAACGCTGGCTAACCGAACTGAAATGGCTGCTGTGTAAATCTAATCTGTGATCTCCAGCACCAAGATACCAAAATAACTCTCCATTTGCCCAAGAAAAAGAAAAAAATTAAGATAGCTGAAACCTTCTAGTACTTACATATTAAAAGCAACACAGTATATTACTGTTTTTTTTTTTTTTTTTCCCAAAGGACAGAGATGTCAGGGCTTTTGCTTGTGGAGTAAGAAAAAAATTGGGGTGGAAATATGATGTGCTACGTTCGACACTTAAAAATTTGATGATTATTATCCCCTATGTGGGAATTCATGCAATCATTTGTGTCAGCTAAGCTAAGTGATTATTATTTTATGTTAGATAACAGTGCACTGGCAAAGCATATTAGAGTGAATAATGGATTCACGTCTTCCCTGATTACATTAGGTCAGAATATCTAATTGCCTATCAGGATATAGAATGACTACCGTAATGGAAATGAAATGGGCAGTGGTGATCTTTTGGAGTGTCACACCTCCAGGGTCTCTAATAGGTTTCCCCGTGAAGTGAATTGGCTACAGCACTGGGTGTAAATTTGTGTATGCATTGTACTATGCAATTGGAAACTGCCTGCCATTAAGGGTGACGCTGACGCCTCAAACCCAGTGTTCCCAACCCTTGCTGAAAGCCCATGCACATTACTTCTTCACCACACTTCACAACAGTTCCAACTGAACAGACCTGCTGTAGTTAACACTACCAATGATGGATAAGCTGTAAACAATTACAACAAAAATCATAGGCAATTTTTTCATGGAAATCTCTTTTTGACTGCTCCATATTATTCTTTAACAGAAAGTGCAAAAAGCACCATGTTTTAAAGTATGGATGAATAAAGTTTCTTTTTTTAATTACTAATTCAAATGATTTTGGTTTTATATAATAAAACCACATAAAGAAATAATTTATATATAAATGAATAATTATAATTTAAATTGTTATTGTTGTTTACTTAAAGCTAAAAGATTATCAACAAATCTCCATTCACTATATAGTGCATCTAAAAAAAGGAATATCAAAATTTTTATCTTTTTTAAAAAAAAAAATTATCTTTTTTAATTTCATTGAAAAAAAAAACTCATATTATAGATTTATTTCATTTATAACTACATTTAATTTCAACATTACTCAAATGTTTATCTAATATATATATA
>QMIH01000055.1:408487-435836 GCA_003987875.1 Clarias batrachus
TATATATATATATATTTTGTTTTAGGCTGTAACTGCCTATGTTAAGAAAATGTTGTATTTTAGTAATGTTTTGCATTAGATGGTTGTGCACTAACGCACAGAAAATAGAGCAGTTTTTTCTTGTACTACTATGTACTACTAAAACTCCTTTTACAAATTAGTTATCCAGTGTCCCTATGGCCGACGCTGATTTTTTTTTTCTTTCTTTTCCCAGGATTTTTTTTCTATATTTTACTCAAAATCTCTCATCCTAATTGCATTGACCAGGAACGCCGGAGTGCTCTGTTGAAAAATAAATAAATAACTAAAATTACCAATTACCGTGCTAATCAATCACCATTTACATTATTTGTAAAGTGTTACATTTAAAAGATCACTGTTGACCTATTTAATATTTTTATTTAAATTGGTCTTGTGCCATTTTACATCTGCATTGAAAATTTACTGTATTAAGCTCAAAACATTTCTATTGCTTAATTAACAGTCGAAAGGGTGTGAGGCTCCCAGCCAGCGTTATTCAATATTGGAACGTTTAAAACATCTGCAACTGTCAATCATTTCAGATTCAGATGTCAATTACAATCTCCTATTTTACTGGGAAGGACAAAAACTTCTTTCTGGTGTTAAATTACAGCACTCCTACACAAAACATGTCACGGTTAGCAGATCTGGTGATTTAATGCAAGTGGAGTAAATTATTCAATCCTGTGGCAGCATGCTATTATGTGGGGATATAATTTCACACAGACATATGACAGTGAATAGTAGTCACATTGGAAATAATGCACATAATTTATATTGCTGTTTAGAATAAATTAATTCCATTACCAGTGTTGAGACCTGTTGTCCATCATGGATGGCAAATGAATATACCCAGTGTAGTGGTAGAGTTTCTGCCTTAATGCTCTGGGCTACTTTCATGCCAGAAGCCCAGAGGAGTAAGGCAGAAATCATTTTTAAGGACTTTTCTAACAAAGTTCCTCTTCAGGATCAATAGAGTACATCTGTCTGTCTGCTTGTTGGTACTTATTTCTCATCTCTTCTCATCTTTAGTTCAAATAGTGTCTCGTAATGGCATCTCAGAAATTGGCAACTATACTATTGTGGACTATTGTCTTGTCCATATAGACTATATTTAGTGATCCTGAATTGGAGGTCGGTTTCATTGACAATATGAGGAAGGGAAGTATTTCAACAGTTTTTGCTGTCGGAAATTTTTTTTTATAAAATATTTTATTATAAAATAAATGGTTTGTGATTAAGTGATCAAAATCTTTGGAAATGGGGCATTACTGAATAACTGCACTATAATTACACATTACCTGACTTCCTCTTCCCATCTCCAGCATGGGCTAGCTTTGACATTAGTAATATTGTTCCATATCTGAGTACACTTGAGCATAATTACAGTATGTTTTCCAACACAGCAAGTTGCAATGAACACCAAGTTGATTTGGCAATAAACACAAAGAGAAGAAGAGTATTAGAACCCTCTAGTCTGCCTTATTACTATATCAGCTATATGTAGTTCAGCAAATGAGACTGGTGCATGCTGCATTTACAGACACATCAGAGGAGACAAGATGTTGATGGCTTTGCTTTCTGAACAGTGTATAATTTTGAGTTGGCTTTCATAGTTGATTTGAACCACACTGAACCATGCTCAAGACCACTAATGTACAGTATCAGCCAACAAAACATAGTATTGTGCTAAAAACTGTCTCGCCTAGATAAAAAGTGAATTTTCAGATATGATCATATAACAAAATTTTTCATAACACTTAATGCTTCTTATCTCCTGATACATGCTTTATTTTTTTTCTGTAAATATGCCCACACCTTTATATTTTTTATGAGATTAAAAAAAAAAAAGAAATCTAAACACAATTCCATGCCCTTTTATGTAGTGCCCATACCTTTTTTGTCATTCCAATAAAGTTTGGCCAATTTAGACTTCAATAAAAAAGACTGGATAAAAGGATTGTTGCTGAGGCAGTATTGCCTTCTGGGCACAGTCCCCTCAGTAATAAACACCATTATAATCCAAGTAAATTGCATGTATTCCATAGAAAGACATTCATTTCGTGTTACATAAGCTTATCTCGGACATGCTACGCAGAGCAGGAGGACATATCATGCAAGTGTGAAGAGAATGTAACATTAGTTGCTAGCATAGCCACTCCACAGGATAATTATCAGTTTTCTATCCAGTAAATTGCTTTTTTGTCTTATTACAAACATAGCATTATTTTTTCTGAGGAAAGTTTTAAACCTAATTACCCTTGCAACCATATGTTCATTGCTGAGTGGAGAAACACCTGTGTTAGCTTCAAGAAAAGTAGCAGAACATGAGTTACAGGCTGATTACCAGGGTTGCCATGTCCTCAAAATTGTAGTACTCTTTCTTTCCTTCCTTTTTTCTTTCTTTTATATAATTATGGATTTATGGCTGTTACTTTGTTACATTCCACATATACCATTTGTAGCCTGTTTCAATACAAATAGTAAATGTAAAAAAAAAAAAAAGGATCCAGGGATAATGAAACTTTTTTTTTTTCAGCTTTTATTTTCAATGACATTTTACTACTACCCTATGCGCAGACTCCTTTAAAACACATCATACAACTCTTCGAATATTAGACTCATTATCCACATAAATAAAGTAAAGCCTATTTTATTGGAGGAAGCTTTTTATTTGTGAACATTTCCAGCCAAAGAACACATGCCATTCTCTATAGTACTTTTCATCATTATACTGTAAATGTATTCAATTTAATTGCCCCATCAACTATAACAATATAAAGATACCAACTTTGTTAATAGCGGGCTGTGATTTCCACAAGTAGATATCATAATTATAGTCTATATCTATCTCATTATCTCATCATTGCCTATACCGCTTTATCCTGGTCTATACCAGGAGACTTAGGGCACAAGACGGGGTACACCCTGGACAGGGTGCTAATCCATCACAGGGCACACATACAAACACACACGCTCATTCACACACTACGGGAAATTTGGGAACACCAAATGCCCTAATCCGCATGTCTGTGGACTGTGGGAGGAACCGGAGAACCCAAAGAAAACCCACCAAGCACGGGGAGAACATGCAAACTCATACGGACCCTGATTTCCAAAACCTTTGGGGTGCAAGGCGACAGTGCTAACAACAAAGCCACCGTGCCACCTTAAATATATTTAAATAATTTAAAAGTAGCAATGAAACTCAAGATGTATAAATAAGGTGCCTATTATATTTTTTCAAAATACGAAATGTAAATATAGTGATGTAAAGGCTTAATAATAAAAAAAAAAAACATGCACTGCTAACAAAAAAAATGTTAGCATGTAAAGGCTTAATAAAAAAAAAAAAAACATGCACTGCTAACAAAAAAAATGTTAGCATGTAAAGGCTTAATAAAAAAAAAAAAAACATGCACTACTAACAACAACAAAAAAATAGATTACCTAAAAATAAAAGTGGATGTGCTAGTATGTTGGTCTGTTCATTTTTCATATAATCTTTTATTAAATATGTCTTATATGCAGTACAAGAAGTTATTGGTTCATTTGTTAAAATGTGTCATCTTCTAAACATAAATTATAATATATTTGGTATCATATTTAGTATTATATATTGTTATAAGTTCGAAGTGTGTTAGTTCTAATCATTTATTTGTTTAATGGTTTATTAACGGTTAGGTTTGGGGGACTAGTGTTGAATGGCCAGGTTTTTTTCACACAGACCTGGCAACCCTGGCTGCTCTTACTGCTATGTAGACGCACAGCAGCTAATGCTATATAGTGTTTACTTCTGAAGATTCAGTGACAGTAGGCAATGTTCAAGCTGAATTCCAACTCTAATGGTTGATGCACATATGCCTCTAACAGTAATGCTTATGTGATACAAATGAAATGATTAAAGTTAACATCACCAGCAAATATCAAGATAAAAACGTACAATCAGTTGTAGCCCTGCTGGTTAATCCTTTTGTATGTAGTGCGTGTGTGTGTGTGTGAAAACAGACTGGTACATGACTCTGATGTAAATAATACATCTTTAGTTCATCTATAAAGGAAAATAAATTAAACAAATCTACGGATAAAGACAATCTTAAGACCAAAACGTTCTTCAACTCTGAACCATGGATAATTATTCAGGTATATAAAATTTGGCTCATTATAACCTTTATTTTAAAATTTGGCTCATTATAACCTTTATTTTGGATAGTAGCAGAACATAAATCACTTTACATCCCTAACTTGAATCAATGTAATAATTATTTCTTAATTTTATTTTATGGCTGGACTAGTAATGTGGTGACAGTAGAATTTCAACTAATAATTTCATATATTAAGTGGATTAAGTATATTATTTCCTATTGTGTAGTGTATATAAATTTGTACATATTTGCCATAGTAATGGAATTACATGTTAATAAATCTATATAAACTACCCATAATTGCTGCTCACGACTCACTACTGTACATAAACTTAAACAGTCAGCATTGCACTATTCATAACTATTGCACACATTGTATATTGTATATAATAACCTCCTTCGTTCCACTCCCAATAACACATGTATATAACCTTCTCAAACCACAATAGCATAACCATGGTATACAATATGTTGCTTCATAGCAACCGTGTATAATCATTGCACTCACTGTACATAACTCTTCTGTGTCTTGTTTACATATGCATATCATTTCATCATGCTATATATTTTCCTTCATTACTATCAGTGTATATAACCTATATTTTTTTTGTGCAGTTAACATATGTGTATAGTTTACATATGCAAATTATTTATCATGGCAATATCTTCTCATGATAAATCAATCCAGTGAATACTACTACCTTATAATCAGGTTACACCAAACATGATATTGTGAAATTACAGTTTTAAAAGTAAATCAAGGCATTCATCTTTGTTGCAGGCAGACATGTACATGGACTTCAATCTAAAATAATAATACCACTGATTAGATTAGACCTGATCAGCTTATTTTAAGCTTTAACGTTTTAGCTATTTCTACAAACTCTTTTTCCTTGAATGACATTTACTTCAGCTAGTAAATAAATAAATAAATAAATCTGGGGGGAAAAAAACAAGGTAACTAGGCATTCTGTACTCATTACAGCTGGCCCTTCCTGTGGGGGGTTGCCTTCTGTTTGAGTGACAGGGACAGCCACTTGCTCCTTTTGGTCATCACCAGGTCGATGCTTGCCATGAGGGCCTGACTAAACAGCATGGCCCCCTTTTTTAAATGCGGCATAAAAATAACATTTAAAAAACAAAGGAGTTGCAAATCACGAATATGAGTGTATAGAATATTCTGAGCATGATTTTAGAATATCATGTTGTAATGAACCCCTGTAGACAGAACATGGGACTGAGAGGCAAATGTAAGGTTGGATAAAATGCATCAATCTCCCATGATTCCTTGGGTGAGTGGGATGAATGGGGAGTGGCTGAGATGTGACATTACAGGCTAGGCTAGAGGTATATAAAGTAAAAGTAGCAGATTAGCACTTCTGAGCAGTTGGAGCATTCCCAGCCTTGCCTCGGGTGTAGGGATTGCAAGGGAAAAGCAAAACTACACGGTCTTTACCCCTGTGTAGTTTTGTTTTTTGGGGTCGTTTTGAGGTTCAACTGTTCTCACCTTGGATATTCTGCCAACATACTGGATAAAAGGATTGTTGCTGAGGCAGTAGCCTTCTGGGCACAGTCCCATCAGTTATAGGCACCATTGTAATCCAAGTAAGTTGCATTTATTCCATGAACAGATATTCATTTAATGTTTTTTTTTTTTTTTTTACCTTTTGATCATGCATGTTACCGTCACATTTATAATATATTGCGGCATTACATTTAGTGTTTTGTGACGTTTCAGAGGCTTACATGATTCTACAATTGTTTTTAATTTTATTTTATAAATGTTTCTCAAAGGATTAATTGATTTTAAAAGTTCAAGGTGATTATATGGTGCGATGATTTGAGAAAAGCCAAGAATAGCCTGTGATAGCATTAGAGTGGTGTCCCAGCTCGGCCGTGATGTCTTTTTAAGGGAATCAGCAGCAGGGCTATCAGTTGCACCTCCAGTTATGTGCCACATGGTGACTGTCAATCAAGCAAAGGGACTGATTATTTTTGGAGATTTCCATTTTGGTCTAAAAGGACATCAATCATTATATATAACGCCTACCTTACAGTTTATTGTGAACTTTTTATTTATTAAAATGAACCTATGGTTGTTTATTTTATACAATTTTAAAGATAATTTGGGAGATGTGCCTGAACTTCATCTGTTGACCAAAATCGTATATAGTGTTTAATGGATCCATTTTAGACAATAATTAGATTAGTTTAAAAATTTGGGCAAATGTAGTTGGTGCTGTTTATTTCTAAATGATGGTTGACAGTGAGGAGATGGTAGTGCTAGAAATTTACTATCCTTTGGAACTGTAATGAAACTGTAATATAAGATGGCTTAGAGAATAATTTTGCATTTCATTCCCTCTGAGCGAATTAATTAATTTATTTATCATTTAAAAAATAGTAAATTCCTGCTATTAAGACAACATGTAGGCTTTCAATGTTTTTTTTATTTTTTTTATGGGTTGGCTTAAAATTATTTTTTTGTATTATTAAATATGCCTGTGTTTTTTGTTTAGTGTTTGTTTTGTTTAATAAATTGTTATAAATTAACCTTGGAGGCCTAAAAAGGTTTATTAAGCCTTGTCATAAGAAATTTTTACTGGTATTTCTTTGTTATTTTACAGAAGTTATTTTTACAACAACTACACAAAAAAGAGCTTATCTGAAATTGGTTAATCTGTTTTTTTCTACTTTATCTTAATTTACATTATCTACTATTAGAAACTCTGATACTCTTACAGATATATGGAAGTTGTTCTATACAGATGAGAAACTGCCTGATTAATGAAACTGAAAAGATGACAAATTCCACTAAATTTCTTGTCTTCATAATGGACAGCTTTAAAGTGTGTATTGAAGCTGCGAGTTGATAAATGTACATGTAGAGATATTGTATTACCCCTCAATATAGAACAGGGTATATTTACAGCCTGGTGACCTTATTTAAAGTTGGTGTTGGTTATATTTTCTGGGAATTTAAATGCTGTTGGGGTGCTACTGAAAAATTGTATCTTAATAGTATCCAAATGGTATATAAATTGTATAAGTCAAAATATTTAATGATATTTGCAGTTTAGGTACCAGATTTGAGTAAGAAAAGCTATTATGTTGACAAAGGTTAACAGAAGTTCACAAAACATCTGTCATTTTACAATTGTAGACTTGTTTGCTTTAACAGTAACACCTGCTGACATTCTGTCCAATTCTATTGTTGTATCCAAAACGTATGTGCGAGTTGAGCTAATGGGTCACTTCCATATTCCCAAACAGCTAGATGACTGAATTATAACTGTCCAACTTATTTGTTTTGCATAAAAGAACATACAATAAATGCAGTGTTAATTTTACAACCTAATCATGGAAAACGCCTACCAGGATATTCCTTCTTGATCTCTGTGTGAAGTCTTCTGTGCATTACCTAATCATTAGCATTTGGATCTACATGGGTAATTTGTTTCAAAATCTGTAATCAAAGCTTCTTAGAAAGGTGTCTGAACTGACACACAGACCTTTTGGCACCACTAGTCTCTCAGATGACAGGCTGCTCAGAGCCAGGTGCAGCAGTGTGAAGGGAACGACACCAAATGATTAGTCAGTTAAATTTCTCCGCATCTAAAAATAGCTCACCTATAATTCATGTAACAAAAATCAATTTTAGTGCTCTGGGTATTTATTTGTGTTTTATGAAATAAATTACTTGACCTCAAATGGTTTGATGTCCAGTTAGGAGTGCCTCATTTTTGTATTTTCCAGGGTGCCTACCATCATGACAACACAGGCGCCAACGTTTACGCAGCCGCTTCAGAGCGTTGTGTCACTTGAGGGTAGTGACGCAACGTTCGAAGCTCAAGTTAGTGGTAAGGATAAGTCACATTCTGAACATTTATCATTTTTTCCCGATGGACTGTTTATCAATGAAGCAAATACATGGTGTCCATTTTGTTTAGGGTTATATTAGAATGTCTGTTCCCTACAGGTAATCCAGTTCCTGAGGTGAGCTGGTTTCGTGATGGCCAGGTTCTTTCTGCTGCCGCTCTGCCCGGCGCTCAGATCTCGTTCAGCGAAGGCCGCGCTGTTCTGAGGATCCCCGCCGTGACAGCCGCACACAGCGGAAGATTTTCTGTGAGAGCCACCAATGGCGCTGGACAAGCCACTAGCACTGCTGAACTCCTGGTTACAGGTAACTAATTTGATCTCTAGATATCGACCAAAAGCAATTCCTAATTGAAGATTTAAGTACCAAACCTGTCTTTTATTTATAGCGGAAACTGCACCACCGACCTTTATTCAGAGACTACAAAGCATGACTGTGAGACAAGGAAGCAAAGTGAGACTGGACATCCGTGTGACAGGAATCCCTACACCTGTGGTGAAGTTTTATAGAGAAGGAGCCGAGATTCAGAGCTCAGCTGATTTTGAGATTGTTCAAGATGGGGAACTTTACAGTTTGTTGATTGCAGAGGCTTTTCCTGAAGACTCTGGTGCATACTCAGTTACTGCCTCTAACAGTAGTGGACGTGCCACTTCAATCGCAGAACTCCTAGTTCGAGGTATTTATCAACTTCGATATGTTTTACGTAACCGAATATGCATTTACGAGCAATTCATATGTTTAATGTTAGTATATCAGCATGGTAAAGAACACTTTACTATGTTTTATTCTAGGTGATGAAGTTGCAGTGCCTGCTAAGAAGACCAAGACAGTTGTTTCAACCGCTGAGATTTCACAGACCAAGGTAGAAATAATTGGAAGTCACATTTATGTGCACCTTTAATTTGATTTCATGCTGTGAATTTGCCTGCCCTTATCGTCAATGACTGCAGTACCCTAACCAAGTGGTGGTATTATTATTAGAAAAAACATTCTACTATTTGATTCAATTCTGAATGATATTATCCTGAAAAAATAATTAGAGAAAAATACATTGTTGTATTTCATTCATAGATAATAGACGCTCATTCTGAGTCATCAGCCATGATAGAAATGCAAATGGAAGGAGGTGTTGAAATTCAGCATTTGGCTCACAAGACACCACCTCGTGTGCCTGGAAAACCAACCTCAATGTCCCCACCACCAGCTTCAGCAGTTTCAAAGGGTGCAGCTGCTCGCCACCAGTCACCTTCCCCTGTAAGACATGTTAAGGCTCCAACCCCCACACCTGTGAGGTAAACTGCTTTCCATTTCCCTAAACATCTTTATCTAGCAAGCTTGTCAATAAAACATAAATATAATAAATGTAGTTTCTTTTTTTTGGTAAAGTGTTTTATCATCTTTTATTTTTCTTTAGGTCTGGTTCCCCAACTTCAAGAGTGTCTGTGTCCCCTATTAGACCTGTCAAGACTCCATTAATAACACACAAGTATGTCACAGAGGCTGCTGATGTTTTGCCTCCATGGAAGCAAGAAGGCTACGTTGCAGAGTGTAGCTACACTACAATGTCAGCTGGATCCACATATGTCCAGTCCTCATCCACACATGCCCAGAAGGAACAGTGGGAAGGCTCTTTTGCCATGCAGCAACAGATCAGTGGAGCTATTATTAAAGAGGTGAGAGATTTTTTTCTTTTCTTTAGTTGATCATTTGCAGCCCCTAGTGGTAAAATCACTGATGTGCAACTTGGTGGTACCTTGTGGCAGAGGGGCACAGGAAAGAAGGCAGATAAATAAACTACAGCTAACTGGTCAGAAAACACCGGTGTAGCACTGGCGGCTGGTGGAATTTTTTTCAAACAAAATTAACATTAAACTTTTAATACTCGACTGTAAATAGCCATCTATCAGGTGACTAAGCAACATTTTTATACTACTAGTAAAATAAAGGCATGACTCACATCGTATCCAGGCAGCTAGCTCCGTTTGCCAGAAGAACAAAAGTGGGCGGGTTCAGGGCGCACAGTGCCGCGCCCCAAGGATGATTTGAAAAGATCCAATCAGAGCTCAGCCTCAGGTCACATGCTTTTCAAAAAACGTACGTGCCTACATAGACACTCGGTTGCCCGGCGCCCCGCGTACACGAACACAAATGAACGGGTTTTTTTTTTTTTTCAAATAAATTGTATTAAGAAATACAGCGGAATATTGTGACTAAATAACTTAATTTCTTTAGTAAAATAAATAATTATTATGTTAAATAATTACATGTTAAAGTAGCATTCTTCTCCGTCTCACTCTAAGGGGGCGGCGCCCCTGCGCCCCGTATTGACCGGCCGCCACTGCGGTGCAGTAATTATGCATCGTATATATGATGTCGTTATGTAAACTATTCGCTTATGCGGGTTATTTAGGAGTGCTTGTATTTAAGTGAATTTGCTGCTGATAACTGTGACTGTGAACCAGGCTTGTTAGTGACTGCTCTGTAAACATTTCAAATTGTCCAATTTAGAGACAAAATGACCTTTTCAGCATTTTGCAGTTTAAGAGGAGACGATGGAGTTGTTTTTCCTCCTGATCAATCTATGTACTTCTATTTACCAAGTACAAATATTCAATTAATGGTCAGTTATCTATTTTCTCAGATGCTTGAAATGCCAATTATTATGGTTTCAATAATAAATTTAGGATGAATTAATTGACAAAAACAGACCAGTTTGTTTTCATTTGCAACCTTAATCTAATGACTATCACCAAGCCATTAATGTCCAGGCTAAATGATAATCAAATGAAATTTATTGTGCTTATTGTGATTTTTAATACTCATCTGTTCTACAATAATTTTGTCTGCATTGACGTAATCACACAAAGGACCTAAACAGAATACATGGATCAGGTGAAGTAGGTTGTGTTATCTGTGCACATGATCACATATGTGCATATCCCCGGCTTGCTCTGCGCTTCACTTAAATTTGAAACGCTGAGTCCTACAGTCGTCAGTGTGGCCTGGGACCTTGTGAAAGTGGCCTTTATTCTTCTTTTTATTATTATTATTTTTTTAATCTATATTTAAAATTTAATAAACCTAATAAAAAGTGGATCTGGCTTGTTCATTAAGAATCTAATGTCTTAATAATATCTACATCCATATTTCTGTAAAACATCTTTATGAAAACGATTATTGTTATGAGTTTAGTCTTAATAGTCTATAAAGTTCTGGTCCTTTTCCCCTCTGCATTCATATGTGGTTAATGAATGTTTCTGCAAAAATTAACTTCAAGGAAACTTCAGTGTGAATTTAACATCTGTGAATATAATAACTGCTGAAGCTAGGAGAAAAAGTAGATTTGTAAGCTCTCTTACTATTACACTTGATACTGAAAACAGCGGGGTGACACTGGAAGCAGTAATGAAGGTGTGGTCAATATTTTCAAAGAGTTGACCACTGCTAATTCTACTCTAACTGAGGATGAAGTGAAGGTACACTATTCTGTGTTAGTTCATTTATTTTATTACATTTTTATTAGAAGTTGAGCAATTTTAATAATACATGTTATATATATATATATATATATATATATATACAGCACAGAAACCCTGTCCTAACTCAGGCTTTTCTGGAAGAGGTAGTGAGTTAATGTGTGATTCTTTGAAGACACTTTGTAGAGTTAGCCCATCAGGCCATAGGCATCATAGTCAAACACTGCTTTCACCTTGTCTTTGCTTTTACATTAAACATGGATTATTATTATTATTATTATTATTATTATTATTATTATTATTATTATTATTGTTGTTGTTGTTGTTGTTGTTGTTGTTGTTGTTGTGTTCTGATCACCTATGTTGTCACCTATGCTGTTGTACATTGAGCTTCATTGAAACATTATTTTAAAATGTACTTTTGGTAAGGTTTAATTTGTGGTGGTAATGGTTCTACCTTATTTAATCAGGACTTTGTAGCTGATTTATTGTGTGTGTGTGTGGGGGTCTTTTGTAGAAATCAGTTTTTTAGTTCTTATTTCTGATTAAATATCTATTGTGTTTAGCTTTCAAGGTGCAAAATATGGAAAATCAGATTAACTCCACATTCCTCTCTTTAGACATGACACCCAGCTTCAGAGTGGTATTGACATCATTTGTATTCACTGAAATGGGGATACAGGCAGATTGTTAATCTTCACTGAGATGGCCATGACTTTACAGATCTGACAGCAAAGCTTCATTTAAAGAATCAATCGATCCATAGATCCATTATTTCTTATCAACTCCACTCAGCAAGCATTTTTTCATAGCACCTTTCTTTCATTTTATCCATCTGTTATTTCAGTTGTAAAAAATACTACTTTGTTTCATATGTTTTTTTTGTCATCACATAATCTGTATCATGTACTAAAACAGAGAATCTGAATGCACTAAATATTTTACAGGCTGTGGAGGCTGCAATGATCCCTTCTGATACACAAGTGCAAGTGATGCCACCAACAGTTGTGGCTGTAAGTATTTAGTTTTAAATAGATTTTTCGATCTAGGTACACATTTATCAAACAAATGACTAAATTTCTGTTATTCAGGGCTTGAAGAACCTGACTGTAACTGAGGGAGAGTCTGTGACGCTGGAATGCCAGATCTCAGGTCACCCCACACCAGGCATTATGTGGTTCAGAGAGGACTACAGGATTGAAAGCTCTATTGACTTCCAGATCACATATGAGCAAGGATATGCTCGATTGGTGATCCGTGAGGCTTTTGCTGAGGATAGCGGACGTTTCACTTGTACTGCTACAAATGAGGCTGGAACTATCAGCACCTCCTCCTACCTGCTTGTGCAAGGTTAGAATCCCATGCTTACAGGGTTACAATGTAACAAAGTTCATGGAGACATTAATTTTTTTAACTTTTTTTTTTTTTTTTACAGTCTCTGAGGAAATTGAGAGTCGTGAGGATTTGACTGCTGTTTCTGAACAAATTGACATATCTATGCAAGAAAAACAGTGAGTGTACCATGTCCTTTTCTAACTTGATCTTGAGATATCAATGAAAAATAAACCATAAATTTGTCATGATTCTGGGTGTTAATGTGGGCTGATGTTGATTGCCGTGGGCTGAAGGGTAGGCATAGATGCAGAGGTTCTGAATGTAAGGAGTCTTTTTATTTAAACCAAAACACGAACAAAGGATGATGGCATTCTAATGGAGCACATTACACACCAAAACATTTATCAAGTAATAATTTGGACTAGGACATCAGATTAGGATCTTAAACAGACTGGGATACAAAACAGACAAGGGACTAAACATACTAGACAGACTAGGAAACGGACTGGTATCAACACATACTAGGGATTAAACAAACAAGGGACCAAACAGACTTGGCTAGGCCTACTAGCTGTTACCCCAAACTAGCTGCTAAGCTAGTTGGTAACTAGACTAGTTGTTAAACAGACTAGTAGCCAAAGATCCAAGGGACAAACAGACAAGGTACACAGCAGACTAGGTATGAAACAGACTAAAAACTTATCAGGTTAGTGGCTAAGAAGGTTAATAACTAAACAGACTAGGAGACTCAACAGACTAAGAGCTAAGCCGGTTAGTTGTTCAATGGTTAGTAGAAAACAGACTATGAACTAAACATACGAGAGAGTCTAATCACACATGAGGTTAAGCAGACAATAGAAGACAGAGGCAAGGAGACCTACAACCAGCAACAGTAACTAAACAAACTAGGGTTGTACACAGACTAGATGTAAAACTTAACTAAATAGGTCCATAAAACAAATGGCAACTAATATAAAACAAAATAAATGCCCACTTGACATAAACAACCCAGTGTACCAGAACGAACAGCTATTTATAACTGATCTAATGAGCTACCCCGGTTCAGGTGAGCTCACTTATCACCTGACCAAGGTGCCTTCTGGGAAACTGAGTCCACAAACAAACAAAAAAAAAAAAAACTACAAAACTAACTTATCGGGCACACAGTGCCCCCTAGGGGTGAACCCTTACAAAATCTGTTTGCTATTCCACAATTGACTTTTTTTATTATCCATGTGTCTTGGAATAAAGAAACATCTTTGGATATATATTCTTGATGAAATATGTAATTGTGAGAAGACTGTATTGTGCTATTGTTATCTAGGTAACTAACTATTTAGACAGGATTTACACTAATTTCATTTAGCTCTTTCTGCATTAGTGAACAGTACTGGTTTTAGAAAGAAAGTCTAGGTCCATTTGAGCTGAATAATATGCTTCATCAAAATAGTTCCTATAACATATCACAGTTTGGATCACATCCTTGCTCAGTGATTGTATTGTGCATTGTATGTGGTAGCCTGTGCTATAGCAACAACTAAAAGTATTTTAACCAAATACGGCATATTGAGTTTAAACAAACATCGGAATTTTTTTTGTGTGAGTTTAAGACTTTTTTTGCAAAAAAAAAAAAAAATTAGGATTCAGCATTTCTTTCAATGGTTTCTGAGCTAGTGATATGCCCGCCAATGTTTATGTACAACTCTGTAAGGAATTCTAATTAATAACTAAAACTTTCCCAGGATTGCAGCTGAAGTCAGACAAGAGACCAGGTCACAAATCAGTGCTGTCTCTGAATCTGTGGAGACTGGAGCTGCTGTGGCTCCATTTTTCATAAGAAAGCCCACAGTGCAGAAACTGGTGGAAGGGTGTAGTGTTGTGTTTGAGTGCCAGATTGGAGGCAGTCCCAAACCTCACATCTACTGGAAAAAGAGTGGAATTCCACTCACTACTGGATACAGGTAGTTCATTAAAGCAGTTTTCTTTGTATGAAAATGGCAGTAACATGCAGTATTCAATATATTAATATGTTCTTCGTGTGTTTAATCTATTAGAAATAGAGTCGCTTACAATAAAGAAACAGGTCACTGCAAATTGGAGATTTCTATGACATTTTCTGAAGATGCTGGAGAATATATAGTGTTTGCGAGAAACCAGCTTGGGGAAGCATCAGCATCAGCTATGCTGCTTAATGAAGGTTGGTCAGGCTAACATTCTTTTTGCTACACACACACATACACACATGCATCCTTGAATATCATATTTGACTTCATATTATTATACAATGTGTATTATAGAGGCATATGAAGCTTACATAAGAGAACATGAAGTCGCATATAAGACTGAAGTGTCTACAGAGGTGAGAATGGAGCCCAAAGTTGGAGACGTTCCACCAGTATTTACGAATGAACTTGAAAAAGAGCAAATAATCATGCAGAAGAGAATGGCTAAGAAAACACAAATGATGCAGTCCTTCACCTCTGAGCAGGTTTGTACAAATCTTTTTTACAAAGAGTCATTTCAATTCACCTTCCTTGATTATTATATCCAAGTCTGACAATGCTGTCTGTTCACAGGAGTTCAAAATATCTTCCGTTGAACAGAGGTTCATGTATGAGATTGAGTGTCATTTGCTAAAGATTACCTACCAAAAATTGCTGGCTGAAGATGGGGAGCAGATGGACATGACCATATCTGAGCATGAGTGTGTAACACCAGTTTTTAGCACTCCAGTGAAAAATTACAAGCTCAGGGAAGGAATGAGTGCCACATTGCACTTCAAAATGACAGGAACTCCGCTTCCTAAGGTAAGTACCTCGACTGCCATCTGAAATGATATTGTATTCTAATTACAGTATTTAAAATCTTTTTTACTAAGCATGTATTCTAATTTGCAGATTACATGGTATAAAGATGGCAAACGCATAAGACATGGAGACCATTATCAAATGGAGGTTCTTAAAGACGGTAGAGCCGGTCTGCGTATTCCTGTGGTCGTGCCAGAGGATGAGGGAATCTACAGTGCTCTGATTAGCAACATGAAGGGTAACGCTGTCAGCTCTGGTAAGCTGCACGTGGAATTAGAAGATGTGCAGCCACGGTTCCGTCAACCAGAAACAGCCCAGAGGATCAGGTATGGCCAATTTAATGAGTGTAAAATGTTGTTGATTGTCCAAAAATAAATATACTATAATATAAAGATAATATAAGGTAATGTTTAATGTTTGATTTACTTATGTGCTTTTTGTGATGTTCCAAAAGAATCTCAAAATTATACCATTTTTAATTAAGACTAGAACAATCTAATGCAAATTGTGAATTATAGCAGCACACAATTGGTTTTAAGCTGTATTTTGTAATTATTGAATTAATGATCTTATTGAATACAATGCATATAGAGTGACATAGACTTATGTACATCACATCATTCTTACTGAGGATGTCTGGTTTTTATACAATCCAGATCTACATCGCCACGCTCTAGCAGTCATTCTCCCGGACGCTCACCTGCTCACAGACTAGATGACACTGATGAAGCCCAACTTGAAAGACTTTATAAGCCTGTTTTTGTCACAAAGCCATCTTCCTTTAAGTGCTCTGAGGGACAAACTGCAAGATTTGACCTGAAGGTTGTAGGAAGACCCATGCCTGAAACTTACTGGTTCCATAATGGTATGCTGTAGAAAAATCTTAAATTGCTGGATTTCATTTAGACATATCTATCACTGTATATCTGGATTTTTGAAGCAATAATTAAATGCATTTTTCTTTTAATAAGGACAACAAGTGATTAATGACTATACCCACAAGATCGTGGTGAAGGAAGATGGAACTCAGTCACTGATTGTGGTCCCTGCTATGCCTCATGACTCTGGAGAATGGACAGTTGTTGCTCAAAACAGAGCTGGAAAAACCTCTGTTTCTATGACTCTTACTGTAGAAGGTTTGTTTTGTTTTTTACTCTCTTAATGTGCCCTACCCTTTTATTTAAATATTAAAATCTAATATGCCTTTTTTATATGAATTTTTAGCTAAAGAAAATTTGGAGAGACCCCTGTTTGTTGAGAAGCTGAAGAACATTAGTGTTAAACAAGGAAGCTTGGTTGAATTGGCTGTTAAAGCAATTGGCTCTCCCCTCCCGGACATAGTTTGGCTGAAAAACAGTGATATTATCACTCCAAACAAGCATCCACATATCAGGTGAATATTTTCTGTAGCAATAAGTAGTATCACAAACAATATTTTTTTTTTTAAAATATGAATAATCTAAACATTTGAAATTGTGTTTGTTTCTAGAATTGAGGGTGGCAAAGGGGAGGCTTCTTTCAAGATTGCTCACAGCTCTGGCTCTGATAGTGCCTGGTACACAGCCACAGCTATTAACAAAGCTGGCCGAGATACCACTCGCTGCAAAGTCAATGTTGAAGTGGAGGCAGCGGGACCTCAGCCAGAGAGAAAACTTATTATTCCCAAAGGAACTTATAAAGCTAAGGAAATTGCCGCACCTGAATTGGAGCCACTTCATCTCCGCTATGGTCAGGAACAATGGGAGGAGGGTGACCTTTATGACAAGGAGAAGCAGCAGAAGCCTCTGTTCAAGAAGAAACTAACATCTGTCAGGCTAAAGCAGTTTGGTCCTGTACATTTTGAATGCAGACTCACCCCTATTGGTGATCCCACAATGATTGTTGAGTGGCTGCATGATGGCAAGCCCCTGGAAGCTGCCAACAGACTACGTATGATTAATGAATTTGGCTATTGCAGTCTCGACTATGAAGCTGCTTATGCCAGAGACAGTGGTGTCATCACATGCAGAGCTACCAACAAATTTGGTGTTGACCAGACCTCAGCCACCCTGATTGTGAAAGATGAGAAGAGCCTTGTTGAGGAAAGCCAGTTGCCTGAGGGTAGGAGAGGGCCAAGACTTGATGAATTAGAGCGTATTGCTCATGAGGGAGCTCCTGCTGGAGTTAGTGGTGACGAAATGACAGAGAAAACCAAGCCTGAGATTGTCTTGCTTCCAGAGCCCATTAGAGTACTGGAAGGGGAAACTGCTAAATTCCGTTGCAGAGTAACTGGATATCCAAGCCCAAAAGTTAACTGGTACCTGAATGGACAACTTATTCGTAAGAGCAAAAGATTCAGGCTACAGTATGATGGCATTCACTACCTTGAGATTGTGGACTGCAAATCTTATGATTCAGGAGATGTCAAAGTTGTGGCAGAAAACCCTGAAGGTGCAGTTGAGCATGTTGTGAAGTTTGAGATTCAACAGAGGGAGGACTTCCGAACAATTCTGCGTCGGGCCCCAGAAATTAAGCCTCCTACAACTGTTCAAGAGCATGGCAGAGTGACCTTTGAGGTTATTAAGCCTGAGAAGTCCTCAGAAACCTCTAAAGAGTCCAAAGAGGTAGTGAAGCTGAGGAAAGCAGAGAGGGTAATCCACGAGAAACTAACAGAGGAATCTGAAGAGCTGAGAAGCAAATTTAAGCGCAGAACTCAGGAAGGCTATTATGAAGCAATTACCGCAGTTGAGCTGAAGTCCCGTAAAAGAGATGAGTCCTATGAAGACATGCTCAGGAAGAGAAAAGATGAACTCCTTCATCATGCCAAAGAATTAACTGAGGCTGAAAAGAAAAAAGAGGAGGAGGAGCAAAAACTTACCATTCCCAAAATCAAACCAGATAAAATAGTTCTTTCACCCAGTATGGAGGCTCCAAAAATTCATGAACGTATTCAGAGTCAGACAGTTGCCCAAGGAGATGAAGTACGCTTCCACTGCAGAGTTGTTGGTAAACCAGATCCAGAATGTCAGTGGTTTAAGAATGGGGTTTTACTAGAAAAATCTGACAGAATTTATTGGTACTGGCCCGAGGACCATGTCTGTGAACTGGTCATTAGAGATGTGTCCACCGAAGATTCTGCTAGTATCATGGTCAAAGCCATGAACATTGCAGGGGAGACTTCAAGCCATGCATTCTTACTGATTCAAGGTATTTTCAATACAAAAGCTACCAAATAATAATTCGTCCCATGTTTTTTTCCCCTTCATTTTATATTACTACCCATTACATGATTGCCTTTTATTTGATATTTTCAGCGAAACAAGTTGTATCCTTTACTCAAAAGCTAGAAGATCAAAGTGCCAAAGAAAAGGATACCATGGTGACCTTTGAATGTGAGACAAATGAACCTTTTGTGAAGGTCAAATGGCTAAAGAACAATGCAGAGATTTTCTCTGGAGATAAATACAGAATGCACTCTGACAGAAAGGTGCACTTTATGTCTGTACTGATCATCAATATGAGTGATGAAGCAGAATACAGCTGTGTACTTGCTGATGATGACCACATAAATACAACTGCAAGACTTTATGTTGAAGGTAATGGTGTTGATAGCATTTAAGCATGGTAACCCAAACTCCCTATATTTCTAATGTTTTGAGCAATTAAATTGATACTGTTGTAAAGTATCTTTAATGTTGATTTATTTTAATTGTCGTACAGGTGCACCACTTGAAATTGTAAAGAACCTTGAGAATACAGAAGTGCCAGAGTCGTTTACAGGGGAGTTTGAGTGTGAAGTGTCCCGTGAAGACGCTCAAGGCACTTGGTACTTTGAGAACAAAAAGATAATTCCTAGCCTTAAATATGTTGTGTCCTCCCGTCGCGGTCGCCACAGCCTATTTGTTAAAGATGTGAAGAAAGAGGACCAAGGAAAATACACCTTTGAAGTGGGTGACCTGAAGACAACTGCTTCCCTAAAAATGAAATGTGAGTATTCTTGAAAAAGGGTCAAGATAAATGAGGATATAGGGGGGGGGAAACACTTTCTCTCACTCTCTGTAATTTTACCACAATCAAATTTTCTCTCTAGTGCGCCCAGTCACACTGATGCAAGGCCTATCTGACTTGACAATATGTGAGGGAGATATTGCCCAGCTTGAGGTACGATTCTCTCAGGAAAATGTTGAAGGAACATGGATGAAGGATGGTCAGGCCATCTCAGCCACAGATAGAATTCATATTGTAATTGACAAATTGAACTATAAGCTTTTAATTGAAGATGCTAATAAAGATGACACTGGAATGTACTCCTACGTTGTACCCAACCAAGACATTTCCACATCTGGAAAGCTTATTGTTCAAGGTAAATTTCATAAACAATGTCTGGTCGTTGTAAATACATGTTTTTTTCTGTAATATGGAAATATTTGAATGTATAATTATGAACTCTATATCTTCACAGTCATTGACTTTTTGGCACCATTAAAGGATATTTCTGCAGTAGAGGGTACAAAGTCTGTTTTTGAGGCCAAGATTACTGCAGCTGATGTGAGCTCAGTGAAATGGTATCATGATGAGAAATTGGTGATACCCAACGACAGAGTCCAAATGGTTGCAAAAGGTTCTAAACAACGTCTAGTGTTGAACAGGACTTATGCTTCAGATGAAGGACAATATAAGCTGGTTGTTGGCCGTGTTGATTCAACATGCAACCTGGCAGTTCAAAGTATGTTCTGCATAGATTATGACATATAAATGAATCATGAATAGTAAATAAAAAGAATAATACACAATGTTTCATTCTTGTGCTTATTAGAAATCAACATTGTAAAGCATATGGAGGACCGTGTATGTACAGAAACTCAGAATGTCACATTTGAGGTCGACGTATCTCATTCCGGAATTGACGCTCTTTGGACATTTAATGGTCAACCTCTGAAGGCTGGTCCCAAGTACAAAATTGACAGCAAAGGTACCCACTATAGCCTCACCATCCTTAATGCCATGAAGGATGAGGAAGGAGAGTACGTCTTTGCTGCTGGAGAGAAGACATCTAGTGCAAAGCTTACTGTTTCAGGTATACAAGTGTTTTTATAATATTTAATATTAAAGGTAATTTGTGAACTATGTATCTATGTTGCAGCTGTTTACCTTATATTTAAGGGGTAAAGGTATGATTTATTGTTTGTTTTGTTTTGTTTTTTTCGTAGGTGGTGCCATAAGCAGACCACTTTGTGATTTGACAGTAGCAGAGTCCCAAACTGCTGTATTAGAGTGTGAGGTTGCAAGTGAATCTGCTGAAGGAAAGTGGCTTAAGAATGGACAGGCTGTTAGCTTCAATGACAATGTCAGGAGTGAAGACGATGGGACTGTAAGAAGCCTTGTTATTGATATCGCCAGACCGCAGGATATTGGAGAGTATACATACCAGGTTGCAAACTCTACAACATCTGCTAACCTGAAGGTTGAAGGTACATTCAAGTTTTACTATATACAGTAGGTGCATTGTGCTTGAATTATCAATTAATAATTGAATGCCATTTTTATAGCTGTTAGGATCAAAAAGACTATGAAGAACCAAACTGTTATTGAGACACAAGATGCTGCGTTCAACCTTGAACTCACTCATTTGGATGTGAAAGGGGCCCAGTGGATCAAGAATGGGGTTGAAATCATTCCCAGTGATAAATATGAAATCACTGTAGATGGCATGGTTCACACCCTGAAGATTAAAAATTGTAACACCCATGATGAATCTGTTTATGGATTCAAACTCGGAAAGCTCTCTGCTAATTCCAGACTCAATGTTGAGAGTAAGTATTCGTCCATTAATGCTTTCGCATTGCGTCCATGGGATGCGTCCATGGGATGTTCTTTAATTTTATTTTCTCTCTTGTAGCTATCAAGGTGGTGAAGAAGCCCAAGGACGTAACTTCATTGTTGGGCGGCACTGCTTCATTTGAGCTGAGCCTATCACATGATGACATTCCAGTTAAGTGGATGTTCAATAGCCAAGAACTCAACCCAAGCTCTAATATTAAGCTACTCTCAGAAAGAAAAGCCCACAAACTGGTTATTCAGAACGTGGACGAGAGCATGACAGGAGAGTACACTGCTCTTATCGGACATTTACAATGCAGTGCACATCTGCATGTTGAATGTATGTAAACTTTTCACATTTTGTAAAGTAGGCATCCCTATGTAGTAGTATACATGTTGAATAATGATGTCCATTTTAACATTTATTTAGCTTTGACTGTCACAAACCCCCTGAAGGACGTTGAGGTTCCAGAGACCCAGGTGGCCACATTTGAATGTGAAGTTTCACATTTTAATGTCCCGTCCATCTGGCTGAAAGATGGGATTGAGATTGAAATGAGCGAGAAGTTCGGAATTGTAGTGCAGGGCAAGCTACATCAGCTGAAAATCATGGACGCTAGCATAGATGATGCAGCGGAATACACATTTGTCTGCGGAGATGACGGTGTCTCTGCAATCCTGACTGTTAACCGTAAGTTTTCTATGCTTATTTGTTGCTTTAAGATGTGAATATTACGTCTTAAATGTTTTAATATTTGCACCATTTTAAAATATTTCAGCCATAGAAATCACATCCATGCTCGAGGACCTCAGTGCTCAAGAGAGGGACACCATTACATTTGAAGTGACTGTTAATTATGAAGGTATCAGCCAGAAATGGCTAAAGAATGGAGTAGTGATTAGATCCAGTGACAGATCCCAGATTCGTTCCAAACAGTTCACACACACTCTCACTATCCGAAATGTGCATTTTGGGGATAGTGCAGAGTACAAGTTTGTGGCAGGATCTGCTGAGACATCGGCCAAGCTGTTCGTTGAATGTGAGTTCTTAACTTCTACTTGGTATAGCCAATTTCTGGTAGTCCTTTTTGTTCCATCACCATGACGCCCATGTTCTGCTTCTTAGCTCGTGTCATTGAGATTACAAAACACATCAAAGACGTCAAGGTCACTGAGAAGAAAAAGGCCACCTTTGAATGTGAGCTCTCTGAGCCCAATGTTCAAGTCACTTGGTTAAAAGATGGACAGGAACTTGAATTATCTGACAGGTACTGCTAAAGGTGTTTTATTTTCCACAATACCATACACCCATTTGGAAACATAGTCATATGGGTATAAAATCAAACAAATGTTGCTTGGTATGATTTTTAATATTTAGGTTTAAAGCTACCACAGACAAATCCCTCCAGCGATTGATCATCCAGAGCATCCGCATGTCCGATGCTGGCGAATACTCGGTGGTTGCCGGCTCAAGTATCTCCAAGGCTCACCTCACAGTAGAGGGCAAGGATGTTCACATCTCTGAGCCTGCTGAAAAAGAAATAAGGGTAAGTCTAACATTATTATTACTTTAATGGTAGTCTGACTGAACTGCCAGGACATGAACCCTTGCATGCTGCCCATTTTTATCATCTCAACTTCACAATTTAGGTGGTTGAGAAGCAAAGAGCCATTTTTGAGTTTGAAGTCAGTGAGGAGGAAATCGAAGGTCGCTGGCTGAAAAATGGAGTTCAGATCCAATTCTCTCAAGAAAAGCGGTACAACTATGTGACTATCAGAAAGGTGCACCGCTTGACCATTGCTGAAACTTACCAGAGTGATGCTGGGGAATACACTTTTATTGCTGGGAAGAACAGGAGTACATTGACTCTGCATGTCAACAGTGAGTGTCAATTATACTTTACTCATACGTAGTTTGTAAAAGCTTCATTTTTGTCTTGCAAGTAATACTTAATAAACATATTATCAAGTAATTACAAAAGCAATCTACTTTAGCTTCACCTCCTTATCAGTTTGTGTCAGTGGTGAAATATGCAGTTCTTTGCTGCACATTAATTTAAAGCAGGTAGTTAATTGGTGGCCTGCTTATTATTATTATTATTATTATTATTATTATTATTATTGGATATTATTATCTGTTCCTAGTTGTCTTAATAGCCTTTTAAATACAATTCAGGTCCTGAGCCTCCTCAGATCATCAGGCATATGGAGCCTTTGTCTGTCGAAGCTGGTAAACCTGCACGCTTCTCTGTGGAAGTGACTGGCATCCCTGAGCCCCAGGTCTCCTGGTATAAAGAATCTCAAGTATTATCGTCTGGATTCAAGTGTAAGTTCCAGAGAGAAGGAAATGAACACACTCTGCTGCTCATTGAAGTCTTCCCAGAGGATGCAGCTCAGTACAGATGCGAAGCCAGAAATGACTTTGGCCAAGCCACCAGCTCAGCTGTACTCAATGTAGAAGGTAGTGAAAACACACACACACACATGCAAAAAAAGAAAAAGAATAAAAAATAAAGGTCCATACAATGATACAATTGATACAGTGATAGGGTTGGCTCGATCTTACTAACATTTGTATTTCTCTATAATCAGTTTCTGAAGTGGTTTCCCCAGATGTTGGAGTCCCATCTGTGAAAATGTCTCTACATGATGTATCTGTTGAGCAGAGAGAGTCTGCCAGTTTCCATGTCTCTAGAGAGGGTAAGGGCATTTGTCTGAATTAGTAATGACTGAGTCATCATCATCAATCAACACTATACAGTAGGACAAAATATTCTAGACAACTCACAGTTTAATAGACTCTATGTGTTAGATTAGAAATGCCATATGTTCTGTACAATATATCCTCATCAACATATCCCTTAAGACCAATAAGTGAATGATAATAGCAAACACACACACGCACACATTTGCTAATATCATTCACTTATTGGTATTACATGCTTAATTAGATTATCAGGTTGCTGGAACAAAAATCATTGAAATGTTACCAACCCAAATCTGGAGGACCGGGGTACATCACAGTATAACTACATTCACATTACAAGCTTTATTGCTTTGTTGCTTTCTGCTTTGATGGTTCACTTTTGTGTTTGTAAGTGAACCATAATTGTCATCGGTGTGATCAAGATCTCCCATATGAAAGTTCAAGCATGTGCACATTTTTTCCCACAACAATAACATTCATAGAAGAGGCATGTTGAGCAACCGTGGACACTACATATTTTGCCTCATTGATCTTAGCTTTAAAGCTCTTTTCTTTGGCCTTTAACTACTGTAAGTATGGTTATGGACCCAACTATACCATTTAGCTACATGATTCTCAGTAGAGTCCTTACAGTTTTACCTGGAATTACTTTTTTTTTGCACAAATGCTGAAAAATTATTGCATCACCCCTCTACTGACTACAGTCACAATTGCTCTTCCAAGTTCTCTTCTATTCTTTTTTTTCTTTTTCTTTTCTAAACACTGGATGCTGACTGGTGGTATGCGCATGTGCAGTGAAGTTTGATATTGCACTGTTGAAGACACGCGTGTATCACAGAAGTTGCACAATGGCTCATCTTGCACTGAATGTCTTGCTGAAACCCTTGGACTGTCTTACGCCAAATCTTATAACTCTTACTACCACAAATGCACTGCTTTATCAGTATCTTCAACTCCAGTAGTGAAAAAAGAGAGACCTGGCCAGTCTTGGATACCACCATGTTCTTTATTTAATTTATCAATGTAAAGAGTGTTGCAGGACAGTAGATGCGTGTCTTACAGCAGTGGCTTAGTGTCAATGACTACCAGTGAAAGACCAGCAACAGTTTTTTGCTCATAAGTCTGCTGCAATGCAACTGCATGGCCACATATTAGATATGTATCCTATCTGGGATCACATATAAAAAGTGGCATAAATCTAACATTTTTAATCTAGATCTTAACAGCTCAGATTTGTCTCATTTAGGAAAAGCATCAAATAAGTGCCACTTTAAACCTGTAATGGGAATGTAGCATTGTGTAACGTACCTGCTCTTACACAAGCCTGGTGGTTAAGTAATGATTTGCATTAGTGGACTGGGAAGTCACCACATTGTGCTGGACTTGGGCCTCCAGATGACCAAAAATTAAAAAAAAAAAAAAAAGTTTTTAAGACTGCAACACATCACCTTTTCAACTCTACCAACCTCACACTTCTCTAATGGACTCTTCCGAATTAACAATAGACAATTTTAAGACTGACGTAATTGTTTAATCTTACAATTATTATTATTATTTTTTTTATTGCCCAGATCACAATGTGGAAACCATAAGTAGGCAAAGTGTGTCAAGCAGTCAAGTATCTCTTTTGGAGGAGACCACTTCTCACACCTTTACTGAGACTCATTCTTCTTCTTCCTCCACTGCTCAAACATTTCAAATGGTGTCCACTGTGGAAACGTGCGCGACCTCTGTGAAAAGCATTCAAGTCCAACAACACATGTCATCGGTGAAAGACTATTCCAGCGAGCCTGCTTTGACATTGAAAATGAATGATCTCATAGTCAGCCTGGGTGACATGGCGCAGTTCCACTGCTCTTTCACTGGGGAGCCTCTTACTGAAATCGTGTGGGATCATAATGGAAGAACGCTCACAGATACAGAGCGAGTACAATGTAAGGACCAAGGAGGGGTCTTGTCTCTTGTCATTCTCAATGTGCAACTCACAGACGAGGGAAGTTACGGCTGCACTGTTAAAAATGAGAACGGCGAGAATCGAACCTCTGCAAGGCTCACAGTTGAAGGTGCTTACAGGTTTTATTTTTATTCTGATGTCAACGTATTCTGCTTAACGTTGGTGGTTTCATTAAACCGACATTATCACTGACAGTGTAATATCCTGTATAATCTTTGCCAAGCTTAGCCTAACAATATTGTAACCAAACTAACATTTCCTTTTTATCAATTCTAAACTTTCCTCTTAATGATAAGCAATCCCTAATTTCCATAACTTTATTCTCACTCAGCTAAAGAAGCAGACTCCAAAGCAGAAACCCCCATCCCTTCTGACTCGGTCAGTAAATCTTCTAAAAGTGAAAACGAGCCCAGTGCAAAGACATCTGACAAAGAAAAACAGGAGTACGTCCAGACTATTGGACCGTTAAATACCTCGTCCTTGAGAAATTACTACCCTGATGTGGTACCTTTGGTGGATCCCGTTATATATAAATCGATTCAACCCGAGTTTCTTATGAAACTACAACCCGAAACCACAGCACAGCAGCAAGACAAGGTTTCTCTTTATTACGTACTCCAAGGAATCCCCTCTTCATATGTGACATGGCTGCACAATCAGTCGATGGTTGAAGAGCCACGGTTGTACTCACTGAAGCACGATGGACCTTTGTGCTGCTTAAACGTCATGAATATTGGTCCCAAGCAAGGAGAAACGTATACGTGCGAAATGATCAATGCTTCAGAAGACAGTGAGTGCGGCACTCGACTCAGGGTGAAGACAGGTTGGCATTTGCATGCTTTGCTTCTTCTTATTCTTTATGGCTACACTCCTGTAGAAAATGCTATTCTTACTCTTAATCCATATAAGTGAAATATAATATCTCGCAAAACATTACATCAAAAGAGAATCTGTAGAGAAATGACTGCTGGACATCCTTCAGGGGAGATGATATGGTCTATTATAGTTTGAATGAATTTGTTTTTTTTTGTTTTTTTTTACTTTAACATATACTGTATGTTTATTTTCCCCTGGAATTTAATACGGTGTATTTTCGTTTCACAGTGCCAAGGGTTGAGGAACCTGTGTATGTGGAAGAAGTCAAAGGTAAAAGATGATTTTCTACTCCTTATCATTGTTATAATTGTTATAATTTGTCATGTATTTGAATAATGCACAAAATGTCATT